>VMKM01000364.1:0-379541 GCA_008360985.2 Macquaria ambigua
ATAACACTCAGCTCTCCTGGATGACATCCAAGCTGACTTCATATCAGCAATAGTTCCAGAAACCTCCTGCCTTGGCAAACAGCTGGGTTAGATTCATCATTTTCTATTGCTCCTTTCTCCCCATCCTGCTTTTTTCCCTGTTTCACCCCATTAGCCTCTGTCGCACCATGCATTTAGTTCAAGGATTATCAATCAAAAAAAATATTTCTCCAACAGAAAGTCACTCTCTGATGCTGTAGTGTTTTCTTCTAAGATGATGGAAATCCACAAATATTGAATTATATCTAATATCTACAAACATCATCTGTTATCATGACATTTTAAGAATTTATACAACCACTTCAAAATAATGCAATAACAAAAATGTGTTTGTTTATCATTATCTACAATTAATTTATTACAATACATAAAAATGCTATTATTTTGTTTTATTCTGTTATTGCTGTAGTTGTTTTTGTATGTAGTGCATGTCCTTTATTGTTTATCACTGTGAAAGATATATGATAATTACATTTATAGTAAATGAGAAATGGAACAAAAACTAGCAGATATTTTTATAAAGTAATGCATCTTAACTATTAAAAATAATTATTTCATAATCCCCTCCAAAGCTGAAGAAAGCTGAGCATCATTAAGTTAAAAATGGTGGAAATGTATTATAAAATCATTTCACTAGACTTAAGTCAATATTGTAGTGGTTCAAAGTAAATCCATTAAAATAAAGACATGACATGACATGACACTACTCTGAGTAAATGTCAAGCCTTGAACTCAGTCATGACACTTACTCAACATTTTGGCAAAAGTACATTCACTTTGTGAATTTAAGCAAATCTGTGCTTTTATTCAGAAATGAAAAGATATCCTTGAAGCCTCAAAACACAATCAATACTTCATTTTCAAAATTCAATACGAGAGGAGTTTAGTCCCCAGGAAAGAATCACGACAAAATGCTGTGTCATTATTTCCAACATTGCCTTCAACTGATAATCTGTTTTTACTCCCATTTCACTCCAATATTGTGCCTAATTGTCTTGTTGAGACGAAACAACATTTTATGAAGTGCTATTTTGCGAATATACACGCTGTGCTTCGACTAAAAAGATGAAAGGCGGTGAATCTAAAAGCTAAGAACTTTTGCAACAGAGCTACAGAGAAATGACAACATCCAAAAAGATGCTCGACTGACAAGACTCAAATATATATTATTTCAAAAGACTACATGTTTTAGACTGCATTTAAAGACCTTCAGAAGCATCTATGTTCCTCAAGCTTATGGAAAGCAATTATTACGTAGTCGTTCTGAATCACACAGTGAAGACAGAAATAATGAATTTCACTGATTAATTATGGTGAAGGAAACTTAATTGCTTGAGTGCCTCCTTTCAGACAAGTTCTTGGATCTTTTTATTGAAAATGGACTGGTATAAAGAATCACATATTGATTCAAATAATGAAAGATGTTGCACATATATAGAGGTTGAATGTAGCACAGGTTGTCTTCATAAAGTAAGTCTTGTAGCCTTTTTGGTCTGCATTATGTGAGACTTTTGAAAAGCGAGTGTTTTATATTCTATCCTTTAATACTTTACAGAAGGTCACACGCATGACTTCTCAAACATGAGATTAAGATTTGATCTCATTCTGTACTAAATCTAGTTTACATACAGATGTCAATGATGTACAAAGCATCATCAGGTTTGCCCAGTGTTCTGATCCGTTCCCTTCAGGGCTTCAGCAGGTGTTCTGCTCATCGACAGTTTTCCTCCAGAGAGGGGGCCTGTATGTATGAGCCACTGGTGAAGGATCAGAGTGTAGACAGAAATTAACTGGATATTGATTCAGTGCAGAGCAGTCCCCAAGACAGCTATTTGAAGGTACAGCATACAGATAGTTTGGCAGCACGCTGCTCTGAATTCAGACCAGTCAGTGACTTAGAGTGTGTCTTCATTTGGCCAGAGAGCCTGGAGTTTCTGTCCAGTTAAGAGGCCACCTACAACCCAACAATGACAGAGAAGCCACTCAAATTGTACTGTCAACACTGTCTCTGAGAGATTACGCTTATATACTACTAATGTACAGCTACCAATACATATACGTATAGTGTTTTGTCTTTGTCTATGTCCCAGGGGAATTGTGTTATCTGTTAGTTTTTAAAGGCAGTCCAGATCCGTAGTACCGGGGGAAGGTAACAGCCGGGGGCCTGGGTGTGTCCTCATACACCAACGCAGAGGGCCCGTAGATCACAGCGCGTGGGGTTGCAGTGTGAGAGTGGCTTGGTGACGTCACATGGCATGTAATACTTGTAGTGGACACAGTCAGTAAATATCCCCAGATTTTCTAGAAGACAGAATTATCTATGCTGATTCTTGCTTTGAACAACTGAGAAAACAGTGACATTCATTGTGTAATACTACTACAATGTAACATGTATATCAAAACTGCCTAGAAAAACTGGTAATTGGGTTGCTGCTGAGTGGGCTATCATGGATGAGTTGTGCAGTGACAGCAGCCATTAAGTTGTGTACAGAGAGCACCAGGCTGGCTGTAGGCCTCCAGGGAGATATGTCAGAGCCTTTTAGTGGAAGAGGAGAAGAGTGATGGAGCACCCCACCCTCATGTATCTCCCACTCAATGAGCAGCCAGACCACTTAAAGAATGCCAATGATTGGCAGCTCGAAATCTACAAACTGCTTATTGTGCTGCTAAAATGTATGAATAATACATGTCCGGCAAAGGGTATGTTGCAGTGTCTTAAAATGAACCCATGTATCAATAGCTACAGTATACACCTTTGAGGTTAATAAATATTCTGTTGGTACTGCTTTTATAGTGATTTTTTTTATGGATCTGTGGTTTGTCTTTGTGTGGTTGGCCACTTTTGTTTGTGGCTGTTGTAATAAAGTGGCAGTTAGAGCACTTGCACCAAGGTGAGGGTGCAAAATGCTGAGGAAAGAAAGAATATATTGAACTACATAAATTTAACAAAAGGTAAATGTATAGGGAATGTTTCTGAATTGCTGAATTTTCAGTCACCATTACGGCAAAAGTTCTTGCAAACAATTGGTTTCTTTTACTGTTTAAAGGCACAAATTGTAATCCAATATAATTTATTTCATTATTATATTATCATTTTTATTTTCCTTAAGTCAAACTCAATTTATGAGGTTCAGAAAATTACAGATTGAGGTTTGAGGATCTTTTAGGCAACAAGTAGCTTCTAACAATGTGAAAAAAAGACCCCACAGTACCCCCCACAGTGTCGAAAAATGGTTGTCTAAGCTACAGCCAATGTTTTTCAGCTTCAATACATACACCAAGTGGCACCTAGTCTGTAGGTTTTTGAATTGCCTTATACTATGTGTGAGTCATATTTTTGTCACCCACAAGATGTGACTGGAACGCACTCATGACACACATGACGTTTTAATCGCTGCAAATCAACCTAATTGTACCCTCTCTCTCTCTCTCGTGATGACAGGAGGTTCAGCTCATTGGAGATTTTTATAACCTCGTCCATTGTGGCACTTCCTATCCAGTATACCGTATTATATTTCATTTAAACAGATATATGTGGGAGGTGAGAAAACAAATAAAAACAAATGACATTGCCTTCATGTATGTTGTGCCCGACTAGCTATTTGAATGCAAAACAGCAGCCCAGCACACACAGGTGATTAGTATGCTGGTAATATCCATACTCTTAAGGTCATTAGAACAGATAAACACATGCAGCACATTTGCAGAATCCTTAATGCCAAATTGTCTGCTTTCTCTCAGGGCAGAGACAGCTGTGAAATGTTCCTCAACAGGCCCAAGTCTCATAATATTTCCATTTAAATGCCAGGACAAAGAATACCAAACTGCAGGGTTATTCAGAAAGAGGAGCAGGCTTTAGGCTGACAAGATTAGCTTCTTTATCCTCTGCCTCCTACTTCACTCTCTGTGTCATGGTGCCTAAATAAGCCTCCTTTCCTCAAGCTTTTTCCAGAGACATACTAAACTGAGGATTCTGCTCAGCACCCTGAGGTGACATCAGACCCAATCTCCCTCCAGTTGCGTGACATCAAACAAGTTTAACTATTTTGAAGCATCACTGCAGAGTGCAAATTATCTGAAAGTGATCTTCCATTTAAGAGGTTACGACCTAATGAGGACCTAATTGATCTGCCTCAAATATTTCTCAAAATACTTGTATTCATTGGAGATGCACTCATGTCATATGTTAATTTTAACATTGTGGTGCTGGCGCTATTTGAATAGGTTATTGCTAATGGTGCTGGGCATAAATATAAATGCAATAACCCTTTTGAGACTCCACATGAATTCATATGACATGTAATCTTCTCCCAAACATGAGCAGCACTGGGAAAAATATGCACAGATCACATGTTTTATTTCCGCAGGTATCTTGAATAATCTTTTTCCATTATGAAAAATAAAAGTTAAACATAAAAGAGCAGCCGTTCACCTGTATTTTCTGGCAATTTTGCCTTCATTAAATTGTTGGCAGTGGAAAGTAACAGGAAATATTGGGGGAGGGGAATCACATGATACAGGTCAACAGGCAAAAACTATCACACAGTTTGTGTCTTAGACCCCAGGACCACCAGAATACCTAACTTTGAATTGAACTGTTGTTGGGTGGAGACAGCTTTTGACTTATGTCTCTAGCTTGGTTTCAAACCTCTCAATTGCCACCCACATCTCAGATATTTTCAGGTCAAAAAGGTCTGGTGTTGTGATGATCAATTGTGCTCCCCTGTTAAAAAAAACAATTGAGCCCAATCAGAATAATCCATCGTGAACACAATGTCAGACTGAATAATGAAGTGAAAACAAAATAGCAATTAAACAAATTATCAAGCTATTATTTCTCTTGTGTGTGATCGGAGATAATCTCATGAAGCAATACAGGACTAGGCTATAGTGCAATTTGAGCCCTATCGCCAACAGATAAAGGATATTACAAAGTCGTGAATTGGGTTTATTGTGCACATCTTTGGTCTCTGGAATGAAAGTCAGACACACTGCATGCTCATCCACCACCCCAACCTGAATGCTGGCAATGGATGTAAATTGTGTGCTACATAAAAAACAATGAAACAAGAGAGCTTTTAAGAATAGCGTTGTTGGTTACAGTGAGTGTTCTGGAGCATATTTCCAGACCAGACCACAGAGTATTCAGTGTTTACAGTACTCAGTGTACTGTTCAACTGAAGTTTACCTACAGTGTATCATTTTGGGATAAGAAAAAAATTAATTAAACAACATCCATCGTTTGTCCATGCAAAAAACACACATGTGATTTTTGATTCCCTTTCAGCAGGACAACATTATTTGTCCAAAATCGTTACAAATCACAGTTGAAAAGTAAATCTGTTTTATGATGTGATAATGCTATGGTTAAAGTTTGGTTAGGTTTGGGCACAAAAACAACTTGGTCAGGTTAAGGGAAAGGCCATGATTTGGGTTAAAATAAATACTTTGTTAAGGTTAGAGAAACATGGCGGTTTGGGTTAAAATTACTACTTCATTAATGGGGGAGCTTTATCGTCATGGTTACAATGATAAACACGTGGTTAAGGTTAGAGTGATTGTGGTCGTGCTTAAAAAAAAAACAAAAAAAACAACAACACTGGCTGTCCATTGGAAATATGAAACGAACAGCTGTCTCCTGTGTTAAAGTCTGATGTTTTGTTGACCAATCCATCCACCTCAACCTCCCTATGCAGGCTTTGTCGCTCTATAACAGGGGTGTCAAACTTGCAGTCCGCGGGTCAGAACCGGCCCGCCAAAGGGTCCATTCCGGCCCACTGGATGACTTTGCAAAGTGTGAAAATAGCAGAGAAGTCATTAATTCCAATTCCAAATGCACTGCTATTCCTATATAATAAGAGCAGCAGGCACAAAGCCTTTCAGGCAGAAAGCCCTGAAGGCTAACTTCTCCCATGTGTGAGTAGCAGGCCCTATGCTGGATATGCTATTATAGATCCCACATGCTTATATACACACTGTACGTGACACAACACTGTCAAGAATAGGCTACTGGTCATGCAGGAGCTGCCGGTGGTAAATTATTTTGTCAAAAAGAAGAAAAGTGGACACAGAGTGTGGGGTTTTCAAAGAAAACATTTTGTATTGGGTTTTCCAAGAAAACGTTTTGTGCCTTTGTAGATCCACTGTAATTTGTAAATTGTATTGCACATGTAATGACAGGAGATTCACTGAATGTGGAAAAACTGAGACATATTGTTGAATTTGCACTTATTTTTCTTAAGGCATCTCAGGCTGTTCATCATCTGTTTTGTAAATGGATGGTTAATTAATTGTGAACATTTTCAGAATGTATTTGTACTTCTTCACATAAAAGAAAGGGAAAAATTAGGAGGTGTTATTATTTCTACGTTATTATGCAATGGTTTTACTGGTCCGGCCCACTTGAGATGAAATTGGGCTGTATGTGGCCCTTAAACTAAAATGAGTATGACACCCCTGCTCTATCATGTAACCTAATTTCCCCTTTTGCCCCCGTCATAATTAACAACAACTAACTAACAACTAAAAACAACTGATACTATTGTTCTTCTTGGGAGGACAGTCTCTTTAGTGGGGTAACACATAGACTTCTTTCTTCGTTCTGGATTTGAATCTTGGCCTTGGTTCTTTCTGCGTGGAGTTGCATGTTCTCCTGTGTGCATGTGGGTTTCCTTTGTAAATCTTTCTTAGTCTTAGACTTGTGAGCTAACCGGAGTGTTTCCTCACTATTCACTCGACGCATGATGAGATCATCTTCAGGCAGGGTAGACTCATGGATATTCAGTGGCATATATGACATGTAGCCCAAACCGCTTTCTGGTGGATAAGGCATTCAACTGGAGTTAAGAAGTAATTGCTGCTGAATTAACAATGTTAAAAATGCTCATGATGCAAATTCTAAAAATAAATTTCAACTCTAGTTCCCCCTGTTAAAGGGGCCTATAGGTGGCACAGGGGCAAAATTCATACCAAGCACTGCAAACATTCAGGGTTGTCTTGTGCGTTCCAATTAACACAACTGGCTGTTTGTGGGTGAAATGAAATGCTACATTATTTATTTTCTCAATTAAAAAAAATTCTATCTATTGAATCATTTGTTAATGATTCTTTCTCATATAGCCTACAGGTAATTTCGGTTGTAGTTTTACATAAGATTTCCTTTTCACATAAGCTTTCCTGCTAATGAGCTTCTCTTCTGATTAGTAGCTGTACACGTGGAAGGGTGGCCGGGTGATGACTACAGTGTGACATAATTGTTCGATTTCAGAAAAGGCCCGTGTCCACAAGGGGGTGTGTTTTATATTTGGTGGCATGACATGGCACAGTAGTAACTTCACACCAGAAGTACAAAACTCACCAGACGTATTAGTAATTGCCCTGTCGTAGGATATCTACCCTTTTAAACCCTGCCTTTACAGGGGAGTGGACTGCACATCAGCTCCACTGACCTACCTACAAAATGTGTTGACCTCTATCTATGGTACCAGCCATCACAAATATTTGGCTTTCAAGAAATGACACAAAAAGAGAAAAGTGGGTTTCTCACAATTTTCTATTTACTGCAGCTCTAGTGGAGGTGGAAGTCGCAGCAAGTGTTCATTTCCTTGATCCCATCACTGTTTCCACTATTACATCGTAAGAACGGTCAATAATGGGCTCTGACCTCCAGTCACTCTCAAGCCCACAGTCAGATTAGCAGGGGAGGCCCTGAACAATACAACACTGCTGGAAGACAGCTGTCTGTTGACATGTTGCTTTGGTGTCAAGTCAGCATGTTTAAGGCGTAGATGCATGGAGCACTACAGAAGCACCATGAGTATTGTAGGACAACTTGTTCCCCATTTGTAGTTTAATTTGGCTCATTCCAAATGAATATGCCTCTGCTAGTCTTGCATCTAACAATGATTCAGTGCATCATAACATGGATAAGCTCACCAGTCAATGAGATAAAACTGGTCAAGTTAGACAACATTTGTTTGTTTGTTTATTTGTTTTGCCACTTGGAGGTAGAAGAACTCCAGAACAAGCAGCCAAACCCACAGCCCAGACTTTTTATTGCCTTACAAAGTTATTTTGGCGTGTTAGCACACAGCTATATTTCCATATCCAGCAGACACGGAGCAGCATTTGCATTCATTTGGAGTCATGTTTCATACCAATTTAAGACCATTATTCACTCTCCTTTTAAGTCTTTGATCACCACCAAGTCCTAAGAAAAATATCTGGGTCTTTAGGTGCTAGAAGTTTCTTCACCAGTAACTTGCTAACTTGTCTTACCATTGCAGGCACTCTCAATAAAGTTCAAGACTGAAGTTCAGACTACTTATTTCCCCAAACAAATTTGTGTGTGGTGACTGATGATTATCTACTGGCTGACATTTTGTAACTGGCTTACTTAACTACAGTGTTTAATTAGTAATGCTGTGTTTGACACTGGAGGTCAAGCATTTGCATGACAGTGTTTGACAAGCATTGGTTCCTTTAGCCCTTTTAGCTTTTCAAAACTAAAATTTGTCAACACACAGTGCTCCAGTAGCTCTTAGTCCAAGACCTGCCATTCTGATCCTCTGCCTCGACAGATATCATCATAAATTGGTTTCTCGTCTCCCACACATCCATGAAGTTGGCCGTTGAAAAGGTGAAAATAATTATTTGACAGCTGTAATGTTGGGGTCAATAAGTAAAGGTCAATCCAAGACGGAAAAAAACTGCTAATGACTAATAACAAAAGACTGTTATTGAATTCGTTTTGTTGTTTTGTGCATTCTAACATTTTGGTAAACAGAGACAAAAAACATATTTTCATTTTGGTTTTAGGATTTTTTCATGCCAGATTCCTTCTTATTAACCATTTCTACATATTACCATAGGGTTACTATTATCGACTACAACTGAAATTGATTATGGTGTTGCTATCAAATTAATTAAGTTCTTTGAGGCTGGAATGCTGCATGGAAATGCACCATAAATACAAATACAAAATAAATAAATTGTTTCCAATATACACAACACACTATTGAAAAATGTTGACTTTTACTTAAATGGCAAGTTTCAATTTAAAATGTGCTTAAAGTTTAAAAGTAATGTCTTTTTGGTTAATCCGTCCGAGACGCGAAAAAGCCTCATTTCCTACATTTCTTCAAATTACCCCTGTATTGTCTGAGACAGCCACGTCCATCACATGGAAGACTAAAATATACTGTATGTTGTGTAGACGCACAAATTTCACAAGTAATTTCCCATCCCAATTCCTTGTGTGAAATGATTCATAGTGTATTGTAAATGTATCATTTTGACTTCAGGCACATCTGTTTATAAAGAATAGATTTACTGTATACTTTCACTCAGGCAGTGCCTTTGATGCTTGCATAACTTTCGTCATGTACATATCTGTAGCAGCCTTAGAGATCTTTATGGAGAAAAAATATATTGAAATGAACACAACTTAAAAGAGGAAATCAAATATTGATTCCACTCCACATGAGAGCCGTGAATCTGGAGAGGATAGACCACAGGCATCGGATCTTAATCAAGTGTCGGGAGAGATGCAGAGATGCCATCTGGTGGTCCAATTTCAGCCAAGCTGTTAAGAGAAATGTGTTCTCTCTGCAAGAAGCACAGACCCTGTGAGCACTGTGAGTCTCTCATCACAGCACCATAGGCTGCGCTCCCATGGTAAAAGCTGGCAAGCTGCTTTGGTGACTGAAAAACTTGTCCAGAGTTCAAGTCGCATCCGTTTCAAAAGTTTTCCAGTTTGTTTGCCATGCAAATGTTGTGGTGTCCATGAGTCAGCCTCTTCCTGAATGTAAGATCAGCAAGCAATTGTTTTAGTGTTTGAAAACTGTTTTTTTTTTCAGAAGAAAATCAGAAATCCTTTATTAGTCTCACAATGGAGAAATTTACATTTCATGTGTTAGGGGTCAACTAGAAGCGTTCTCTGGTTCTAGATCATGTAGATGTGGGACTGCCTGGTGTGCCAGTCTTGTTATGTCCTTATTTTCCTAAGGCTTGAAGCAAAAAACATTGTTCCTACTGAAGTTGACACGACCCATCGGGATGTCATGTGCATCCCACCATGAAGCTCAGTTTTTAGCCAAAGAGAATATAAAACTACAAAGGGTGGTATAATAACTTTCTGTCAGGCTACAACAGCCCAGCCATTACCCTGGAATTTTCTCATTTGGAGCACTCTGAAAAGAGAAAATTGTTGACTACAGTATTGCAGAAGAAAGTCGATACTCCCAGTATTGTGACAGAAGAAGCACTATACTGGTATGGGAACTGACTCCATGCACTGCATTTAGACATACATTATATTGTAAAGGCCATAACTGGTTTGCAACTGAAAAAGGTTGTTACAGTCTATTTCAGGAAACTAAACTTAAAATGGTGAATTTTCACTATAATTGGCATTCTAAAAGACACATTAAGTGATGTTTTAATTGTGCAAACATCTGCACAATGCGGTACAAACTGACAATAAGTCTAAAAACTACACACGTACATGTGCACGTGTTAAATTAACATTTAACGCAGATTGTTACAGTGAACACTGCAGGTACGGTGGTTGTGTGTAACACATCTTAGAATTGTGTGTGTTCCTAACATAACTCAGAGTTAACACCAGTTGGCTATCAGCTGACAGCATGCCCTCCCAAGGGCAGATCCAGTTTGTTCTCAGGGATACTCAAGTTGATGAACAGAATTATGCTCCACAGATTCCTCACAGATTGCACACTCCTCCATTGTAATTTTCTTGAAAAGCGTGACCTGAGCACGCCAGGTTGCTGTCCTGGGGTGGCAGGCTGCTGTTTTGCTGATGAGTTACTTTACAGTGTTCACACTGAGCAATTGCCCTCAGTTTACCTCTGTGTTGGGAGCTCTCTGTTCAGCTCTCACATGCCGAGCATCTGCGAATGAGAGATTTGGGCTCACATCCAGGAAGTGCTCTGTTGCAGAAGGAGAAGAAACCCTACATTCAGACTGCATGTATTATCTCATAAAAATGAGCAGTAAAGGGTTTTTAAGCTTTATTGCCCCATTGAGCGGTTATTGAGCATGCATGCTGTTTTTGAATAGCCCCCACACACCTACACACAGCGTTACATGTTTGGCTGGTTTTATACTGCTCCTCAAATGTAGCCTATTATTTGATCATTTGTAGACTTTGTTGGTGATTGTACTTTGAGACATGGGTAAACAGGGAATCAATGGCATAAACATCTGTAAACACTCCAAATATGGCCAATGTTCAACTTTTGATCAGGTTTACCAAGCCTGCCTTATATGAATATGATTGATAAATCAGTTTCATGTTTAATATTTTGATATACAGTTTATGTACTCTCCATCTAAACCAGTAACTACTTTGAATAATAATTATTACACTTAAAATGTTTGCTATATATAGATTATATGCCTGTCTGAGCCAATCAGAGTACAGCCAAAGAAAAAAGAGAAAAATAAGAAAAGAGAATCACTTGATAACACCGCTGCCATCCCAGTTGGAAAGGGGTAAATCAGGCTGACAAAAACTCATGCAGATTATGATTATGCTGCCAAACTGTCACTGAACACTGAACACTGAACACGGAAAGAGTCGTGGTGCTTAAAACAAGACTCAAAAAGAAAAAGTATGCTGAAAAAAATCTGTGTGTAATGTGTGTCAAAGTAAAGATCAACTTAGAACCACTTGTCTCTGAAGAACTCTTCAAAAAGTTCCCAAAAAGAGTCATTTACATTTGGAGAACCCTTTTTAGGACAAAACACCATCTTGAGCAAAACAGCTTGTGTAATTTCCTACTCCTCAAGAACCTCAGGGTGAACAGCACTCATGTATGTGAAATGAATTGCTGCACAATAAGTATTCTGTATTCTGCATATATATATATACACACACACACACACATAAAATACCCACCTCAACATATAAATGATTCCTGGCTCTTTGTGCAACCCTTTTAAGAATGATAAAACAGTTACTGCTGGTTTCAGACAGAGTGAAAGTGAATTTCCAACTTGCTTTATTGGCACGAATGACCACTGGACCATTTGTGCAGTCCATGTTTATTGACCCCAAACAGCCAATGTACCAACTGTACAGACATTAGCTGTAAGCTAGCTAGCAATGTATGCACCAAACATGTGTGGGAGTGTGTGTGTGTGTGTGTGTGTGTGTGTGTGTGTGTGTGTGTGTGCGTGTGTTTGTGTGGCAGCTCATCCTCTAAGTGATCTCACAACTCATCATGAACTGAGTTTCTCTTATTTCCCTCGAGCCTCTCTATTCTTCCCTCTCGTTTCTGTACATTTATGAAGTAAATTCATGCTGGAAAAAGCACAAATTTGTCAATCAAGTTGAAACATTTTCAACTCAGGCGGAGATGCCTTTGCCTCAGTTTGTGCTGCCCCAGCTAAATACGCGGCTAATCGCCTCTTTCCATTGACTTTGTATGCAGTTGCACCACCTCTAAAATTTGCCTCACGTTCTGGCTTTAATACAACATTTGAGTGTCCCCAGTCTTATCTCTGGGTTTAATTACACCTGAAATTGCTCGCCTATGAGGACAAGTCAAAGATACCTTTATGGCTTTAGTTTGCTTTTCTATGTATGTAGTGTTTCAAAACACCCAAACATTATGTTTTCTATATCCATGTTGTTTTCTAAGCCCATTAACGGTCATGACACACACCATCACAGGTTGATTCGCGTCAGCTCGTCAGAATACACCATTTCCCAGCATCAACACGCCTCAACCCTGCAGAAAGCAGCAATTTTATAACATTCATTCCCCGGGTCAGAACATCCTGTAACGTGCCTTGACTACTTGCTCAGTCTGCACAGCATGTCCAGGCAGTGCAGCGGGCATCAAACAGCCGGTGCGTGTTGCCCTTAAGAGTGAGTGTGTTTTTTTTCTTTCTTTATGAGATAAACACTATTGTAAGCTTAGTGTTACACTGTTGACTTTGATTAAAATGCATTAACTTTATGTAACAATCAGAAAGCATTACCCTAACCGTTATTTGCTATAAACCATAAACCTTTAATGGAATGAATTTTAAATATTTCTTTCGATAATTTGACATATACATTGTATAATGGAGTATCCACAACATATTAGAGTACTACTTTGTGATTGCTCCCATCAGGCTTCCTAGTGTTCTAACAGAGTCAGTGGCATTGTGTTAATTAAAAATTCCATCTGCTTAGGAGACTCTGTGTCTTCTCTGTGATGGAAAACAGCCTTTCTTTAATATCCTCTGTGTAATCTCACAATGGAAACTGAGACCGAGCTCAATCAATTTAACTCATGAATTACTGTCAGAGGTGCGATGAGCTATAACAATTTAATGTGTTCTTTTTCTTCAATAACATTACTGAGGGTATTTTTCTGTGAGAGATCAATCTACTATGGCTAAAAACAAACTCTCACATACTTGTTTTGTGGCTCCACCCATGTTGACTGGGAATAGGTCAAGGGAGTAAAACAAAGGCTGTTAATGCACCCATAAAAACGTATTTTATAGTGACAACTTCCAGACACAGAGGTTGGCACCACTTATTGAAAGAGCTCACCAACTCACACAGGTCTTAAATTGACCAGGGAAAAAGGTCTTACACTCAAACCTGTCTCCTGGTTGGTTTAAACATGTGAAGGTTTGGGGTTGTGGGGTAATAATCAAGGGCTCAGTATGTTTTAGGCACACTTTTAAATAGCAATTTTTCCTTGATTTTAAAGATGCAGGAATGCATTTTTTTTGTTGGCCACTTGCACTTACCTGTGATATATTATCACAATATAAAAGTTTTATGCCTATGGTTTTATGTGTTGGGAAGAAAAATGTAATAATAATAATTTGCCTATCCAGCATGGGGAGACATTAGCATTAATCTGGAGTCGTGTTTCTGGCCACCTGGCAAATGTAAATCCAAAATTCACCCTGCTTTTACTTTAGCTTTCGTCTCCACCAACTCCTGAGAAAAATATTTTGGGTCTTGCTAGGTGCTCATCTATGTTTACAGTGGGTTTCTCAGACTTTTTTGCTAAGATAAGTTCATACAACCAAAACAACGGGCTAAAAGAGACTAAAAAGCCCCACAGAGATAGGGGTTACAGCAGGGCTGATGATTTCTGTGGTTTTGTCACTCCAAGCTATCACACTACATATAGATATTTAATCTACTGTTCATATGAATGTAAAAATACTGTAAAATACAGTATCATTAGATTTGTACGTATTTAGGGAATTCAGTATGTGCAGTGCCTCCTGTCTTTCTCCAGAGTTTCATGGATGTCTCATTGAATCTGTATAAAGCGTGCCTGCTGGTAGCAATGTGTGTGTGTGTGTGTGTGTGTGTGTGTGTGTGTGTGCGTGTGTGTGTGTGTGTGTGTGTGTTCCAGCTCTTTTGTCATCAAGACAAATGTCATTTACCTTTCATGGGCAAATAAAGTCTCATTCTGAGCTGCATACCAAAAATCAGTGAGAAAAAATGCAACTGTCATATAATTCAGTGCAATGTGTAGATAAATATTCATGAGGATTTCCTTTAATGAATGTAAATTTCTCCCATGCTGAAAAGGTGAGAGCATAAAAATCGACACAAAATAATATTATTGCAACAGCGTCAGCAACAGCAAATATTGTATATTATAACACATAAAGTTGTAATAAAATCACTTTGTTTAACATCTATTTGACCTTTTTTCACGAGGAAATATTGAACATTGGATGGATGAATGGATGGATGGATGGATGGACGGACAGACGGATGGATGGATGGACGGACAGATGGATGGATAGATTAGACTGTTTCCATATGAGAAGGCCAATGTGCAGTGTGCTTTGGGCCTCTTGAGTAAAGTGAGAGGTCAAGTATGGATGATAAATGGTGAGTAAGCTGGAGGACTGAGAGCGGCAATACAGAGAAATGTTCCATATTGACCCAGTAGAAGAGGGAATGTGCCATGAAATGAGTTTCTGAGCTTGGTGATGTTTAATTTAATGCAAAGCAAGCAGGATGCCAAAGCTAATTTCTAGGGTTTTGTCATGAACAACACTGCAGTGGACTTTTTTCATGAGGGAACCATACTAAACAACTTGATCTGTGTATTTGATAGTTGTTAAATTGTTCAGAGAGCATCTTAAAAGGGGACATACTATAATTTGTCAAATCAACACTCTTGACAGTAAGAAAAGAATTAAAGGAACATTCAGTGATCTCCAAGCCATAGTCTTTTTTGTATTTTCTGACTAGGACAGCAATATTACACAAGGTATGTTTCATTAGCTACCTATGATCAGGGCCATTTTAACTAACTAGATATAAAACTAGCTACAATAAGTTTGCCTGGAAGTGGAAAACTGCAATGCATCATTTTATGTGATTTACTTTATGTAGATATGTTTGTAATGTGATGCTAGGTATGTGTCTTCTTAAATAATGTGCAGACTGTTAAAGGTTCCCTGTGGAGTTTTAGACCTCTAGTAGCAATATGGAGCTGCTTTTCTATGAGTGGGTCCCTGTTTTGTTTGTCTTGTGCACACGCACGCAGGTGAAGTGATACACATTCCTACCAATGGTGTCACACTATTCCACTGACCTACAGGTGGTGGTAACATGCCAAGATATGCAGCAATGCGGTGGCAAAGACAGGAAAAAAGAAAACTGCAAGCTAGCAAACAACGTAAAAAATGCTGTATTTAAAATGCTTTAAAAAACGGCTTTGCAAATGTTTTATGAGGAAGGAAATGCACTCGACACATTTGTTAGACCTCAAGGGTACACACAATGCTTTAACATGGAATTTAAACAGAACTTTTGTTTGTTTACAAGAAAACTCCACAGGGCCCCTTCAGTAAAGGGTTGGAGTTACATTTATCAAAAATAATTAAATCACAATCACGATACTGATCATAAAAAAAATCATCAGTCAGATATTTTCCCCTCCATTTAAAGCTGGGGTAGGCAAAACCTGTGCAACCTACGCAAAACCTTCCGCCTCTCTCTCCGCTGCCTCGCATCACTCCGCTAAGCCCCTCCCACCAAACCCACAACTTCGACCGGCAGCAGAAGGAATCAGTTCCCCTGCGAAACCTCATGCCTCGTAGGGCTCGCTCTCCATGGCGTGAGCCTCACCAAGACTCCGGTCCCTCTCACCGCGACTTGTCTTCTCAAAGACGCCCCTCCAGCTCTTCGCGGCCCCAGGCTTCAGAGGCAGCTGCGACGCCATCTAACAGCGGGATGAGAGGCTAGTACACCGCACACACACCACTGTCCCCCCTCAAAAGTTATTCCCCAGTTTGTCATCATGCCGTTGATACAAGCGCCATGGCATCGGACATAATCACCCGAAGCTGAAGGGACATGTTCACACACGTGTTTTGTACTATACATCATTGTAGGCAAAGGTAAGAGGTATTGGAAATTTATCACAAGTTGCAGTAGAAGTTTTCTCTCAGACCACTTGAATTACAAAATGCTTAAAGGTTATTATGGAATTTTTGCCCAATGACGCCAAAAAAATACTGCCTACCCCAGCTTTAACACAGAAAAAGGACAACATGTGCACCAAGGTAGGAGCTAAAACCCAAAGAAGTTGGGATGTAGTCTGTAGTCACATTTATGGACTGTTTGCCAGTGCCGTCAGTGTCAGACATTATTCAGCACACCATCATCAGTGTTTCAAAAACAAACAGAGCACTGCTCACTGTTAGGCTGCTAATGGAGTGTTAGCCACAGATGTATTAAACAAAGAATGAGAAATTCAAACACGAAGCCCAATTTATTCCATGAAAGATGCTCAGACAGTGCATACACAGAGAAATATCTCCCACCATGTGTGGCCATAACACATTCGCATTAGCAGCTGTCAGTCCATGGGTGGTTGAGTCCATGAGAAAACTGGAGCACACTGCTGCTTGTTTAATCACTTTTTATTTAGTGCAAGGACTAACATTTGGACACAATAAACGACTTCATCAGAGTCATGATACAAACAGAGAGTATATAAAGACTTCGCAGAGATTAACCAATCACCTTATCCCAAGCACAAAAGTTCAGGTAACCTCTCTCACCCATATGGCACGTCTAATAGGCCCTGGAAGGCGTTAGGGGACTTTTCATTTACAATACCATGACAACACTCCATTCAGCACTATGTGCTGTAAAAATATAAATCCACTGAGATCTACATTGACTTGTCCTTCTCTGCAAGCACCAGCTCCAAAGCCTGAACAGCAAGACATAGTGCTATATGATCATCACACCTTAATTAAGCATGCACATTAGTGTCTCTAACTGAGCCTGACTTATGGCACAAAATTACTAATTTAAAAAATATATAAAATATATATTGTAAATCTTCTAAAGATCCCAGATATGACTTCTCTCCCAGGAAATTAACGTGAGGAAGCATAGAAATAAAGTAGGTTATAAAATAATTCCTAATGTGTGTGGGCCTCACAAAAGCATGATAAGTTCCATTAATTAAAAAATTAAGACCACGGACGACTATTGGCTGGCCATCTACCTAACCGTTTAACAGTTTCAGTGAGTAAGCCCAACCGATACTGGATTTTTGAGGTTGATACTGATATTGATATTTGAGAGTTTATAAAATCTGATAACAATATATCAGCCGACATTAATTTTCTTAAACACATAACATAAACAAACATCTGGGATAAGGATCCCCTACATTTGGTTATTAAAGAATGATGACCAAGATATGAACTGAGCACAACATGCTACAACCAAAAAATCAACTCATCAGTGCTCTCTGGCAGACAGACTGTATGTACTATGTACAAACTATAACTCTGTAAGGAAAAAAACGTTTCTTAATTAGCTCAAAGATATCTTCAGCATTTCTGTACTGTAATTTCTTGTTACGTATCACCCGTTAAAAAATGCCAATACCAATATATCTGAAACAAGCTAATATTGGCAGATACATTGGCCTGGTAGATAGGTAGGAAGAAGCCTCTATTAAAGATATGTGAGACAAGGGTTTACAAAGAACCCTCAGACCATAAAGACTGATATTCAGTTGTCAGAGGACATGAATGTTTAATTTGTAATCTGCAAATTATTCCTGTTGAAAAACAGCTCATCACTCATCTAACACAATCCCTACAATGAAGAATGAAGGCAGCAACATCTTCATACATGCTTTTAAGGTGATATTTGGTGGTAGAAACAGTCACGAGCTAGACTCCACACACAGAATAAACCAGTTTTCATCGCTGAATTTTCTGCAACCATAATACTGTGCTATCAAAACTTGTGAGAATAATCCACACATAGGAACTTTAAATAATATCTCCATCCTGACAGCAAGTTAACAGGATTCCATTCACTGTCAGTGGAAAGACGCGTGAAGAATATTGAGACTGTGAAAATTAGGTGTTACCCAGGATGGCATTTTCTTTGCTCGATAGTGAAAATGGAAATTAGAAGAAAAACTGTATTCGTTTAAACAGTGAATTGTGATGAAGTTTGTTTTTTAGAGTATAAAGGTAGTTTTTCTCTGGTAGTTTGAAAATAGCACAGAACACTGAGGGTTATACATTTATGTATCAAATTTCCTGAGCTATCTGTGCTTTTATGTGGAAAACATGATTTTGGGGAGCAATGAGTTCTCCCTTCATCTAGCTATATTTTGCAAAATTAACACTACTAATCCAAGTTTGCACATCAGGCCTTACTGTCTGTTTTCCATAACAAATATGCAAGCTGTGAGTTTGTATCTAGTGTGCCACTAGTATGTCATTCTCCTGCTGTAGACATACATTAATACACACTCTGTAAAAGCTGCGTGCTACAGTACAATGGGAAAAAGGTCAGGGTGGAGGGTAGACATACAAAGCCCAGAACACGGACACACAGGAGACTGGGGTTCACGTTGGGAGTTCCACATGTGGTTAGGTTTAGGCAACAAAAGCACTTTGGTTAAGGTTAGGAAAAGATGGCGGTTACAGGTTAAAAAGGTAAACTCAGCCTGTCCTCCTGCTCCACGTCACACTTGACTCAATATTAACCAATACTAAGACCATCATTCCCTAACCTTAACCAAGTGCCTAAACATAATCGTAAATTTTTTTTATCATCCTTTAGATGCTACAAGCAGATGATGTAAGAGCAGATATTCTACTGCAGGAAAATTAATGAAATATGTTATCAGTGAACATTTAGCAGATACGTTTAGTGTCAACACTTTGTAACTTGCCAAATATATAAATTAATAACCTTTCCTCATTGTGTTAGCAAAAAACGTAATCCAGGCAGCATTAGGTTTCCATCTAAATTGATTTGCTGTTGCAAGTTAGTTGTATATAAATTTAATTTTTCTGAGACAGGGGTGAACATCAAGACAAGAGCCCAATTATACAATAATGTACGCTATGTGGTCTCTCTTCATCATTAACAAAGAATGAACACCACTGTCATCAATCAGATACTTCTTATGTGATGTGATAGCCTGATAATCAGATTGAATTTACATTTCTTTTTCATCATTCAGTGGAACATCATGTTCATGCTAGCCATTTTCTGTTCGGGAAAATCGATCAGTAGCGAGTGATCCATGACACCAACATCATTTTCAGTCGACATAGAAGCTGCCGTAGTCGTTGCTAGGAACCATTTCTCACATCGGTCGAAGGAATATGTCAATTTAAGAGTGGTTATTTCTGTAAGTCGACTTAAAACAGTCTATGCAGCTGCGTCCATCTCATCGACGCTTGTCTGCATTTTCTTGGCAATTTTTCTGTCAATATTGTTTTGGCCCAGGCGAGGGAAGATGTCGTCAAAGCTCTGATTGGCTCAATTTTTTCCCCCCCAAAAAACAGCTGGCAACAAGCACATTACCACACAGTATTTGACTCGCTGAAAAAAGTGGCGATGTGGACAGTGTTTCAGAGATCTGGAAGCAGGCTAGTTAAGTGATGTTGTTTTACAGCATAATCTGTATTAGAGAAAGACAAGCCCAGATATCACAACAGAGGTCAACCTTTACAGCGTCTGCAATCATAAGAAGCATAATTCAATAATTCAGTATGGCTAGCACTTCTCACTCAACAGACAATTTTATATTCTCAGTCTACAGGTTTGTGCCACGTTTAAAAAAACAATTCTGATATGAGTTGTCAAGCACCAGGTCTCATTTTTGCTCTCAGACTTGAGTTTCAGCTACAGGTGAAAATTGCAGGAATGTTACCTGCAAGATCTTTAAAGATAAGTCACTGTAAACAAAGAAACACATTTCTGATGCAGAGAAAGATGCATGCAATTTTCTCACCCTGGCATGGCCACAGAAGGTAAATGGGTAAATGTTACTGCAGGTAGCCCCCTGATAAATGAGGAGGTCACGAAAAAGCCAAGCAGAGGCCACACATTATGACCAGGTCGATTGGTTGATCGCAAGCGTGAAATTGCTGTCACAGATCAATGGCTAACTAATCTGGAGAAGGGACAGATTCAAATCACAGGGTCTCTAATCAATGATGATTAATCTTCAGCAACTCACATTTCCTTAATAAGACACCTGATTGTGTGCAATTGGATAATTACCTGTTTCCATTTGAGGCGACAGGTCCCTGTAGTTACCAATGAAGACATCCTCAACATAATTGATTAGTGAAGTTAAATATATTGTAAAGGTGTATCACATCACACAGTCAATAATTCGTCATGGACCCTTGCAACATATAAACTCAAAGACACATGATGAATGAATTGATCAGTCACAGCTTCAGAATGAATGCATTGATATGTTGCTGCCATGGTTTAAACTACACCTGGAGGATCTGTAATGAAAAATGCTAATGGACAGCCATACAGGACATATTAAGCAGTTTATAATTGCTGTTGTTGATCATGGCTATTGACAAGTGAAGAGCGATTTGTGGATTTCAGTCTTTTTATATTTTATTGATGCAGTTAACTTACATTATATAGTCACAAGTTGGTGAGAAGGGCAGTGGATATCTCTGACACCTCCTTCACGTCACTGAAGTTCATATATATCTGTCAATGATGCCTCCCTTAAGCTAGTGCTGTGATTCACGTTCATGGGGCATAGATAGCAGTGTGGTTAATTATTTTCACACACTCATTAAAGTAGTACGTCAACTTTTAATCAAAGCTAAAGAAATCTTGAGCACTCAGACTTAAGTGAAGTCAGACTATGATCAGGAAGGAGTCCTAAGAGTCTTAAACCATGCATTAACTGATTTTTTTGGCCACTTGGGGGCAGTGGAAACAAGTTGTAAACACAACATCGACACATTATAACCTTATAAAGTTGGTATACTGTATCGAATAGGTTAGCAAATGGTTAGCAAATAGTTGATTAATATTCACTTGCCTTTTGGGCTCTGTTCTAGTTTCCACCGACTCCTGAGAAAAATATCCAGCTCTTTAGCTGCTAAATGCTCCATATGTTCACCAGCTAGTCGCCATTTGGTGCTGAACAAGTAGCGTACAGTGGGTCTATAAGAGTTTTTTCACTGAAAACAGCTGCCTTCTACAGTTGGAAACAACGCTAATGAGACTGGTGAGAGTGAACCAAAACTAAAGTTGCAGGCCATAAAACCAAAACAATGAGCTAAAAGATGCTATAAAGCTCCATAAAGTTGAGGAGGGAATGCAGGTGATTTTTTTCCTCTGTGGGTTCAGCACTACGAGTGACCCCTTTCACACACACATCATAATTTAATCCATAGTTAATATAAGAATATTGATTATAGCAGCTTTAAATTAAAAGGTTCCACAAACAAAACACAACACAAAAACAGGGCAGCACAATATCATCGCTATTTAAAATTCAGTGAATCATTCTTGCTGTTCAGTGGCAATAGTGTTGAACACAACAGACATTAAGCAGAGCTGATCAGGCAGAACATGATACTGCAAGTGAAAGTAAAAATATTCACGTTGACAAACATTCTATCAAAGCCCTGTAGAAGAAAACATGGATGTAATGAAGTGCTCTCTGGGGCATCCCCTCTATTTGAAAGCCCTCTTCAGCTAAATGGCTGTCCTCAGCTGTCCTTATAAAGCTATTTCGTCAACCTAACAAATGTGATTAAAGTCCACGCTCAATCTCTTCTCTCATCTGACATCTAAGAAGGAGTGAATCAGTATATTGTTGACCTAAAGGTACCTGTGCAGAATTGCAGTCTGACTGACACACACATGCTTGCTTGTGTGTGTATGAGTGTGTGTGTTTGTCATCTCTGTGCCCTGATGTTTTTGAGGCCAGCTGACACTGTTGTAACATTAAATCCTCCTGACCTGACTGTTAAGCTTCCGTATGAGGTTATGGGGGTCAGGGAGTGGTGTGGTGGGGAGATGTCTGACTCCCAGAAGTGGAAGATCAGATTACCAACATATGGCATCCCTCTTTTATTGTATTTGGACACCATTATCTGAGATGCATATTTCATTAGCCCAGCAAGAGTTAGTGAAAGGGATTTTAGGAGCTAGAGGTTTTATTTTAAAGTTGTGAGTCAAAGGTATTAACTGAAGCAGCAGCAGTGCAACCACAACCCCCTGTGAAAACAAATCAAACATTTTCATTTGAGATGAGTTCAACTGTGAGGCTTATGAATGTTTGTGGGTGATATTAGCAAATAAAATTCTGACAGCAAATCAAAGGTGCATCACAAAATACTGCTGCTTTACTTTTTGTTTCTTACTAGCAATCGGTAGTAGGTAAGAAAATGATTCTGTTCTCTTTTGTTTTCTTAATGTAACTAGAAATCAATTTTCATGGTTGGTATCTCATCGCTTCATGTAGCATTTCAGTTCCCAAGACACCAAAACAGGCATGTGTGCAAATACAACAAATGGTTTCATGGTACTATAATGCTTGTAGCAAAAAAAAGATAAACTGATGCTATTCAGCACCAAACAGCAGACAGACAAATTTAGCGACTAGCTGCTGAACATAGCTGAGTATCTAGCCGGCTAAAAGCCCAGAACTTCGTACTTTGTGGAGACTAAACCAGAGCTGAAAGCCCAGTGAATACTGGACTTCCATTCGTTAGGTGACAAGAAACCCACATATGCTACTGTACCTGCACAGCACCAAACCACAGACAGGCACAATTAGTGACTAGCTGGTGAACATAATGGAGCATTTAGCTGCTAAGGAAACAAATATTTATAGGAGTTGGTGGAGAGCAAAACAGAGCTGAAAGGAGAGTAAATTTTGGACTTACATTTGTTGGGTGGCCAGAAACACTCCAAATGAATGCTAATTTTGCTCCGTGTCTGCTGGATGGACTGTTGATTTGCCAACTTTTGTGTATGTGAAAGGGGGGTCATAGGAAGAGAGTTTATCTTCTTTTCGTTCAATTTTTGCTTCTGCTGTAGAGAACTTAATTAAATATTTGCTACACTAAAAACACACCTGTAAATAATTTTTGCTGTCACATACTGCCTGATCTATCAAAACCTTTAAAAAATGAATGCCAATGTAAAACAAATGCTTCAGTTGTTTAAAGTGTAATGTAAAGAGACAGTAGAAGTCAGTGTTTCAATAAAGAGTACTATAAACCAATTGAAATATTAGCCATTTTGTTTTTAGCAGTTAAACTCTTAAGGCCCTATACACCTTGCACCTTTATCATTCTTATTGGTTTGTGAAGTTTGCTGACATCACATAATTCCAGCATATCTCCACCCAAATTCAACCTGAGCAGAGGTCTAATCAGCCAGGATGAGAGGAAACACCTGTGTGGGTCTACAGTGACGGAGTCGTGCAGCTGATGATAATGTGATGTCAGACACATCAGTTAAACGAGAGCTTTAAGCTGAGCTGCTTGAACCTTTCATGAAGAACACATGATGTTTGCATAATTTCAATGGCAGGGCTAAATCTACACATTGACGTTGGCAGAAAAAGGGTGCTGGGAACCAGAGATTGTGGACTAATGATGTAAGGATTCTTTGGGTAGGGGGATTTAAGTGTATCTGACACAAGGCCGATTATAAATGGTCACAACAATTCACAGAATGACGTGTATTTGACCTTTTCATGGTTTATTAATGCTGATGTGTTCTGCTGTGCGCCGGCTACAGCTCATTTAGCCTGCCAGTGAAATATGGATGGAGGAAAGTACATAAGCAGGGGAAATAAAAACATAATATTCATCACCACAAAGCATGAACTTTTACATTGTGCAACAGTTCATTTAATTTGGTGAAATGTGGTTAGAGGCAACACAGTCCGTCTTCAATTTGTCATTACGCCTCTAACAAGTTTACAAAGTGTCTAGGAGAGGTTCACACAGAGGGTTAGTGGGTTAGCATCTTTTTCAATACAATAAAGGATTATAGAGTATAGTCATTACCAACCTCTCATGGGCTTGAAGACTTGTGGTGACCTTGTGTGATTAGAAATGACAAGTGATTAGAAATGTGTCTTTCTGCTGGACACATTGCAAGGTTTAAAAAATATTTTAGTTCTTTGCAACCGAGAATGTTCTATATAGAGCTTTCTTACAGCAGACATTTTAACATGCAACAACAGGAAAACCCTAGGTGTAATAAATAAGAAGAAGAATATGCATTCAGTTTAGTTTTGCCAGTTCATGGGCCCTGGTATTGTGCAGGTGGCTCACTCATACGGCTTGCAGGGACACTGTCAATGTTATTAGTTACACATGCGCTTTTATTGCTATGATAAGTCAAAGTGTCTATTGTCTTTATGTTGTGAAAAGGCCATGGGAGAGACATCGCACAGAAGCCTCTCAAGCACGAGTGTTAAACTGGGCTGAATTGGGATTTTAAGTCCAAAGATCGTGTCCAAAGTCTTGGTTTTCACAGACACGCAAATTAATACGTATCCAGTATGGAAGGCAATGGCGGAGAAACAAAGTCCTGTCCACAAAAAAAAAATGAATTGGACTGTACAACTAGTTATATGCAATACATGCAACCTAATTTGAGTTGAGACACAAACAAAATGACCAAAAGGCATCTTGGCTCCTTGTCACTGGTGGAAATAAAATAAGATGTGGTCGCAATAGTGGTGCTTTTGCCCTAAGTAGGCCAATGAAGAAAAAAACAACAACAAAAACACCTGATTTTATGTACAAACACTCGTACTGTTATTTTATGCTAATCTTCATCTCCAGTTTAATTTTAATTTTCTTTTAATTACTTACAAGACACTAAATGGTCTGACTCCTCATTATATCTCAGATCTCTTATCCCCGTACGACCCTGCTCGCACTTTGAGATCCTCTGGCAGGGGCCTTTCAGCTGTTCCAGACTCTCGGCTGAAGACTAAGGGGGACAGAGCATTTGAAATAAGAGCTCAGAGGCTCTGGAACACCCTGCCCGAGGAAATACGGCAGCCTGAGTCAGTGGCTTCTTTTAAATCTAAGCTTAAAACGTACTTTTATCGCACAGCTTTCCCTGAATTCATCTGATTCTAGTTTTATTCTGTTTATGCTTTCTGCCATTAAAAGAAAAAAAAATGATGTGGTTCGTTTAGTACTTTTATTCTTATGTTATGATTTACGTGTTCTTTGCTTGCTATGTGAAGCACGTTGTAACTTTGTTTTGATAAGTGCTATATAAATAAAGATATTATTATTATTATTATTATTAATTGTGAAACAGTTTGTCATGGTCTATGATGTGGTTTGCTGATCAGTAAGCATAGTGGCTACTGTATGTCAGGCTGTATGTAGAGTTTTACTGTGGGACTTAATGGCAGTAAGTGAGTCACTGATATGAACAAGGCATTTTGTTGAGTAACGTTTCCTGTTATCCTGCAGTTAATAAATAATTTTAGTGCTTAAATCATATACTGATGCATACATGTGCTTATAAAGGAAATAATGTCTATATACACTGCAACCCAAGTGCACTACGCATCTGATATGTGTTACTGAGTGTGAGTGTGTGTGTTGGTAATAAGTTTTATAAATTTCATGTGGTGGGTGTGTTCTTAATCAGTGCTTGAAACTGGTGATATTATATGGACTGCAAAGCTGGCTCACTGCAATATTCAATCTCTCAGCTCTCAGTATGTAGAGAAACACGACAGAGGGTTCATCATATGATACTGATGATAAGGCAGAGAGGATGCTCTCGTGTTGCATTCTCCACTGTAATGATCATATACAATGTCGGGCGGAGGTGTGTTGCGCAGAAGAGCTCCCTCAGATATCATTAGCTGCTGTGCTATGATGAAGAAGCAGGAATCAGATCATGTAATCCCCTCCCGAGACACTATTAATTAATAAGAGCTTTGCTAAAGAGGCCGTCCTCCACTTAGGCTCTCTGTGCTTTCTTGCAGGGAATTGATTTGTGTCTCTCCTGCTGCCAATGTGTCTGGCGGACATCTTTTACAGTACAACCCTCACGCCATGAGCAGTCGGTATGTCTGCCGCTGAACCATGCAGGGCCAGATGACACCTTCAGAGCTAGGGATCATATTTCCTGCATGGTCTCTGCTTCCTGCTGGACTTGCAAAGCATTGTACGAGATGCTGGTTGGAGTATCAGCTTCTTGACTTACCTAAGTATGAACCTACTTACTTAAGAACTTTGACAGTCTAATTAAGTATTAAGGTATAACAGATAGACAGATAGATATTATAGTTTTTTTTTTCTTTTTACAAAGAATAGAATATGTCATGGTGAGGACAGCTGATCAAGAGGTCATCCAGGCTCTGAGGCGTAGGAACTCACACCTCGGAAGAAGCAGAAGGTTACACATTGCCACGGTCACCTGCACCCCTCTCTCTCTCAGACAGTACCAGTTTCTACCAGGATCCAACACTACCCTTAACCAGCAAAACCCAGTCACTACCAGAAAACTCAGCTCCTGTTGGTAATAAAAACTGTTTACCAAACATGACCCACAGAAAAATAGTCTATTCAGGAAAATATGACATCTTAGCAGTTGCAAATAGTTTGTTTCAAAGCATTTTATACTGATTATGGCTGAAGACAGAGCTTATTCAATCCAATTATTTCTTTCAGCAGATCAATGCAGGTGAAGATATTAATTATTGATGCACCAATGCAATGAATTAATCATTACAGCTCTAGGTGACACACAATCAAAGACTTCAGAGAAATGTCATGAGGAGCAACAAATGCATTTCACCACCAGACTTGAGCAGTTTGACTAATCTGTTACTCTTGCGCGAAGCCGCTGACTACAAAGAGCACACCCTGCAGTGAGATGTATCAATACAGTGTTTTGCACGGTGTGTTTCACCGTTTCAATATACTGAATTGAATTTCATTGGAGATTAACTAAAAGGTGACATTGTGGGCTCAGCTCTCATTTTTTGTTTTAAAAGACATCAGTGAGTGTTTGTCAAAACAAATATTTTACAGCAAGACATTTTAAAACACATACAAAGGCTGACGTGAAGTTCTGCTTGCCTTTAGGTCTACAATGAGCCTCTATGGCAGGATAATAAAGGAGGATCTGAGAACTTAAAAGGCTCCACAAATAACTTAATGCTGTGTATTCAAAGTTGGCTAATTAACTGGGATGGTTCAAAGAATACCGTATTGAAATACACTACAAAGGCGTTTGTAGAAGCATATGACAACATGGCAGTGATGCTTTTATTTACTGACATGGAAAATTAACTTCAGTTCAACATATAAAACACCAGTTGCAGCTTCAAGAATTACAAACCAGCTGTTAAACACACCCAATCCTATTCAGTTTTGCTTGATATACACACAGATCTGCTGATTCTACCACTAGCTTTGAGGTAGTGTGTCTATACCATCTTCAACAGTGTCGATGCATCCTTTAAAAGTGCATCCAGCTCCACCTCTATTATATAGGCTATAACCTTTGCTAGCCTTGTCACAGTTCTATCATTTACAAGTTTGATTAAATTAATATGTGAGACTCACTGTTTTACTGTATTATATACTGCGCATGAGTGACTCAATGTGTGTTAAAGAATTGATTCTTGTCAACATGGTCTCTGTCGATGCTAATGAACAAACAGTGAACAAGAGCACATACAGCTGGGGAGCACAGCAGCGGCGGCTTTCGTTTTTGAAGTGGCTGGAGTCTGTCTGGTGGACAGTTTTTAATGGACATCCTGCTAACACTGACTTGAAATTATTGACTTTAGCTGACTGTTAAATTGATTGATTTAGCCTGCTGCTGAACGGATTGACCTGTAAGATACTGGTGTTTTACTGTACATTTGAGAAACAAACACATTTAGTTCTCTCACTTGAAGTTAATGACATAGGGATGACATAACGTTTTTGGTCTGTCCATAAAAGTGATGGATTTGCCATCATTAAAAAAACATAAACATAAACAGCCGATGCTTAACAATTCAGTAAAGTATAAATAAAATAAAATAAGTTGCATACATTGCTATATTGCTATATTTACAGCATGGTCCCTGTTCAGATTTTAACAGGGGTTAGTTTAGTCTCTACTGTCCTACATTATGGCCCTCTGTTGCGCATGTTCAGTCTCTGTAAAAGGGCAGATCTTGGCATAATTAACCTAAAGCATGACAAGTGGAGGCTATTTAATATGCCATCAGTGTCAACTGTTCTGAAATATGGAAGAATACGGAACAAAACACAAAATTGGAGCATAGCTGAACATTCGATGGAAAAAGGAAGAGGCTTACAGCACCTTCACAGGAAATGATGAGATGTGTCTGCTTGTGACGAATCAATCATTTTCATTACAACCAGTTATTACCAGCCAACGTTTTGTAGTTGGGAGGACGCAGCTGCCAGTTTATCATTGCTACTCACTCTGTTAACATGTGTCACCTAAGGGATTAAATGAATTGTAATGCAGGGATACAGCACAAGAGTAGGCTGTATGCGACGGCTGAACATCAGTTTACATTGTGTTTAAAGGGTGAAGGATTTGTTGTCTCATTGTTGAACTCATCCAATTTTAATTAATCAAACTTGGATGGATGACTCATCTTTGCAGCCTTGTTCCAACCTTTTACAAATTACACTGATTTGTCCTAATGCGGACGCTATAACCAAAAGGTCAAATTTCAAACTTAAGCCTGGTTTCTCTCTTGTTAAATTTTTGAGGAATGATGAATATGGGTGCTGTTTTGTCTGTCTTTGTAAAACCTTTAGTGGACTGAGTTTGCTATATGGCCATAATTTTAATAAATGTTTCTTGGGAATAATTGGCCTTATATTTCTGGGCCGATCAGTCTGACTTTACTAATTTCACTAATGTGTGCATTATTTCCCTGATGTTTCAGTTGTGTATGTGGTTTCACTAATGTGTGAAACATTCAAAGGTTGAATTATGTCCTTTACAGCCCCCTATTCAACCTACTGTATAATACAGTAATATCAACAATATGCTACAATGTCAAATTACAACTGCAAAATACTAATATCACATTTGCTTTTCCGCTGTATTACCTATGAAATATGGACCTTTCTAAATGCCTGCACTTATTAAACATCGTTACACTAATGAACATGTGCATTCAAGCTACATTAGATGAAACCTTAATGATCCTCATGGGTATGTTGAGGACCTTTTTTTTCGTATCGTCGTATTCCACGGCATCTCCTCAGTGGATAATTATATCATTTTCATGTTAGTTGTGCCATTAAGAATCTTTTATTTTTAATAGCACTGTGATATACAGCACAAGCTCCAAGGGGACCAAAAGAAAATAGCATAGACTTCAAGTTTAAGAAAAGGCTTTTCTTCCAAACATTTCATCTTGGACATTCAAATATCAGATATCCTATAAGGGGCAACGTGAGTGTGAGATAGCTATCTCTGAGGAGGTTCTGTGGAATGAAGTAATCTAAATGCATTTCTGCTCTGACACAGCACACTTTGAGCAGGGCCTTCATTTGGTTTATAGAAATGTTGCAGTTGCCAGAATGATCAATAACCCCATTAACACAACCAAAGGAAAACACACTCTCCATCTACCTTTAGGGGGCTCTTCTAAAGGGGCTAGTCTGGGAATTTAAATGGATAAATGTGCCCACTTTAATGTGCCTGTTTATGAGAGCATGTATGGCTTTGTGTGTAAACAGCTAAATGAAACAATGTTTTGTTTAGAAGTTCTCAGAGCAGCTCACCTGTATACAGTAGCACAGCAGCAGTCTTTCACAAGATAATTTGTTCTTGTAAAGCTTCCAAACATATCATTACCTTATTAGCATATTATAGTCTGGTATTATATGCCCCCGTGCTATTTTTCACAACAGCATGTTGTGGTCCAGGGAGAAGTCTCAAGAAGTCATACAGCATAAAAATTACTGAAGAGGGACACAGAAAATCAACCAAAGGAACCTAAAGAAAAGGAGACAGTAATATCACACTATTATACTAAAAGTGAGCTTCTACACTAACACCTGTAATTATTATAACACATGAATTTCCACCATATCTTAGTTTTAAATACTTCAGCTAATAGTTGATGCAGTATTTTTCAAAGACACCTCTAAAGTTCAGTAGTGCGATAACAATTGGTTGACTAATAGATAACTATTCCAGACAATTAATCAACAACAATCTTGATATGGCAATCTTTTAACAACAAGACTACAAGACTAGCAGCTGTGTAGCAGCAATGATTTAAGCTAAATGCTAATATCAGCATGCTAACATGGTGACAGTTACAATGCTAACATGCTGATGTTTAGCATGTAATATTTACCAGGTTCACCATCTTAGTTTAGCCTGTTACAGTAGCATGCTAATACTGTGGCTGATAATTAGAAGTAAACACAAAGTACAGCAGAGGTTGATGGAATGTCATTCATTTTGCAGGTATTTAATCCTAAACCAAAGTATTGGACCCCATGATGGTGCTCGAATCAAAGGCCTTAGAATCTATCCTTAAGGACCTTGAATAGCCTATCTGTTGCAAATTTCACAAGAATCCATTCAATAGCTGTCAATACATTTCACTAAAAAGCAAAGATTTCAACCTTGTTAGTTACTGACCAACATATTTGTTGATAGCCATATATAGCTAACCTGCGATAAGCTTATATCAGCCCAAATATCAGCCCCACCAATCTATCAAAGCATCACCTTGGGCCCTGAAAAATTGTGATGGGCATTATTCACTATTTTCTGACATTTTACAGGTTAAACAATTAATTAATTAATTAATTGAAAAATGATGGATAATCAATAATGAAAATAACCAGAGGTTGAGGCTGTACAGTTCAGCTACACAGCCAGGAGCTTATGTCTGTATAAACACTGGAAATATCCTAAACAGGAAGCTTACTTAACCCAATTGAAAGAAAATGTTATTGAGATGTGCAGCAGGGCAGACTAATGGATTCCACATAGATTGACACTTAAAAGGAATAGAGCTGTTGGGCCACAACTGATTAATAACAGGCCTGCCTCCATCCACCAAGATGCTTATTAAAATATGAATTTCAAATTAATCAGTCTTCAGAGCATTGTCCAACGTCCAGCTGTAATTTGTTGTCACTGAAGCTTTTAGACACTGGTATCTCCTTGGCCAGAATGAGAAGTAGTAAAAACACCCTGACTGGGAATGAGAGTCAAAGATATGGCACAGAAGGCAAAGAGAGCAGTCCTTTTCCAAATGACTATAATGGATTTGTTACCCTTCTGATTTACATTTAAATGAAAACCTTTTATCTGCTGGTCTACCTACTAATGAGCAAACTCTGCTTTGACAGATGTGACTCCTCTTCCCATCATGCATGGAGTAAACCAACAGTATAATGTTGTATAGTGTACATACAAAGCTTAAAAATTACTTTAAAATAGACCTCGAACAATTACAAGTTTAGACTTGTTGCGTTATATTATCTCTCTTCTATGCATCCTTGAAAAAACTGGTAAATGGAGGTCAAGGAGAAACTGAAGGCAGAAACAGAAGTAGATAAGAAAAGGTAAAAGTGTAGTTTCTGAGCCTGGTGTGCGTGTGTGTGTGTGTGTGTGTGTGTATGCAACTAATTCAAATTGGCAAATACAGTCTGAGGAAATGTAACTGCATTTTGTTCTAATGCAGGAAGTGTGACACTTTAGAGGTCAAGGTCAGGGCAGATGGTTGGGCGTACATAGACTTTGTGTCATTTTTTTAAATCAGCATCTACATTTTCACTGTTCACAATATTTTGTGGATCTGTTAAATATAAAGATTTTGTTGCCATGTCATTAATAAAAAAAGGATTCCTGGCAGCAGTTCGTTTCTTAAAAAAAACGACTGAGCTAATGCAAATTAACCGTATATGAATGGAAATTGTAGAAGCGTGTGTGTTTTGCATGTATGCTACCAATGTACGTGTGTGTGTGTGTGTGTGTGTGTGTGTGTGTGTGAAGTACCTCACAATTCTCATTGGTTTTAGACTTCAAAGGAATGGAGTTTTGAAGCTGCTTTATGAGAGCATCCCAGTATCTTTGGGATATAATAATATAATATCAATAATGTTTGTTACTGCTTGCAGATTGCTTTCAACCTTTCTCAAGTGACTTTTCAAGTAAAACAAACATGGAACTAATGCTGTTATTATTAAGAAAAATCCACTTGATTTCCATAGTATGCTATAAATAGAACAAATATCAGCTGATCAAGTTCAACAGCCCTGTGATGGACGGGTAATTTGCATTATGAAAGTGTTTTCCAGCCATTAGGAGCCAGTAAGAGAGCCTTAGATTAGTTCTGAAGCACAGTAATACAAAGATAAATGGCAACACACTGCATCCTGACTATAGTGGTTGCTTACCTGCCCAGGAAACTGTGAAAATGTTTTGTTTGTAATTCATTTACATTCTTCTCTCACCTCCATTTTTAAGTTTTTGCAACCAATGACATTACTGATGCAAGAGCAGCTAATGGGAGTAATGAAATCCAGGAGTCTAAATTTTGTTTTTACTTGAGTGTGACAGAAAATGTCCAGCCATACAGTGCAACTGCATTATTGCTACTTTTTTCATGACGTGTGAATGCTTTTCATATATGACTCGCATCAAAAGCACAGACAGAAAGCAATTTACCAAGATGCTCTGCCATTATGCCAGTTTTATGTTGTATAAAGCAAGCTTTTTCTCCGGCAGGTACTTTACCACTTCTGAACCATTTTTTAAGATATATTGCATTTGTACCTCTATACTGTGTTTATGCTCGTGGTTGTGTGTGTGTAAGAGAGAAAACAATTAAAGATGTGTAATTTCCATAGTTTGCCAAACAAGCAACCATGTGGCAAAGCCATTTTAGTCATGATTTAAGACAAACATAGCCCTGTCTGAGTTTATAGAATATGGCAATCAAAAAAATGTATGAGTGTTTCTAACCTCGAGGTGGTTGTCATTACAGCTGTTTTTAAGTATGATGTTTTCTTTTCCCTTTTTGACATGCTATAGTGTTGTTATAGCTCACCTTTTCACAGAAGGTGTGGAATTATTTTCAATTGGTGTAACAACATTTCAATTGTCACTCTTTGAGAATAGATCACAATCGTACCTAAAAAAGCAACATTCAAACCGCAGTAATCGGAGAATAACAGACGTGCAATGCAAAAAAACAGCATTTGTCTAAAGCCTTAAGGAATTGTGGTAAAACTGACTACCATGATAAAAAACCTGGTACATAAGCTGACGTAATGAAGCTTCATTTTCACATTAACTCAAGAAATCAATCAAAACTTGTGATGCTAATAGGAAATAATGACTTGGCTGATGGACCCCATTGAAGCAGAAAATAATCTTACACTGCGGTACATTTAAGGAAGGTGCTCCACCAAATACTGAACCGTGTAGGTGGATGAACAGAAATTAATTACACTAGCAAACTTGTACCATGTTTAATTTTTTTAATTGGAAGAAAGATCATAAAAACAAAAGAAGTGACATCCGTAACATGACTGTCTTACCTTACTGCTCATTACAGAAAACAGCCAGATGCTAACTTTAAATACTATCAGTTGATGTTACCGTAATTTGGCACCTGCTTCTCTCATTCTTTAACCTCATCCCACCTTACAAAGACAGACAGCACATATATATATTGTCATATGACTATAACAGATTGTCTCAATGACTTTTTTTGCAGATCTACCACATAAAACAGTATCTAGTATTTATATAGTTTGGATGTGGATGGATCCATTATAAGGGAGTGTATATGCATCATTGCCACAACAGACTGGGTCGGCTGCTGGAGTGCTCCACTACTGACACACCTTTGCTTGTCATTTAGCCAAAGGGCTTCTACCGGGGACATGGAGTGTGACTTCCAATTAGTTTTCAGGAGATTTATTCATGGAACTGTTAAAGAAAGAATGAGTTAAAGAATGTGAACGGAGTAATGGATTTTAAATGACTGTCACACTGCAACGCTACATATAGCATAATATGAGCTCTGATGAGTTTTGTATGACCCCGAATGTAAATGGCCAGCTTCAAAGCTTCATTTGGCTGATGTTTTTGGATTTAATGAAACGAAACAAAACACAGCGTATTATCTGATATTTTATGTAGACTTTTAATCTTTTTTTTTGTTATATTAACAAGTATTTAACTCTCATCTGTCATGTGCCAGTGTACACTTCCATACTGATCTAGTCAACCATGCATAAAACATATTGTTGATTCCCATACAAACAAACAGATGCATTTATAAAAACTAATCTGTGCAGCAAATGTTTGTGTATGAGAGTATGCTCAGGCAGCTGTGTGGGAGAGGAGGCTCTCAAGGTGCAGATATTCAGATATTGGTGGAGGAGTATGTTGAGGTTATTCAAGACTCTGATAGCTTGGAGTTGGTTGATCTTTCATTACACTGCCTGGTAAATATTTACAGGAAAGGTAATGCGCCTGTATTATTTATACAACCAATGAAGACCACTCCAGAAAGGCTGGCAGATATTTGAAAAGCCGGCCAATCTTAGTCACTTTGAGGCCCCTTATTTTTGAATATTTTCCTCATGGTTTTGGCTTTTTTTTTTTTTTTTTGGACACTACATTTATTTTCTGTTTTGTTAAGGTTGCATTCCAATTCCCAAATAACAAGAAACATTCCAAAAACACTAATTTAAAACAACTTTAAGCAAATGGGTTGTACAACAAATCCCACTGAGATTCAACACCCAATCCTGCAGCTCATTGCAGCTTTCAGCTCACTGAAAAGATACTCTTGCCTTAGCTTGACACCAGTCATTAAAGGCAAGTCCATTCTTGTAACACCTTTGGTTTCTTGTCATCTGTGGTTAAAAAACATCTGCTGCTGCTGCTGACCATATCTGACATGCCTCATTGAGCCTAAGCCATGCTCATTTAGAGCTTGCACTGTTCCAATGTATTTCTATTGCGGTGTTTAAACTGGTAGAATTACAGTACATGCAGTCAATCCACACATATCCGTCCACATACATTTTCACATATACAGTTTCCCACTCCTAGTGCAAACACAATCAAAGACAGTCTTTACGTACATATGGTTCCATGTCATGTGTGTTACATGTCGGTTGGCTTGGCTGTATTTCTGGCTTGTGATGTTGAGGGCTGCATTGGAAGTGGGCGTGTGTGCATAGACACACACAGGAGCAGAATCAGTGTTGATAATATATCCTGGCATGTGAGCCTGAGCAGTGGAGAGATACCAGATGCTTTCACAGCCTCCCCATGCAGTGGTAAAAATTGCACTGCTAATGTAATACTCCCAATTCCCAAATTCCATGAACTGTGTAAATGCACTAGCACTGAATCAGGGAAATGAGAGCAAACACTGTATACCAGAGAATGCTAAATATTTATAGTAATGGGGAACCCCATTAATAGATTGTGGTTTGAGATTACAGCATTCGAAACATAATATGAAGGAATTTGAAACTGCAGAGCCCCAGAAAGCTAGCAGCGGAGAATGCAACCTTCACACTGCAGAGTAACAATAAGAGAGGGCTGAATAGAAACTAATTTAAGATCAGGTCAGGGTATAAACAGCACACTAGGGGAAAGGTTTGGCGAAAGAATGTCCGTGGCAGAAGTCAGGGGGTGTGTAATGTGGTATACAAGGTTGGTTCAATGTCCAGCGCACGAGAGCAATTGTTTACTTAGTTTGTCGGACAGTTTTTTAGTCAGGACTTCATGCCTCACTAGTAAGTGTTCTATCCTCTCAAAAACAATCTGATTTGATCTATAAGCAGGGTGGGAAATTAGCATCAGCCACCAGCCAAATGCTGGTGAAATATGAAAGTGTTATAGATTTAGTGAAATAGATTTCAGACACAAAATAATGATTTACTATTGAGTGGCCGGTTAATTTGAACATTTATCTGTCAGTGGCTGGTAGATGTTCTTATTTTAAAAAGTTAATTTCCAATGTACTTGAATTTATCATAAAAATGGTGGTAACCTACTGTTTTGTTGTTGTTTTGTCCAAATTTGGACATGATACAAATCACAGTTTTAAAACATTTGGGGTCTTTTACACAACCAATTTATAGATAATTTGCATTAATAAACATACATTTTACAGAGTAGCACTTTGATTTAATTTTTATTTAATTTTAATTTGCATTTTAAAATGTCCCCCCGAAAAAATAAAATACAGAAATATCTCAATTCATGTGGTGTGTTTATATTTATACAGTACAGTCGGCCCTTGTATTCTAGCTGTGTGACAGATTGTGGATTTGGATATTTTGGAGGGCAGACAGGGAGGCGAAGCTGTGTGTGGTAAAATAACCCTCTGATGGGAGTCACTGATGCAATCAACACAAACCTGCTGATATCTGACTTTGAGCTACCATCACCATCACCTGGAAGCTTTATGTAAAATGTGTGTCTGACTGGCGATCGACAAACTTCAAACTAACTTCAGCCTAGTGTTTGACTGGCAGCACTTGCATTTCTCTGCACATCATGAGCTTCATTATTCCTCACACATCCCAAGCTAATTGTGACTGACTGAGCCATTTGCCTCCAATGTTTTCCCACCTGGAAAAATGTAAGTTTCCCGTTTTCACCGGATATTGCAACATACTGTTTTGATGAATTACCTTGAAGCGAATTAGGATGTGATCGATCAATCACTGTCATCTGCTCAGCTGAGTTCTGATGGCCTGTAGTCTCTTAAGATCAGTTTAGTTACTGGATGGCAGTCTAAACAATTGCCAGAGTCATTAAATACATGGCCTTTACTGTGTGAAAGTGCCTCTGCTGTCTTTCCCCCAGGTTTCGTGTAATATTTCATAAAAGTTATGAAGTATTACAAGTAAGTTAGCTCATCCCTGCGAAATATCTTGCCCCTGCCTCTAAATTATTAAGAACACATGGTAAGGAAAAATGAGAATAATTACATAAACTAAGGTCTGAGTTACTAATCAATCTTCAAAAGGTTTTTTACTGCTACAGGTTTTTAAGATAAGCCTAAATGACTTTATGATTAAAACTAATTTTTACACTTATTCTATTAAAATGTATTCTACTAAGAAACTGCCTGTAGCTTCTTCACTCCATAAACTTTATGGACATCAAGTGATGTTTTCTCTGAAGTTTAATGTTAAAATGAGTTTATATTTAAGTAGTGTTATCAATAACAAGCCATAAAATGTACTAATACACAGAAAATAATTTAGTGCTGTCAGTCACTTTACAAAATTAATTACGTTTGGAGCTATGCAATGCATCACATGTGACACCACAGATGTCTGTGTTTACTCAAACTGTCTTAGGGGAAAGAATGAACACTGGATGTTACAATTAAAATTAAGTGATCCAGTTAAAAATGTTTTTCTCTTTTTTTTCCTTCTATATATTTATTTATTTTTGTAAATAATTTCTGTATAACATTTCAGACAACTGCATATTTCTTTAGAAAAAAACTATGTATGTCTCTAAAGTAAACTCATATAACTTTTAACCTTGCCAGTATGCCAATATGGATGCTTTATTTGACCAGATGCCTCTCAAGCAAATGCAACATACGGCTCTTTTGACATGTTATCCACAGCGCAAGACAAGTACCTCTCGAGTTAGGGTAATAGTAGCATCTTTTTTTTTCTGCCGCAGTAATTGTTCTGAAGGTGTGTGAGCTCAGTGTGGCATTCTGTTGACATTGTTGACTCTGAGAGGGCTTCTTACTGGACTCCAGGGGTGGACACTGTGCCAGCAGCAGAAACATGGGACCTGTATGGTGGCAGACGTGATGGAGAGCCTAGCTTTGTTCGGGTGTGCATCTGTATCTTTGTGTGTGTGCGTGTGTGTGAGGGAGCTCAGAGGAATACTCACTCATTATGGCTGTGCGGAGGGGTGAGGGTGTGACAATGTATCATTGCCTGCCCTTTGGTCAGCAGCCATCAGAAGTATAACAGATGGAACTGACGAACTGTTTCCATAGAGTTTAGGCACTTTACAAGCTCTGGTGTCCAATTAGCTTTCATCATGTGCTCACAGGAATGCATAATACTGCGTTGTAACAAAGATAAAATCAGAAACTGTGTGTGAGCAGTGGGACTTTACTACAGCTTAATCCCTCCCTAAAAGAAGAACTGAAAATACTTAAACTCTGTTTTGCTGTACAAACCGTAATACCGTAACAAGACCTTCAGAAGAGCATTCATGAATAGCTATTAATTCATCAGTCATGTCAGTTTAATTTTTTGCTTTTAGTGTAAAGGTTTTGCTATTTGTGTCATATCAGTGTTTAAAAAGTGAATAATTCAAAATAACAATCCTGGCATTTCAGTCAACATCACAACATCTACCGCTCCTTGGTCACACACAGAAATATAACATACAGTGTGTAGGTTAGCCATGTTTCAACATGTGAAGAGATATGTCACTGCAAATGTCAAATCAACAGCTTTAAGGCGATTAGAGTAAACTCGCGTCAAGTCAAATTTATTTAACAACCAGTGCTTTGCAGAGAAATTTAAATACAATAAAATAATTAAAACAAAAATAAATAGATAAATAGCTGTAAAAAATGAAATCAAAACAGTTTTATTATTAAATAAGAGAATAATAAATGTTTTGATGAAATATTGTCTTTTCTGCTAAAAATGAAAATGGCTTGTTTACTCTCATCTACCCACACATAATAAAAAGATGAGTTAATTGCATTGAGAAGAGAACTATTTATAAAATGGAAAATAATTTTTATCACATCTGCATTTGGTTAATTATTATTTTTTGTCTTATGCAATGAAATAAAGATACTTAAAAGTGTATGTGTGTGTGTGTGTGTGTAGCAGCAAACATTCAGTTGTTAATTATTGTAACATTCTTCAAAACAGGTGAGTAACGAGCTCCCAGTAACCTTGACGACTGATGCATTTTGCCTCAGGCTTTCTGGGAATTACTAAGTACATAAATATATTCATTTTTCTTAATAAGGATGACATACGTAAACCTTCCCATTACACCTGTGAGACTGGTGGTCTTCGATGGGACTGCACATTTTACAGAGCAATCTCTGGTCTATTAATCATGGTTATTTTAATGAGGTGCACAGTCTGTGTGCTAGGAGGAGAAGATGGGGAAAAAAACACTAGGACAAATATTGGATCTAACAATATGAAGCTGTGTTATACATCATTGTTCCATCTGTGTGAGGGTTTTTTTTTTTGTGGCTGGAACACATTCTCAACAAATGCCCAGGACACATACAGTTTAAGATGTAAAATTTAGGCCAACATTTACTAGAACACTAGAGTTGTATTCTGTTGACTACACCAGTGCACGCAGATAGAAGATGAGGAGTTTGACACAATATCTAAAGACAGACCACTAGAAGAAACAACCAATACCAACAGTATATATTATAGTAATACTAAATAATTTGCTGGCATATGATGTGAATTGGGAATCCCACTTGTTGTCTCCATAGACAATGCTAGGTGACCTGCAGTTGAAGCACTTCCAAGGCTTGGATAGGCATGAAACTCTCCTGATTTAATCATCAACACAAGAGATGTAGTGCCCTGAGATAACTTTGTTATGATATGGCGCTATATAAATAAAAATAAATAAAACTGAATTGAAATGTAACCCTGTCTCCTAAAAAAATGTTTATACTGTACACTACTAAATGTTTTTTCCTAATACATTTTGGATTCAATTGCTGCATGCATTTTCATCCTGCATCCTGCATGTGTTAAGGTTTAGGCTACAAAACACTTCAATTAGGGTTAGGGAAAGATTATGGCTATCCTGAATCATGTCAACATCAACGTTTTCAGTATTTAACCAAGATGCAGATTTTTTTTTCAGCCACTAAATAGTAAATCATTATTTTGTGTCAGCATTTGGCTGGTGGCTGGTGCTAATTTCCATATTAACAAAGGGCTTTGAATTGCCTTAGCATAACCCTGAAAACATTTGTCAAGCTTTAGTTGCCACAAGCGGATAGAGGAAAACAAATGAGATATGTTCACAGTGAATGTTTTTTCCCAAAGTACATTTTGGCAAGGACCATCCAATCAGCGACCTTAAAATTCTGTTGAGTGTGCCAGTAACAATAGAGTAGAAATTCAAAAATACATTTAGAATTTTAAATTACTTTCGGATATTGGGTCAATTTTGGATGAATTCAACAACTATGATGTAGTATTTTGTTCCCAACTCCAACAAAGACACATTCTGAATTTGCTGCAGCTCTGATTCACACCTCTCACTGGCTTCTTCCCCATAGTAACGGCGACTGAGGCTCAGGGGGCATTTAGAGATATCCGCCGTATCAAACTGGTGAAAACAAATTATTTTCTCAAAAATAACGTTGAACTAAAATCCAGGAGAGTAGAATACTTTCAGAACCAGCAGCTCTCCCTACTTCAAAACTCTATTCAGTTGTACTGCAACAGCTCAGAAAATATCTGTTCAGTTTGTCTATAAGCCGTGCACCTTTCTGTAGAACACACCTGTGCTCAAGATGGACTGGTCTTGGGAGCTCCCCATTAATGAACTCACATTCATCCTCACATACTGGTGCACTTAAGACTCCTGAGACTCTATACTTTGTATGGAGAACATAAACCACCAGTTCTGGCTGGGCATCTTCGTTTATGCCAGCAATGTCCCTTTAAGGACAAAGATTTCAAGCAACACAACATTGATTTTTGCATAAAATTTAACCTGATACACGTCTTAATCTTGTCCATCTTTTATTTTACATAAAGATAAGATATCCAGTACTTACACTCCTCATGTTTCCTGTGTATAAATGTATTGATTTTTGTAGAAACACAAAATACACAGAGAATAATGATCAATTAGGCTGATGGAAGAATATTGATCATATACTAACCTTTTCTTCCGTCTTGTGCAGTAGCTTCTGACACCACAGCCTCTAAAAGGAAACACCATACCACTGCTTGCTTCCTTTTATTGTCATATGACTACGCCAAACAACGAGATTACATCCACCTAACCTCACTGTCAAACTAACTTTTTGGTGCGATATTTTTGGCAAAAGGGTCAGACAAGGTATGCTCTTAATTTGCTGATACATTACAGAAACCTCTGGCCTCATTAGTCTGTCTCTAGACAGACTATAAACCTCACCTCCCAAATAACAATGCATATTTGACAGATGGGAGTGTGGCTGTCATCAAAGCTTTACAATGAGGCATTTTAAAGATGCAGTAGCTCTAGATGACTGCCAGACCCACAGCTCCAAACCCTGCTGCACTGGTAAACTCTCCCTGGTAAACAGCTTAGACATACAGACTGTTATTGACTCTCTCTCGTCCTACAACCAAGGCCAAACATGTCCAGTCCACCTGAGGACACAATTGTGTTGCTGATGTTTTTACCTTGGTAGATTATTGTCGATAATGATTACAATCAATGGCAATTATTTTACTGCAGAAAGATGCTGGATATCACGTAGTTCAGCTACTCCTGCTTTCATTCACAATAGCACTACTGTCCATATGCTGTCCAACCTAGGGCTAGGAAATATAGTGAATGCTTACAAAATAATTGTGATCATTTTGTTAGAAGGCAATATAGACACACTGCTGTCAATCTTGCAGTGACTTTAATGCTTTTTAAGTGCATTTATCTGCTTATTTACTTTTACACACTGGTGAGAGGAAGCTGATATGGTCCACTGTAGGGTGGACTATAAGACATTTATATTTAGTCTGAGTTTGAGGTCTGACACACCTGCTTTAAAACAAACTTGTGACCTACTGGTTTGTTACACGGGAGTTCATGTTTCAGGCCTGTAGAGGCAGAGGAAGGCACACATTGGGCCTCATGCAAGAACCACTTGGAACCACACAAACACATTCATTCTTAAGCACCACATGCGAGGGATTTGTGGCATTCACCAATTTTTTCGTATTTAGAATTTTCTCTCTTATCATCAAAATTATAACGCCATAGTTTAAATGAATTTGGAGTTTGAATATGATGCCGAAGTCAACTAAAATCAAATATATAACTAGAACAAACCTAATGCTAAGTTAATATTCTGTTCACCATACAGTATCATCATCTCATGGCTTGCCAATTTACTGAGAAGTTTTTTAGATTGTATAATTTTAATTGGCATATTTCAGCACAGCAACTTCTATAGTTCTGTATTGGAAAGTTCTCTCACTCCGACAGCTGCCTCAGGGTCTTTATATAAGTCGCTGTCCAGTATCATCACCTATCATTATCACCTACTGAAGACTATAATATTCTCTCGTCTAATAACTTTGTGACTGTTATATCCCGTTGACTGCCTCTCATTAGTCATGGACCACTTTGCTTTAGAAAGTCATTTTTAGGGTCGCCACAGTAGCTCACCTGATAGAGCGAATCGAATAAAGGCAAAAATGCCTGAAAAAAAGAAAGACGTTGTTAGCATCTTAATTCTGTCAGATTGTTTATATATATATATATATATATATATATATATATATATATATATATATATATATATATATATACATATATATGTTTTTGTCTGCTTATTTCAGACAGCAGGACTTGAAGCTCTGCAGTGTGAAAGTCTTCCTTTTACTCTTTGGTAACATTTTAAATACTAAGTAAGTAAGTAAGTAAGTAAAGCTTTATTTATATAGCACTTTTTAAAACACATAGTTACAAAGTGCTTCACACACACACATACGAAAAATCTAAATGAATAAATACATAAAGGAAAATTGCAATAAAAACACAGCACAAAAAAAAATAATAATGATGAGAGATGAATCATTATGTTCATTTTTTCCCCCCAACAAAACAAAAATATTAGCGATTTGACGCAATTTTCATGTGACGCAGCTTTCATGTGTTGCTGTGATTTTTCCATTTATGTGTTAAAGAGAGAGAAGGGGGTTGGGGTGGGGGGGGGGGGTTACGTGTGCTTGATTGTGGTTTAATTGTAGACAGCGGCTCCTGTTTGTAAGATGGAATCATTTAAAACACTCTTTTAGGGAGAGGGGAGGTCACAGAAAGTAATGTAGTAATTAATAATGAGACACCGTATCACCTATTGCTTAAGGATTGATCTGTAATTAATTTAAGTGATTTTTAATTACACTATCTGTAATTACAACTCTGTCAAATATTTTTCTCTGTCTTTACATACAAGGGCAGAAAGCGTAGTAAGTAGAAATGAGGTGTCAATAATTAATGCACCACCAGGCTTGTGGGAGTTCTGACCTCAGTAGTGTCCTGCCAGCAAGGCTAATAGAAATCCTAAAGCACTGCAGCATCACCATAGCACCTGCAGCAAACACATCAAAACTTACACATAAAATGACCTACAACATGAGGTTATTAAATAACCTCCTCCAATGACTGAACAGATGGGTGGATCTGTCTGTCTGTCTATCTAGCCAGCCTACCAGCTTTCCATCCCACTGTCTCTCCATTGTATGGTCTCATCAGTACTGGAGAAGTGATGGCAAAGCTGCCTCTATGTGCACACACAGCTGTTCTCTTCCCAAAAGACACTGGAACATGCACCGTTTATGTCATCACCATGACCATGCATGCACGTGCACATGAGCAATGCATAGGGCTTCTCGGGCTCATGCCCATCAGCCTTTGCCTTCACTGCCCCATTAATGTCTTATCTTGGTCCCAACAGTTACAGTCTCTCTTTGTATGAGAGAATGGGTCATTACCATTTCATAGCAGTGTCATCCTTCTTCAATTTAAAAGTGCAGACAGTATTAAGTCAGTGACTATTTTCTCTGCGGAAGATGTTTCCTTACAGTAATGTGAGTCATTACTGTTGAGACTTTGAGACTTGTCATTTTTAACATAAATTATTTATGAAGTCTTTCTTAACTGATAGGCTACATCCATGAAAATGGTTTCCCAGGATAGTTAAATGTCCCTGCCTCACTTCTATAACTGTCAACGAGTTGAAGCTACAACTACAAATAAGCAAAAAAATAAATAAATAAAAACTTTGCAGGGTTCTTTATTGCATTAGCCTAGTCTAGAATAGATGGTACATATGCTATAACAACAACATACAGTACATCTATCTGCAGAACTAAACACATATTTCACACAGAGATCAACACAGCAAATAACAACATTCAATTCTTATGATGACAAAGGACTCTTTTAACCAGAAGAGTCTGCATTAGCATAGGCTTCAAAAACAAAGAGGAGGTGGGCTCACAACATGTATTTGATGTTCCTAAAAAAACATTTTAGACTGACAATTAGAACCACTGAAAGATTAGGGGCATCCACTACAATAATGCTTGCCAAAGTCAACCACAGATCAATATCAGTCTCATCAATGTTGCAATCAATCTTGGGAACTGCTGGCCCCTTTTTGGAGGATATACTTGTAAATGATAAAATGATAAATTTCCATGAGCAACAGCTGTCAAGTGGCAATATTTGAGTCACTGTGGCAGGTGGAGAGAGTAGTCAGTGTGTGACCATGCAGGTAAAACTAAAGGCATGATCAGACTTAATGTGAAGCAAATCTTGGCCTTGCTTTATTCTATTACACAAGTCTACTCTATACGAATTTGACCCCTGGAATTCTTTTGCAGTCTATGTTTATGCAGATACGTGTTTGTTTGCATCCACTTGCATCTTTGCATTGACTTTATATGCTATCCCATCATCTTTAAGATGAAAATGTGATGCACCTTGAAGAGAAGTCATGCAGTAAAGATGCAAATACAACGGAATTGGTAATAAAACAGTCAACAAAGAGAATAAAGCAGAAGATATATATATATATATATATATATATATATATATATATATATATACATATAAATTGTAACCTGCATCAATCTAAAACATGAAACTGGAAAATTGATGACAGAAAAGACGGAAAGAGAGAGAAAGAGAGAAAGTGTCAGAAAATGTGACAATGTTTTTATTACTTTGAGGAAACTTGAAGCAATTTGTCTCATTAGACAGGCCTGGATTTAAACTTGCCGAAAGAATGTTGCCAGTGAGTGTCTCACAGGGATTACTTATATGGGGACGTGTTGACTGAAGGCTTGTTTAGTTTTCTCCAGTGTTTGGCGCCGTCATTAATGTTTCAACAAAAGCCTCTCTGTCATTGAGATACAAGATTTTTTTTACTGCCTGAGAGTCATGTGTTCTCCTTTATGAGTTGTGACACTGTGCCCATTAAAAAGAATCTCATTACATCAAAATCATTTTTATAATATCTTTTATTTAAAATACTGCGTTTCAATGTATGTGTTACTCATACAATTAATATGAGGATGTGTTAATTAATAATTTGTCGCAGCAGTGTCTACACACTAAATGTCTTTTTAATTTTACCATACATAAGTGGCTTTAACTTTTTTACCTTAACATTGTGTCTTACTGTGAATTCTGCCACTGCATAGGTACTTGAAATAATTGTAAATGGTTGCTTTTTTTAATTACATTTCTATTTATTTTGACCCCTGACAACCAGACTCACATAGATTCACAATGCAAACATTATCAATCAATACCAGTTAAAATTAAACTGTTTTTAAAGGGTTTTCCTTTTTCTGTTAAAGTAGAGACAGGTTAGCAGTCCTTCCACTGTCTGCTGTAAGCTAGTTGTTAGCCAGCCAGGCTAGCTGCCAGCCAGATGGGCTGGTCTGTAGCCAGCTGTGCTGGTTGCTACTCAGACGGGTTGGCCATTAGCTGGGCAGCACCACTGTCAGCGGCAGCCTAAACCTCTGCTTCTGCATGCAATATTTCCTCAGCAGTGTACACATAAAAGTCTGTTTTATCTCTGACAAGCTGCAAAGCATGAAGTACTCCGCATAGGTACAGACGAAAATGTGGTTAACAACTCATATATAGTAGCTGACTGAGCTGAACATGGTCCCCGGGCATAGAGAGGAAAACAAAACTCACTTCAGTCAAACTCGCTCTTGGTTCTTATACCATTCGCTGTCATGTCAATGCATCAATGGATGGTGGCAGTAAAGGTTGCTATCTACAGCTGGCTGTAATATTCTTCCTTTGAATTTCCTGTGCATTTAAATATATCTATGAAAGACGTATTAATATTTTCTGAAATGCCATCATGTATGTTCTCACATGTTTTGCTACAGTAATAACTTAATTCTCCATTTCTCCCAAGGGAAGATCCACAATTATTTCATGGTCTGCAAATGCTGAATTATATGAAATAATAAATCATTCCCACTAGGATGTCAGAGTGTCAAGAGACTTTAAAAGATAATCCAATTTCTATGTTCCCAGGCCATACGAATTCAAAGTTATTATCACGTCACACAGACACAGTGGGATCATTCCACGTACATATTTAATATGTAATGGAGTGTAGAGAAATCTATTGATTAAACAAAAACACTGCTGCATTGTAATTGTTACTGATATTTACTCCACAAAACTGTGAGCTATAAGGAATTCTTAGAGTCAATCCCTGAATCTCTGAGCCAAACATTTATTTTGTTTACCTTCACCTTCTCTAAATCCAAACAGAAGGCCGGGGGAAATAACCTGCAGATTGCTAAGTATGCCGCTTATCCTTGCAACTGTCTCATTCTAGTGTGTGTTGTCTTTGATGTTACAAAAAGCACCAAAGATTATTAGTGCCCTACCCCTGTCCCCGTACAAACAACAGCCAAGAGTGCAACAGCATCTGTTTCCAACATTTCAGTACCAAATGGCTGACAAGAAATGTATCCATAGTGCTGTACTTTCTGTAACAAAACATGTAATGTTTCGATGCACACAGGCTTCTTAACCAACGAGAGATACCCACAGGACAGTCTGGGAGGTCTAATCCTACAGACTAAATCCATTTGCTACAGGCATATCATGCTCACAGACAAGGCTTTGAGGGAATTCTGCTGTTGTTTGTGTTAAACATGCAGTATCAATGCTATATTTATTCTGAGGGTAACCTGCATCACTGCGTGCACCTTTACACACATGAAAGGAAGCCCTCTTAAACCCTCTTAAGCCCTCTGCTTTAACCTGTTCTGACTGCCGTTAGTTTTTTTTTTTCTATTCACGCTGTTGTCATCAAACAGAAGAATTTATCCATTTAGTAAAAAAGAAGATGTTTAAAAAAGTACAGTCCGACAGAATGACAGTATGAAAAGTGATAAACTAATATTATATAAAGTATTTTAGATGTTCTCTTAGAAATAAGAATTGGAAAGGAGATGAAGATGAGTATTGTGAGCAGACATGTTGATATTGACAACTTAAATCCCATTTCAGCAAGTTAATAGTCTGTGGAGGTCTAGGTTAATCATTTCCTGACTGCCGGCACTATATATTTAAAAGGCTACCTTGTATAGCAAATTAATTTGTATAATCCATACTTTGTGTCACAGAGCTGGTCTGTTATTTTGAAACCACATTATAAAGGTAACTTAAATTATTATTTAATGTTATATTTATAGCCTGACCAATGCTGGATTTTTGAGGGCAATACTGATATTGATATTTGGGAGTTTAAAAAAATCTGATAATAATATTTTTGGCCAATATACATTTTTTTAACATCTTGATAAAGATCGCTTAAATTTCAGAATTGTGATGGAGATACATACTGGTTTTACGTTACAGTGGACAAACATTGTAATGGTGACACTATTTCTAAATTATCTCAAACCTAGTTTGGCTTTTCTCTACCGCAATTTCTTGTTAATTATCGGCCAACATATACCTGGCTACTGATATATCTGCATTAAGCTAATATGCAATAAATAGCCCAGGCCAACATGTCAGCCTGGCCAATATGTTGATTATATTATTTGCGATAATTGGAATTATACAATATTTTATCTAAATCCAACTTGTTTGTGAGGCTGGTCATCTGAATTTGTCATGAAATGAGGACATTGTACTAAAATTGAAACATGTGCGTCATGCATGAAAGGTCTGAGAAATGTTTCTACAAACTGGTTACAATGTAAAATGATGACATTATGAGACACTCATTGACACATTAAGTAGTAGTCTGATATAGAAATTGTACAGTGGAATATTGCTGTGGTCAGTTTGGTGGATGGGTATATGTATTTGCCTGTTTCAAGAGTTTGGCATAATGATGGTGAGACAATAGAGATTTGTCGGACAATGGCGATTTTGATATGCCGTCATGATGATTTGTGACAATATTGAATTTACAGGATTTATGCATCAATGTTCACCATCAAAGTACATTCATTTTTCAGGTATTTCATTTACTGGATTAGCTAGTATCTGATTATTTGAGTTGTTTTGAGCCTGTTTCTAAATTGCATGTGTCATGGTGGAATATTCTATTCATATCGCCCAACCCTTGAAGCTGGAATTGACCTGACAGTCATTGTTTACATGTGGATGAATGTTAATTTGTTCCAGCACTTAAAAATAACCAACAAGACCACCCTACACAGTAGTAGCTTATGTTTTTTTAAGCACTGATTCAGGCTCAGGTCTAGCATTGCACTTTTGATATGTATGACCTATATCAAGTGAACTGATTACTTTCTGGCTTATACAGTAAGTATATAGAAAGTAGGACTCTCCCTGGGATTTTTGATTATGATGGGAGATGTAGCCCTGAGGGGGCTTGGTTCTCCGGCCTCTCACAGAGATAGATAGATGAACACTAGGGCTGGCTGAAATAATCGATTTTCCGCAAGTGGTGCAGGTCTTTTATTATTCTTGCCCAACTGTTTTGCACATGTTGGCCTAAAAAAATATAGATTTCATGTTTTGGTCGTTTTGCATTTGCCAAAGAAAATAAATCCTCCAAGAAATGCATTTACAATTTAGCCTTTAACGTGCATTTTACACAATTTTATGTTCAAGGAAACAACAGTGTTGCTCACTTGTTGAATGTAGAAGAGATTTAAATTCTCAGGATAAATTCTGAGAAGTAATTAATGCAGCGTTTATCTGATGTAACAGAATCATGAATCAAATCGAAGCAAATTATTCTGGACTTTATGAATCGCAATCGAATCAGGAGATCAGTGCCGATTAACACATTCACCTCCACTGGCAATTCAGTGTCTCTGATTCTTTATGTGACCTGCATGTCATTAGACTGGGCGCATCAGTTTCCTGTGGTACACAGAGGAAGTTTGAGCTAATATCACTCCAAAAATAACCTTTATTCATCAATTATTTCTTACCTTGCAGTGTCAATATCAACACATATACTGAAGTGATGGTGATAGCAGCTGTTGGTAATTCTCAAATAGTGTCTTTACCAAATGGTTTAAATGGTTTTTCAAGGGTGCCATTGCACACAGGACTTATTGGGTATCTTCATCTCTGTGTCTAAGCAAGCAGGCTTCATGTGCTTAAGGGTCGGGTTATGCTCCATATGAACTAGTTCGTACGACGTTGGAAATCAAAAGTGTCTGAACCTGTTTTGAAGGACCACACTCAAAGGTGGAGTGAAAAGCCGACCGTCATAGGGAGGGGGGAGACGCAATATTGTTTACCGCTCATTGTTTTAGACAGTCTCTCCTGGAAGGCGTTCGTAGTGTTGCACTCGGCTGTTCACATGAAAACTGACAGAAATAGTTCTGAAAGATCTCAAAGAATCTCAAAGAATGAAAAAAGAGAGCTAGGGAGAGAAGTTAAAACCCTGGCTCCTTTCTTACCTCCACACAACTGGCCAATCACGGCCCTCCCAATTCCGACGTTGGAAAGGTATGGGGGTTTCCGAAGATATTTCTGCACAGAGGGTGGTCTCCTCAACAAATCATCTCAATAATCCAGAAAGTCCTTAGAGTGAAGCTGCTGCTCTTCCTCTTTGAGAGGAACCAGCTCAGTTGATTCAGGCACCTGAGTGATCACCAAGTGTCTGTATCTTTGGAGTCGTACCAATGGTTGAATGGACCCTATAGGGCAAACCCAGGACACCATGGAAGAACATCTCTTGGTTCTGGGAGCTACTGGGGATCACCTACTGATAGTCAGTAGGTAGTATTTACCCCACAAACAATGAATGCACTCTGAAACTCCTTTCATTGCAGTTTATGTGTAAAATGTTCTGCACAAATAAAAATTGATGGATTGATTGATTCTTTTCTAACCCATTTATTGCAACTTGCTGCAGTCTGTTTGAAACTAGTTTTTGGCACAGACCGAATTAAACTAATTACAGAATTGTGAAAATTTAAAACCACTGATTAATTCAGCTCACCACTTGTAAAAAAAGACTTTAATTTACAAGCTCTCTCATTTATTAGATAGAAGAATGGAAGAAGCCCAGTTTGAGTGATTCTCCCCATTCAGACACACTATCCTCTTGGTAACTGCCCTGCTGACAAGACATAACAGAATACAGAGCCAACACCTTAAACCTAAACTGCCACAAAGGATTCATGTCTCAACCAGCAAATTCTTCCATGCTGTGATGGATAATACCAGCCCAGATAGCTCAGACAGATTCTAACTCTGGATTTTTCTATGACAAGTCAAGCACTTGGGGGCATGTGGGAAAAAAATGAGTTTCACCTTTTGTTCACCATTTCATTATCAATTCTAACTTTAAGCAGACTGAATACTATGCTTCAGATTAGATTTTAAGATACGCTGTAAAGTTTGTGTCCTCTGTTTTTGTTTTTGTTTTTTTTTACCTGTGATACATGTTTGGTACTTTCATTTAAGCACATTGTGCTCCTACATCGGATTGCCCTTTGTGCTGTAGCATCAATATTCTTGCTAATTAAGATTTAGGTCTGTGTTGTCCCCTGTTGAGTCTTTTGTCACCACAGTGTAAGTGATCTGCATTGATTTTATTTTCTCATTTCTTTTTAATTGCATGGATTGTGTCTCAGTGTAACTGGACCTCCCCACAACCACCCAGTTCACTTTTTAACAGTATTTTTCCTAACACACTGAGATGGTTTTAAACATCAAACAATGAATTTAGGTCTAAAACTTCAGTTTTTCATTGATACTGTATGTGAATGAAAGCACATATCATACACACACAAACACAAAGCAGCCTATCCATACCCAGCACCCACAGATGTAATGTGATCCACCCTGCGATCAATGCCACAGATCCAACAATGCATTTCCATCTGAACCAGAGACTGAATGCGCCTAGTGTTGTTCATGCTAATTTTTGTCAAATTATAACACACATCTCTCCTGCATATTATGGTTATACACAAATAATTACAATAGTAATTTATGTTCACTGGTTCCATTTAGGTCCAATGAAAGATGTTCATGTCATACAACAAATTGTTAAAGATGTGGCGGTCTGGGAGATGGATGTGGGAAAACAAAGCAAATAACTTTGACACTGTGTCCCATTTGATACTGTAAGTCAGCATTAACATTTTTAATATTTACCTAGAGAAAGCAGAGGATTGGGAATTAATCGGGCTTTAAACAGACACTACTCCATTAGAAACTACCTTGTTTGTCCCTGATAACCATTCTATGGATCAGCAATTTCCCTACTTTAAACTGCAGTTTTCATAGAGTCGGTAATATTAACAGTATTATCTAATTTTCCAATGGGATATATGGAGTTAAAAAGTTATGAAGCTTTATGACTTTGTAACTTTAGCTAAAGCTAAGCACACAAGGTGTTAAACTAACTTGTTACTTACTTGTTTTAAAATGCCCAAAAATCTAACAAGTGGGGAAATTAGCTGCACATAAGGGCTGATACACTGATGCTGGCTTTCATTTCATTTACTCAAAAGATTACTATGCAGTGGTCTCACTGAAATGAATGAGGGAGCTGCCAAACAATACGAACGCAGCCTTAGCCGTAACAGATTTAATTGCAACAGCAGAATCATCCCCCCAACACCACAAAGTAAAGCTTCCAAAACAGTGTTGAATGCATAACCTTTTGTTGAATGAACAAAAAAGACCGGTGTTCTTATTTTTGTGCTATTTCAATGTACATTTTAAGCAACATACTGAGAAAAACATCTGGTTTGGGTGGCATTTGTGTAGAACATGAGGTGGTCTGTAAAATGTTTTCCTTGTTCTATTTACATATTGTTTGACTACCAAAAAGAGCTCAATTTATTATTCAAGCCATATTTACCAAACCACTGTATTTTTTTTTCCAATTCTAGAGTTATAAGGTTATCCATTATAGTTATTGTTTAATTGGCAAATGAGGTCTCACGCATCTGCTTAAGAACTATATAAACAAATAATTAAATAAATCACGGTTCAGTAGGTCATGGATGATACACAACCTTTGCCTCATTTTGAGCCAGGAAAAACCCTGGATTGAGTATCATGCTGCCATGTCTGGCTACATTAGACAAAAGTGAAACTAAGGATGGGTGAAAGATTGAAATGTAAATGAGGGAAATGAATGTTTATGGTTGCTGTAGGCTTTGAAACATCTGGCAGTGGGATGAGGAGGGGGGACAACCCCACATCTTCCACAGATGTAATCCCCTCCAACAGAGCTGGGGGAACATATTAGAACAGGTTAGAGACAAGTAGGGATGCGGAAAATTGATGTGTTTATACGTTTATGGCTTTATTACCAGAACAGATGCACGCCCCCTGCTAGGAGGGAGACATGTACATGTGCGTTACGTGGACTGTGCTTGCATTTTTTAAGTATATTGTACTTTTTTAAGAGGATGATAAGAAGATGGAAATAGCATATGGTTACTTTGTAAAATGACTCAAAAGTAACTCTCAGGTTTGTAGATTGCTGAAGAATTCAGTTCCCAGTGAGACCCCCGTGCAGAAAAAGTAAAAGGTTCTCCAAGCTGCTTTAGATTTAAGCCTTCAGCTAACAAATATTACATCCCATTAAATAGTGTTGTCTGGTGCTGTTTTCTGTCTCAGACCCTAGTTTAATTCAACTCAAATTTCATGCCAGTAGAATTAAAGGCTGTAAACGGTTTTCAGTCAATAGACTACAAACATGAAACACTGTAAACTGTTCTGATATTACACTTGTGAGCAATACGGTAAACGTGGAAGTCCAGTATAGGAAATGTGGCTATTTTACATGAACACAAGTATTTAGGAAAAGGAATAACTCCCCAATGTGTTCTTTGAGTCCAAGAAAAAGTGCATTACTGAAAAGGGTTTGGATTAGGCATTTTGAGTTTGATTATAAGACAAAAAGTTTGACTTTTAATGTATGACAAAGAGGTGTCTTAGTGATTTTGTTAAAGCAAGCTTGGAATATCAGTTCAGCATCCACAATCACCCCAAAGTTTGTAACCTGGCAACTGGAGTTCAAGGGCCGACTGGTTTACCCCCTAAAAGCGCTTCCTGAATATAGCCTTGGAATTATTATGTGTAGTAGTCAGACTGTCCTCCATTGAAAAACTACAGCATTGGTTATTTGGAAACAGCTTAATATGACCAATGTTTACATTCATTACCAAAGCAAGAAATAGTTAGTTAGACAAAGGAGTTTGGCAAGGATGGATGAACGTATGAAGAATTAAAACTTGACATGGAATACTGGGATTCATCCCGTCTCCAACCAACAGTCTATTGGTTTCTTTTTCTAAATCTTAACCAAGTATTTTAAGTTGCCTAAACACCGACATACTTTAACCATGGGGGAAACATGGGTTGTTTTAAAAAGCACCGACAACAATCTGTTTTGTGGTAACTGCTTTCTTTTGCTGTCGTAGAATGTGATGCAGCTTTACCACTGTGTCAGATGATAAGATGAACCCCGTCCCAGCTGAATCTAAGGTAATCCTTTGTTCTGTCTCTATGGAAGTGGTAAATGTAGCGCTCCCTAAGAGAGTGAGCTCTTCAGCTGAGCCCTGTTCATTACACTGCTACTGTGCAGGGAGCTGTCTGGTAAATGGCTTTATAATGGCCCTGTGCTTCCACTGTGATCTCCCTGCCCATTTCTCTGAATGCTTCATGGTGCAAAGAACCATGTGACTCAAAACTACTATTAGCCTACCAATAACACTGAACCTTTTATAATAACATTAAACCTTTGGCTTTTGTAGCCCTATTTAAAAGGCACCTATATTCAGGGCAAACATGGCCACAACTATCTGAATATTCATATATTCATTTGTTGCATTGGTATTAGAATTTCAAGTCAGTTATCAAAGCTAGTTTCTATTCTGCAAAAGTAACCTAACAGAGAGTGAGCTTACTTTTTGTAACTCATTATTAATACTGATAACTTTGTCCTTGCCTCATTTCATTTTACACACATACATGTACTATTCTGACTGCAGCAACATCATTCTACCTCTGTCTACCTCCAACCGCCCACACAGGTGAGCCACTGACCCCGGATCACCATATTTGATGTAAATACTCTATGCTCAGTCAGGTGATTATTGCTAGCTATTCATGAAGCTTTTTTTACGAGTGTGTTGCATGAGAAATATATACTTAGTAGTCACGAAGACTTCAAAATGATGGATCCTGAGCACTTGAAATGCATAAAATAAAGAGGCAATTCAGTGTTTCTGGGTTTAAACAGGCAAGCTGCTCTATGATGATAAAGGTATGCACATTAATCAACATCACTGTAAATATCATATTTATTCTATTGATGCTTTTTAAGCTTTCCTACCCATACCACTATTATTAACTTTTCCGAATTTTCCTGATTTGAGAAAAATTGGGAACATTGTACAATATGAGACACCTGTCATGGATTGTTTACCTTGACTGACATCCATGACGACGACAGCATGGCCACGGGTGTATTTATTTTTGCTTCTACTGTGTCCCTGGTTGTCTCACTACAGTCTAGACTAAAACAAATTCTATGGATGAAATTTTCAAATATAGCTGCAGCTAAAGCCAATATCAACCATTCTGCTTTAGTTTCAACTTTCCTTTTACTGTAATGAAGTCAGATCATGGTGTTTTATATCACAAAGCCATAAGAGAGCCCATTTGAAAGGCCTTGATTTATTCTACTGCTGTTTTCTGTCTTTTCCAGACAATCAATAGACACTATCAGGTAAACAGATATTACTGGCATGTGTCTAAACTGAATTATATGGGTTTTGTAGCTCATTGATTTCAGACATATGGCGTTTTGAATAATGTTGTTGAGGAAATCAAAACATTTCTTTTTCTCTCTTAAACCAGGAGTGTCTTGTAAAATATTCAGTAAGGGTAAATAAAAGGCTCTGCCTTACACGGTTTCTTCTTTGCAATCAAGGACGCAAAAGGCTACCAATGTTAAACCGTTGCTGCCTTGTTATGTGAGCGTGTTTAGAGTGACATGATATGAGCACACACACACACGCACTCATACACCAATGGCAGTAAGCTGCCATGCAAGGTACTGGCCTGACCATCTGGAGCACTTTATCAGATAGCAATAGAAGATATGACAGGAAATGAGGGAGAGACATGACATTCACATTTGTGGTTTTGAGTGAAATGTCTTGACAACTATTAAGTGGGTTGCCATGAAATTTGGTCCACACATATATGCTCCCCTCAGGATTAACTGTATTCACTTTGGTGAATCCTTGAATTTTCATCTTGCACCATCATCAGGTCATAACTTGTAACTAACGATACTCCCATCAGCCTCAACTGCTCTTTATGTTTAGTGCTAATTAGCAAAGGTTAGCATTCTAACAAACTAACTAAGATGGCAAGCATTACACATGCTTTGCATCAGCATGTTAGCATGCTGACGTCACCATTTAGCTCAAAACTGCTATATGGCTGTAGACTCTTAGTCTTGTTATTATGTGTCTCAGGATCATATTCAAACATGTGTTGCTATTCATCAATGCAACTAGAGGCGTGACATTAGCTTAACTGCAGTGGTATTCTTTTGTGCTTTATGTACCTCTTGTACAAATATCACATTTCTGGACATATGCAAAAAACAACCCCTTCCTAACTCGAGGATGTATTGCTTGTGAAGCAGCAGCGTAGTCCCCTTTGCATAATGGAATTGGCAAGTTATTGATGCACTATTTTTACTTTTAAGTACACATTCAATATTCTGGTTGCACTGTACAATTTCTGTTACTTAGTGAACTGCATGGATATATTTCTGCCTCATTTTTTGATTTGCTGTGCAAGCTCATAGGCATCATTGGCTTTAATGAAATATGGGCCTGACTTCTTCGTGTAGGCAGTGGGAAAAATAAAATTCCAATTTATAATGATTCCACACTGATGCATATTTCCTCATAATATAGTCAGACAGAAAAAGTACAGAGAGGGAGAAGTGACAGGAGAAGATAACTCAGATTAAAACCACTACAGCGCCAGCTACGGCTTTAGTTGAGGGTAAATGCATGTAAACGCTATTTACCCACCTCTCAAAATCTGAAACAGCGCTTGATTACACTCATCACCCCCAGAGCCTTTATGCATGGTTTGCAGGGGTTAGTTTGCTCTCTTGCGGCCTTTCTTGTATAAACTCTTGGATTTCTTGTTTTTATTTGGTTTATTATTTTTTCCACTGGATCATGTTATTCTCAGTGAGCGCAGAGCAGCCGCCCACTCATGCTAGGTGGAGATAAAAACAAACCCTCCTCTGCACTTAAGCCAGCAACAGGCCATGTAGGACACTTAATTGTTAGTTTGAAACTAGGACTATTTCATTATACATAGAAAGTTTGATTTCAGAAGCAATTAGTCTAAATTTCTGTTTCAGTGTCATGGTCAAAGGGTGTCATTTGTCATTTTTGATTGCCGGCCAAAGATATTTAGCGTATACATGACCTGTTAGTAACTGGTACAGCCATGGGACTTAGTGGTAATTAATTCCCCTAGACCAACAACAAATCATTTTACCAGTACAACCTGGGCCCTGACATTCTGTCTATGACCAGAAAATGATCCTCCCACACACAAGACAGAATGCAGCTAATTCATAAATCCTCTTTCAAGAGAAGTTGTGACATCTTACGTGTGGATCTGTAGGTCACAGTGGAACAGAGGAAAGTAGTAACAGTTCTTCTCTATCTTACAGATAGCATGTATTTCGGGCATAATTAACATGAGCATCTGTACCCGAAACACACCATATCTAAGTAACCACGCAAGCATGAAGAATCCATTCCTATAAGGCTTTGCCTACAGAGAACAGTTCATCACAAGATTGACCGATACGGAAAATAAATACAAGAGATAAATTAATGCATATTCGTGGTGTTCAGTTGAATGATCTGACAAAGGCACAATTATGACTCAGTGTTTTGTAGAAACAAAGTGTACAGAGTGACAGTACCATGTGTATTAGTGGTTGTTATTCTGTGTGTATAGTCTGCTCTAGGTGGCCTATGGGCTTTTCAACCTGTTGTCACAGTTGTTTGGTAAGTGATGGGTATAAATAACCTTTGGTAAACAATGTTCACAGGGGGTTTAATTAATAAATAGTAACCGGACGGCCCTCAATTAAAAAAAGCAAGGTGGCTGTGTTGTTGGGGGCATGTTGTTTCAGGTACCGTTGAGAAGAGGAAATGCAATCCAGAAAGGCATGTTTGAGTAATAGATAAATAAGTTTGAAGGCTCAGACGCAGTTAAACAGTTTAATACTAAGAGACAGGATTTTACAACTATGGAAAGTTATCTTGGCGGCAATCCTTTCATCTTTCAACGCAACGATCAGCAAGTAAACAATAAAAACACTGCATTCATGATACAAAGCAAGGTGCCAGGAATGTGCGCTTGCAGCACCTTGCCAGATGACGCTGCATTGCATTACATTACATTGCAAAGCCCTCTGTTTTGGCAACATAGCAGTCCCACTTAAACGTCATTTCCACTACACTTTTTAAATTGAACTTTTATACTATAATGGATAGATAGGTATTTTAGATAATGTATAATGTATAAGTGCAGAACAGTACTAGCTACAGACAAATATAGCAAATCAGGGCTGCATGATGTTACAAATAACCCCATTATCAGGCTGCTGGGTGATTTTTTTGTGGACACCTACCTAATTGGGAAGAGCTCTGCAGAATATAAGACACAGAGAGGAACGGAGAGCCAAAAATAATGACTCCTGCTAATGCTGGTTTAGTGGTACAGACAAACTTGCTAATTAAAATACAATATATTGTTAAAATCATGAATACTCTGTTATGTGTTGTCCCCTGTACCACCAGTATTTTGTGAGTATTATAGATTTACAAGCCTCAGTGGTCAACTGAATGTGACACTGTAATACACAGTATAATGTACAACAATGCAGATGACTATTTATGAACTGAAGATAACAAATGGTACTTTATATATTGCTTGACTTCTCATCTGAGATGCAACTGTCATTTTAAAATGTTTTTGAACTATGTCCAAAATTAAATCATGTAGCTGCATGGACCAAAAAAAAAAAAAACTAAAGATTTACCATAACTAAACTGTGCTTCCCCCTCCATCTGTAGGACAGAGACAAAAGGTGCTGACGCATCTTAATGCCTCCTCTGCTCTTCTTTTCAGGTCAGTCATTATCATATCGCATTTGCATCACATCCTCACTGTCCCAGAGCAGGAGCAGCACCTTTCTTACCATTCCACGCATGTTCTCTCACAAGCAAATCCTTGCATTAATCTCTGCCCACCAACTCTGAGGTGTCGTCACTCTCTGCCGTTGTAGGTGGAAGTCACGCCATCCCCATGAACTTTTAGTGTACATGTCAGACAGCATTCATGAATGGTGAATAAAATAATTTAAGCCCTGTGTTTCAATTTTTGTATGTGATTATAGCTTATTTTTCAAGGCCTGCTTCAATGGCTTTGATGTTTGTAAAAAAAAAACTGTTAGTAGGCCTATATACTGTAAATATACAATTGTGAAACAACTCATCTGGGTTAAAAGTGCCATTTTTTAAGTGCATTTCACTTTGGTCTGTGTTACAATTATGTTGGTTTCTTTGCGCCCTTGTCTTCTCTTGGTAAGCTTTCGATGACTTCTTCCCATCTAACACGGTTTTGGCCAAGCATCTCCACGTGTGTTCTAGCCGTGGCCTCAACATCCCACCTCCTCCTATTCTTCAAATGACCTCGTTTCCACTTGCCCACGTGGCTTCCACTTGAGGGCGATGGAGAGTTAAAAAACACAGACACACATATTTTTTGTTTCAGCGTGATGTACACTTTCCCGAGGATATCATTATCTCCGACGTCATCACGTTTTTAAGTTTTCTTCAGTATCAAAGTAATCCAGTGATAGTGGACATCTATGGGTACACTGCAAACAGGAACTGCTAATAGCTAATTCGACACACTTTTAAAAGGTACCAATTTGACTAAATGTAAACCAGTTTAATGGCTGCATTTTTATGTAGTTTTTACTACTTTTCTTAAATTAAAATTTAAATATGTTCTTGTATTTGTGTTTCTATTTGTAATCATTATTATTTATAATGATTTCATTGTTCATTGTTTCATTTCATCATTCGTTTTCCTAGATCTGTTGGCTGCCAATAATAATGAGCTGCATTTATTGCCCTTGCAATTAACACCTGGTGCCTAACAACACCTACCATGTAACAGCCATGTGGAGGCACTGCACAGGACTTGAGGTTATGTACTGGCAAAGGGCAATTGGTTCTCTTTCACAGAATTGCTCACCAGCGATGAAGGCTGAAAGCAAAGATTATACAGCACTGTCTACAACCACACCAACACACAAGATGCCTCATGTAAGCTTTGAGATGATGACATAATTCCCATGTCTGCCAATTTGAAAATACAAATGAAAAGTACATTTTAAATGATGAGTCACTAACATTTTCCTTTTTTGACTAATGATGCATTTGCAAACATAGAAATAAAAAAAGTATATAGATTATTTAATTTAAGTTTTAATGTCCTACATTAAGTACACACAAATAAGACATGACATTTTATTTTTATTGAGGGATTTCAATTTAATATACTAAATGTTGGATTTACATTAGGTTTTAGTGGTTACTGCTAAAGCTAAATATTATAGTGCTACAATCAGCTATAGATTGACCAAGATTTAATATACTGCTCTAAAACAACAAACAGTATACCTTTATACTGGTACAATATTGTTTGGAAAGATTATACATTTTCCAGTCTCTTCCAAGTCCAGTCATGTGCCAGGATAATAAATAGTTAGCTGTCATTAACTCTCTAAAATGGCTTTGGGCTGCTTTCCCTGGTATTGTCAATAATATGAATTCATTTCTTACTCTTTTGCTTTCTTACTTTGCAATGTATTTTCACTGACACAGGCAAGGGAAACATACAGATCCAGATGCAGAACAAAAACTTGAGTTGTTTGATTTGTTGAAATAAAAACTTGTTGTACTTGTTCTGTGCTAAAAACACTTGACTTGACACACAGCAGGAAGACATCACAGCACAGTCTGGAGGCACTGTTAAGGGTCTAACCAAAGGATGGCAGCACTGAAAGTTTGCATCTGTCAGTTTAAAAAGTGGTGGTATGATTTCAATAGCTTGGAATATAACAATACAACAAACTTCTTATATTTTAATAAGTCCCCCATATTCATACCAGCCCGTAAAAAATAGCAGTAATTCACAAAAGATAACCAAAATACCATAATCACAGGCATGGAGCCTGATTCAGTTAAAAACAACATGCAGGCTGGTGCACACAACTCAAGTATGATCAAGTATGATCAACCCCCACAAAGAAATAATGTTAATCAATTACCAGCACTGTAAACTAACTATAAGACACACTATCAACAACACAAACTAATTCTAACCAACCATCAATAACTTAATGCCATGCCCATGCCCATGCCAAACTACTTTAACACATCCACACTAAATGGACACAAATGAATCATCACAGCATGTTCACAGCACAATACAATGCATAAAGTTACATTAAAAAATAATCACAGATATTGGCACAAGAGGTCAGGGGGATCCAGGACTATCCCACAACTTCTCCACCGGCTCTGCTTTGTCCTATGTGTCCAAGCTCGACTGTAAAAGCGCACCATTCATCTGAGAGTGGCAATCATATAATTATGCTACTGATAAATCCCTCAGAAACTGTTTCCCACCTTTTGTCTTCAGCCAAAGTTATTTACTCGGCATCTGGATGGTCCTGACTGCGAAAACTGTCATATTCTTTCTGTGTTTCTATCTTTAACACTGGTTGGAGTAGCTTAGTTTCTGAGGTAGTAGTACACAGAATATTAGCAGCATGCTAACGTCGCTATCCTGCTGTGGGCTAGCAACAGGTGTCGCTGTCGCAGTGCCACTGTTGCCATGGTTACTTTTTTTTTTTTTTTTTTTTTTTGCTTCCCAAGTCTCCCAAGCCCTTTCTAGCTTGAAACTCACTATTTCAAAATTAAAAGCCAGCCAACCAGTCATCAACTGCAAACACAGGCGGAGGATTAACTTCAGATGTCAAGTACTGCACAAACACAGGTAAATCCCTAAATCACACTCAATCGTGGTGAAATCCAAGATGGCGCGTATTTTCTTCCTTGCTCTTCGACTTAACTGCTGCTCTGCTGCTCATTGATGCCAATAATGGCTGGAAGCCACATTGCAACAATCTATGCTCCTACATTAGCCTACTGTTTTGGGTTGTATATCATATTCAGATCTCCAAACATTAATTTGGCTCAGAGCAGATATGAAATATTATTATGTTATTTTTTCAGTTTACACCTTGCTAATACATTTTCATCCAAGAAAATAAATAAATAAATAAATTGGACTGGGTCAGTTTACCTTTTTGTTTGTTCACTGATTTTTATATAGGCTTATGTTTATGTTTGAGAAACATTTTCATAGAGTGAACATATCTTGATAAATGTTTGAAATGCAATGCTAGTTTAGTTTAGTAGGTCTATAGCATAAAAAAAACAAAGGTGAAACAGATGTGACAGAAGATGTCAAGAAGCCATAGTGGACTTGGATTGACTAAATAAAATACATATAAATACAACCAATAAAAAAAGAAACACAAAATAACCAGAGCACTGCAGCACCTATAGAGAGACAATGATTATATACATTTATACAAAAAACAAATACCATCTGACTAACCATCAAAGGCAATCTTTATCTATGTTAGACCCATAATCACAATAATGAGTCTACGTGTGGTTATCATGGGTAAAATAACAGCAAAATAACAAGATTTTTTGGCTGGTAGTTTCTTTAATTTATCTTGGTGCATTTCTATCAAGGTAAACAGCTCCCAAAACAAACTTGTATTCTTCCTGTGGTCAAGGGCAAACAAATTTGTCATACATCAGAGGTGATTTGCAGTTCTGGAGGAGCACATTCTCTCGTTCTGGACAGATATAGTAAAAGCAATATAATGTTTAATTTGCTTACTATAAAACTATATAAAAGGCCAGAAGTGTACACTCCCACACGGCCAGTTAACAACTTGGAATCCAAAATTTCATCTGATGCTAACTGGGGCTAGCTTGTATTTTGTATTTTCTTAATTGTTTGCATGAAAACTGCCTGAGAAGTTATATATTCAAACTATAATTTTGATGCTAAGAATAGTAATCAGTAACTCTAATTGGCCCTTGGACAGCAATGTACAGTTGCTACCGTCATGTATATGTGTTCATTGGAGTCAACTGCACCTTGTAATATTTTCATGCATTAGCTGAGAGTACTTTTCAAAAGACACTAGCACAAAGCCACTTTAAAGGCAATCAGAAAGGCAAAACAAGATCAATTCAGCTTTTTCCCACAAGTATAATGCCCATGTTGCCCCCTCTCTTTGGTTCCTTTGAGTTGCAGCACAGCTCAGACTCAGAAGTTACATTAAATGCAATGATAATTGAAGAATCTCCCAGGTGACTGGCACTGCAGAGGAAGCACTCTCAGTGTTTTCCCAGCCCACATCCTGTTGTGATAATGTTTCAGACCTTGGCAGGGACAACACACACCAGGCGCTGGGGAGGAGAGGGCAGTGGAGGTGAAGAAGCTAAACGATAAACCTGAGCTTTAAGGCTGTTGCTAAAGGAACAATTAGAAAACAAGGACAATTCATTATTATTCTTTTCTTTTTTTTCATTTGGTGATCTGTCTGTAACACACTGAATCCTTTGCTTTTATTCTGACATTCATGGTTTAGTCGACATTATGAAGAAGAGAAATATTCGGGTGGTATGCTGGCTCAAATACCCTGAAAGATGAAAATTGCAGCCTTAAACCTGTTGTGTTGACGTGAAAATCCTTAATATATTACCTGTGAAAGGGTAACAGCAGGATAGCAGTTTTTAACAGCCAATAAGCCCCAATTGTTGCTACAGTGTATGGCTTCACTTTTCACCTTTTATTAGTCCACTTCTTGCCATACACAGAAATATTTACTCAGTGTTATTGGTCCTAATCATACTCCTAAATGTGAAGATAACATTCCAGCTGTTTGGAGCTGATCACTCTCTCCATCCTTATTGTTTATCCTTATTGAAATTATTGTCATGGACTCACTCGCTTCTGCATGGCACAATAATAGTTATAGTACAGTATACTCTTTTTATTTTCCTCAGTTTTTTTTTTAAACAAAAGAAAGGCAACAGGTTAGACAGGTTGGACATACCTGCATCCTGTCCATATCTTCATGCATCCATCTAGAAAGAAATTAAACACAAATTAATAAATAAGTACATGAATATGCACATTTCTGTTTTAGTATGCATGATTATCTGTATACAATATGTAAACAATGGCTATAGCTACTTCTATAGTGTAAGGGGAGACTTTTGCCTCTCTGTCCACCTTTTATGCAGTTCACAGAGGAGAACTGTAGGCAGACCCTCCAGCTAATGATCTCAGATTTGAGTACCATGACCCCTAATGATTCACTAATGCAGTCTGCACTAAGTATAACATTACTTCAGTAGCTCTCACTCATTGTGTAAAATAGCTAATATAATACAGTACAGAAAGTACTTTGGCTATGCAGACAGACATATCAGGTTGATGCCACAGTGAAGGGGGTTGGAGTGAGACTGAAGCTAATGTTGCAATATACTGTATGGTTTAATTGTTGGAGCAGGACTGTGAAAGACATTTAACACACACACACACACAAAAAAAATACTTAGAAATGAGTATGCACTTTTAACAGCAGAATTTACACATAGGGTAATTTTCATTTCAGAAAATACAGTTTTAAATTAACCCAAACCCAATAAGGGATAACTTACATTAATACTTGATTGCATAATTATGTTTAAATACCATACTGTCAACCATTTTTGAATACAAAGACTGTATGTATGAACACATTGTGCAGCAACCATACTGAAGGGTAATAGCTGAAGTGAAATGGACACTGCAAAAGCACTTTTGTTCCTGCACAAGATCCATCACAAATTCTGCTTACAAGCCTTTACATCACAACACAGTCACATTTAGGCCCAAGTGGTCACAGAAAGTTTTTGGCTGTCAGTATGGGTAAGATGTGTAAATAGACATCTCTGCGTGAAAATATTCTAAATTTATCTTTTAAGAGTTTGAGTCCAAAGCTCTTGGTTTTCAATTCAAATTCTATCTGGAAAATAATGGAAAGGGGATTAGCTGTTGATGTTGCTGCTGTTGATAACAGTAATGATAGTGGGTGTAATTGAAAACCGAGTATTCTAAGCAGCATCCCATCACTCTTCTCACACTGGACTAGACCCAGGGGGACAGACAAATGGGAAATATGGGAAACAACTGCTTCATGTGAGGGCAAATCAGATTGTCGTCACTGTCCATTTCACTCAGTCTACCATCCCCAGTCTCCTAGCCCAATACCAAGCCATCAACCACCCCCCCACCACCACCACCACCAAATGATGCATGCACATGCAGAGTTACAGCAACACCTACTGGTAGTTATAAATAAATGCAATAGATAATTCCCTCAGCTCTGATAAGGTGATGTATTCATAGGAAAACCTGCCAAATAAAATGAAATGCCTTTCATCTCTGCACTGTTATGTTTTCTGTTACATCCCTTTTTTGCTGTTCATGCTCATTGTTAGAGTCGTTGCTTCTTTAAGATAAGATAATGCAAACTTTGCAGCTGCAAGAACAGAAATGACAGACATGGCTTGCAAATGGTAGAGGCATTGTGCATAGTAAATGTAATACCATCCCAAAAAAGACAACAAATAAATGTTATTTATTTTCCAAATAACAATTGCAAGCCAGCTGTGTTACATGTGCTACATACTGTATCTATCTATTATTTTATCTTAACTCTAGATTTTTACATAAGAGATTTCTACCTGTTTTTAATATCAATTAATATAAACAAAGTATCAATATCAAAGGACAATCTTGCACCCTACTGTTCAGCATATAACACTGTCTACTTGACTTAATGTGCGTATTGTACTGGGCACTATCATTGTACAGTGTACATTCAGTACATATTAGAGTTAAAGATTACGGTCATACTTTTAGGCTCTATTCTCAGCATCTATTTTCAACAAACATAATGAACAAATATAAACACACGTCAGATTGTATTATGTACAGAATTTGAATGAATTGTCACAGGACCGGTGATATTGTTTGCATCGTTGTAGTTTATGAGCTGTTCAGACTGATACTAATTAATCTTATTCCTCATCTAATCAGTAGTAGATCAGTATGTGCAACAAACCCTCATTCCTCATTATTGTAATAAAGATGATGAGCATCAATCTGTTTTCTCAAGTGTGCCGCTCTTCAGTCTCAAGATCAATTAGCATCACATGTGCAGAGGTGGTGGGGTACTATTTCCTTTTGTCTGGAGAGAGCAAGTCACTGACACAGAAGACAGAGCTGCGGTCAAAATCTCATTTAAAGACATTTACATGAGCATGACAGGCACCTAACAACCTACAGTAGGATAATTCAAGCAAACATCAAGCACCACAAAAAGGTGAAGAGAACCTTTTGCACTTTAATACCACAGTAAATTCTCAGATGTGCAGAAACAGAACAAGAAATATTGTGTAAATGTTCCTTCCATCACAGCCTACATGTAAAGAGTGTCTGTGGATGTGTCCTTGGATGTATCTTTAAAGATGTTTTGTACAAAGTGTGGCAAACAGCTTTAATAAAATTTCAGAACATTTGAGGAAACTCTTATTTAGTACTTACAAAAGTGAGCAAAAAAGATGATCCCTATTGTTCTGTTTGAGTAATAATACTACCAGCTGGTGCAAGAAATTATCTTTTAATTTCCCTGGTTAAGCTAATAAATTGAAAGTCTGTGAAGATTATTGATTCACAGAGTGTTCTTTGTGCTCTTAATAGGCATCTCATTAAATTTTCTACAGTGTCCTACACCTCTGCACCTCATTTTACTTTAAAATTCTGTGATTCCATCACCGCCCTCCCATATAGTGCACCTCCTTGGGCATTTCGCAGGAAATTGGATTGGAGTAAGCATGTGCTGTAATACAAGATGAGGCCTCCCCACCAGATTCTTATTATGCTTTTCTTTTCGAATGTTTAAAAAAAAAAGTACAAAAGAAAAACAATCTTCTATTCATAGACACATGCAGTTCATGTGTGAAAATGAAACTGACACAGGCCATCCTCCATCACTTCAATATAAAAGGCAGGAGAGTGAAGTGACCTGCCCTTGAAACACACAGTCATATTTTGCATACGGTATCAGGCTGCTGTTATCTTTAAGGAAAGAGAATGTGGGGATAAAAGAAATGAATTAGAGACAGAAGCAGATTATTTTACATATCTGTATCTGTAGCCTATACAAACATTTTATTTTACACATTTGCCATTTAAATGTTCATCATCCTCTGAAGTTAATGGGTTACATGAGGCTTTTTACACATTTAGTAGCTGTGAGATCAGACTAAGCTCAGTAAGGGCCACTGAATGTATAGCAAACAACAATGGGATGCAGGCCGTTTGTCATTTATTATCTAAGATGCAGAGGTCACAAAAAAACAAGTAGGCTACTTAGGTTTTAAGGTATCATGTGTAGATTGGGCTATGACCCGAAGTCATGTCCTTTTTTTTCTGGAAACTTACAGATTGTAGCAACTTGAGGCAGGGTGCAAAATTAACTTTTCTGTCCACCAGACAAATGGCTAGTGAATGTTCAAATTTTACCAGACACTCAATAGATTGCCATTGTTTGTTTGTTTTTTGGCTGGTGAGTGAAGCAAATCTACCAGCCACTTGCATATTTATACCACCATTTGGCTGGTGGCTGGTGCTAATTTTGTTTAGTAGTCATGGAAATTTGACTACTTTAAGGCCAAGTAAGAATTTTATTCAAGGGAGTTTTGAGTCTTTGAAACACCATCCAGACCACATTGGAAAATAAATTCTCCAGATAATTTGGTTGCGCAGTTAACAAAAATAAATCAAATAAAATATGAAACTTCTGACCGCCTTTGATTGATTAATTTCCCTACTGCACTTTTATTTCCATCATTGAATTTGGGGCAATTTGTTACTGCAATATAACTGCATTGTGGTCTACTCTTTGTGTCCTTTTTCTTTTCATTTTATCTTAATTTGTATCTATTTTACGGTTTTATTTGTTCTAATGCATTCCCTCAGTTTGTGTAACACATACATCAATTGCCCATGTGTTTGAAAGGTGCTTACTGTAAAAAACTTCTCTTGACTTGTCACGTCTACCCTGCTCGCCCTGTACAAATTTACCTGTGTGGCTCTTTCACTACCGACCACAGTGTCATACACCAGCAGGCCACCAGAGGGACGATGAGACTCTGCATGTCTTCTCTCAGTGCCACTCGGTTTCACTTCACCCCAAAAACTTTGCCTGTAGTTTTGAAGTGGGCGGAGACCTTACTCTCCAATAAGCGGAACTTGTCGGTGATGGAAACTCAGTGGCAGAAGTGCGGAGTGTCCAGTGATAAACTGGATGTCAATTAGCGGAGAACTTTCACCGGTGAGCAGCTACACACAGCACAAGGTGGCTCAGGCAGTTGTTTGAAAAATATTATCAAATTGCACGAGTTTTCCTCATGTTTGTTAAGATTAATTGAACTTATTTGATAAGCTTGGTGGTGGTTCATGGTGTGGTGGCGGCTTCCATGCTCCTTAATTAATTAGTTTAACAAAAATGTTACCTGTTTTTGCCCTTCCATTAGAGTTGTGCCTTTTGCTTGTTCAGAAGATAAAAGATGGAGTGGCGCCAGCAGACCAGTGTCAGCTGTGCAGACGCATTCAACGAGGCTCAACGCTGGATTGAGGTACATGGTTCACTTTCATCTCTCTGTTTTTTCTTTATTTGCTTCAGAGACGTGCAGCTATTAGTGCTCCTCTTCGCTTATTCATGTGCAAACTACTATGAAGATTTGGCCAGGCAGTCATTTAACCCCTTGTGGAGACTGGAAATGTTTCATGTTAGTCGGTGGCAGGCGTTTCAGCCATGAAAAATCACTTGTGCATCGTTTGTATCATTAAGACTTTAACTAACTAAACTACAGTTGATGTTGATACTCATATTTTAAATGACTCAAACTCAACACTCATAAACCTAAAGTGAGGCACCTTTTATAGACTTATCTTGAGTTGGAATGCAAAATACACCTGGATAAGACTCAGAGCCACAGAGAATCCCTATGTGAGAATCTTCTGTGGTCTTCCAGATAAAAATGATTTGACTGCAGGACTCACAGAGCTTCAGAGGGAAATGCACATGGAAGGAAGGCAGATAATTAGGTAATGTTTCAAAGAAAAGAGAAATTGAAAATTTGCAGCAGCATGCCTTACACTGTGAGGTTAGTTCTTTAGTGTCTGTCCACTGAGATGTGATTTACTGGATGGGTTAGATCTGCTCATGTTGTTTAGTTTGATTGCTCTTTGCACACTTGCTGTGGTTAATGTGATAGGCACATGGCGTAGGCATAGTTTGCCATGCACAGTTTGTGGAGGATGTGGTTTTATAGCAATGCATTTTCTAGGTTGTTATAGGCTGCTCCTGTCCTAACATTGTAGAAGTTGTAATCCTTAAATCATAACCAATGAATACAACTTGTAGACTATGGGCACTGAATGTTGACCGACTCTAAATGGGACCATTAACGTCAATTGTGTCTGAGTGGATCATTATGAGAATTCTGTCCAGAGCTCTCTTGGCAGTGAGCCCATGCCAGTTTTACCCGTCTATTTTCCTGCGCTGACGGATGAAAGGATGGATGAACAGTGATGAGGTGTGTGTGTGTGTGTGTGTGTGTGTGTGTGTGTGTGTTAGACAGGAGGGAAGCAAGGCATGCTGTTTTTAAAGTAATGGTAAATGGTGTCATAAACTCTTACTTGTGCTAAACAACATTGGGGAATGTGTTAGCACTAATGTCCATGTGTTGCAGATTGCAGGATAATAAGCTTCCATATATTCAAGTGTCTAGAAATGGTTGCCGTTTATCATTGTGCCGGCAGCAATTCCACGTAAATGTTTGCTCAGCGCCTACTGGACTGGATGAAGAAATAAGAATGGATCGGCCTCTTCTACATTATGTGAACGAGCTATTTAGTTTCTGGTGAAACAGCAGCAGCACAGTCCAATTTTTAAGCAGGTGTTCTTCTGTTTTAGAGCAGTGTCCATTATCTCCTTTTACAAGAGGACATTATCTCTTCAATGTAGCACGCTTCTTAACTAGGGCTGCAGCTAGTGATTATTTCCATTATCCATTAATCTGATCAGATGTTTTCTCAATGAATCATTTTGTCTATAAAATAGTGAAAAATGCTGGTTATAATTTCTTAGAGCCCAAGGTGACATCTTCAGATGCCTTGTGTTTATCCGATCAACAGTACAAAATCCAAAGATATTCAGTTTACTTTCACGTGTGACACTTAAAAGATTCATGTCCTCACATTTGAGAAGCTGGAACCAGCAAATGTTTGGCATTTTTGCTTAAAAAAAATGACTAAAACGACGATTGGATTATGAAAATAGTCTTTGAAGCTCTTAGTTTTACATTATTCCACCGGCTACGTGTTAGAACTGGATCACATAGATTTAGTAATGATGCCTGTATTTTCATCCCGGGTGATATAATTGCTGTGTTTGATCCTTTTTAGACTTGGGGACACTCACTTTAACAAATGAAGCTGTCTAGAGAAGTTTGCAAGTCACACATGCGAACATATAGTCCATTGAATCTGTGGTTTCATAGGGGCAATTGTTTATTAAAATGACCAATTAAAGTTTTGGTGCTGTAGAACAGACAGTATCTTGACCACATGATTGTGTTTTATTGTGTTAACCTGGCATTGCATTGTTGGTCTGATTCCACTGAGAAGCCTCCGCTCCCTGCCCGGTGCCCAGTTCTACCAAAAACGAATTGTGATCGCGGATTCCTGGGGGGACCAATTAGTGAGAAGAATAGCCTTTTGGGGCCCTCTGTTAGTTATGGAGCCGAACCTTAATGGCCCCATTTTTATGTCCTCATTAGAAAGCCCCCTTGCCTTGTGCTTGCATCTGCCATGTAAAATCATTTAGGTTATGTTGTATTCTTTGATTTGACCAAAAACATATTAAGAATGTGGGAATGCGTGTGCACATACATGTTTTTTTTTTTATGGCCCATTGTTTTGCTTGGTAGATATTTTGTAATTATTTGTATAGAGATCATTTAAGCCTTGCTTTTGTGCAGTAGTTGGAGGATTTTTCAGCTGTTTGGGCTAAAGCTTAACAGTACCCAGCTCCCTTCATTCACTTTACTTTGTTTTACTGTTGAGAACCACTACAAAAAAAAGGAAGTGCTTGCATTGTGGACTAAGAATTATTTTAATTAACTTCAACCAGGACCTTGTTTTCCTAATGTTGTATGTTTGTTTTTTCACTAACTGCCACTGAACAGCTTTGTGTCTTTTACCAGGAGTGCATAAAGGACCAGTTCATTCTTCAACAGTTGAACCAAACAGTTTAGTCAAAGTACTTTTAACAGTGTATTATCAACCACACTGCGATTTATGAACTGTGTTGGTTTCCATTCTTTTATTATTTTGTTTTTTTCTCCAGTTCAGTGACACTGGTAGATGTACTGCTGTGTTTACTATGGCTTGTGTCAGCGCTAAAGCAGTTTGTGACGTTATTAGGAACACATTGGAGCCTGTTTAAAAAAAAAAAAAAAAAAAAAAAAACATAGCAGGACCAGTACTGGACTTTTGAGGCTGATATCAATATTTGAGAGATGAAAAAAATCTGATAGTGATGATCGGCCAAAATTCTCTTTTTTTGGAAGAAATATGAAGAAATATAGAATAGTGATGATACATGCTGAGAGGGATGTTTTACAGTTGAAAAATAAACTTGTCAGTGCTCTCTGGTGGGAAAACTCTGAAATGGCGGCATTTCCGCAATCAGATCTTCTTCATAGCATTTCTGTACTGACATTTTTTTGTTATCGGCTGACGTATACGCCAATAGCAATATGCTAATAGATATTAGCGAATAATAAAAACTAATATCAGACAATACACCAGGTTCTAGTATAAATTCCTATTGATGTGAATGGTGTTTTTCAGTCGGCTGTTTGCATTTGCAGACCATCCACTCGAATGAGTCATCACATTACTTGAGCATCCTACTTGTCAACCTTTGTAGCCCACAACAGTTAAAACAACATGTAACTGCAGCAACGCATGCGTGCAAGTCTCAGGAAATTAACAATCTGAAAATGTAAAAAGTAGTTTTACTGTGTGGAAAAGTGTTGATCGCTCTTTAGGTTCAACTGTTGGAGACTGTCGGACCTCTGGGTGTGTATTTGAAAGCAACACTCTTCGAAAACTGGAAAACATAAGTCTCACCAGTAAAATACAGTTGGCAAAGAAACTTTGAACACTTGCATGTTAATGGTGGCAAAAAGAATAAATGAAATGGTCAGTGGATAAATTCTAAACAGTTTTTTTTTGTTTTTGTTTTTTTTGTTTGTTTTTTTTAGGAAGTGACTGGAAAATTGTTTGGTTACAACGACTTCCGTGCTGCCTTAGAGAACGGAGTCCTGCTTTGCGAGTGAGTAATGATGCTCAAACTTGGATATGTTTTGTGACTTTTACAAAGTCATGCTCTAATTTCGGATAATTTCATTTAAGCTAAATTACCGTGCAAACCTATGGTTAGAGAGTGTAGTTAGGCTAATTTAACTTAGCTTCAGCAGCATCCCAGAACCAACTCTAAAGAAATAGTAATATCCATAGCTGCTCTCTGGAGGTTCCTCAGTATCTCTAAACATGCTTATAAGTTAAGCTACACACAAAATAAAGGCATTAAATTACATGTAATACAGATAAGAATTCTTCTACACCAACTTTCTGTTTCTATACCATCTTCTGTGGAGTGTAAGAAGTAGCTATTTTCTTCCTAAGCATGCTCTAAATAACAGCTGACTTCATCAGCTTGTAGCTACAAAAGAACAATGAGGTCAACAAATGAGAGGCATTTGAGCAATAAGTCTAGGCTAGTTAGGTTAGCCCAGAAGTCTAGTTATGGAAGTTAGCTTAAACCTCTTGGTTCTATGTCTAAGAGTAAATCAAACTGGTTTATAAGGAAGTGAACCTTTTCCTTTTTTTAATGTAATTTCTTTTATTAGAAGTTAAAGTCAGGATAATTAGTCCTGCTCTGTTTAGCTTCTTTTGTGGAATGGGACCCTGATGATACATATATATTGGTTTTCAAATATGTGCAGCATAAAGCTGGAATATGTGTAAACTGTTTGCTGATTTGTTTTGTTTTCACTTATAGCTTGATCAATCAGTTGAAACCTGGCATCATTAAGAAAGTAAACAGGCTTTCTACTCCCATCGCAGGCCTGGTGAGTGTTACATTTTACAGTTCTTACCGTGTGTGTGTGTGTGTGTGTGTGTGTGTGTGTGTGTGTGAGAGACAGGTAGCCTGGCTGTGTGGTGCAGGAGGTGTTTTCTTTACCCTTGAGTGTCAAACAATGTAGAAGACCTCTGTAAATATTTGAGTCCTGTAGACAATTGTATTATACCCAATAAAAAGCCACATTTTAAATGCTTTATTTGGATCAGCCAATTACATTACATGTGCATAAGAAAATAAGAAGGCACCTGTTAGCCAGGAAGTTTTGACACACTGTGTGGTTTCCTGTTAAAGGCACAGAGAGACAGTGTTGCCACACCGTGAATGATCTTGAAACTGCACTTCAGTGCGAAACCCAACTGCTGAATATGTAAAGTTTTTTTTTTTTTAAAAATTTATTGGGCTTAAATGCAAATGCAGATTTTTATTTTGGCTTCAGGCTGTGTTTTGATGGCTTCATACAAGTATAATTGCCAAAACTGCCCAAAGCAAGGGCAGGGGAAGATCAATTGCAACCTCCCATCAGGGGCCAATAAATAGACAGAGGCCAACGGTGGATGCTGGTGTGAGATGCAGATGCAGCAGAGAATCAGCAGTAACTTTGACAGCCTCAAGGACCATTCTGGTGGTTTTGCATGTTTTAACCTATTACCCACAAATTAAATATTGCACTGACATTGCTGCTGATACTTTCCAAAGCAAAACATAAGTGTTTATATAGATTGTCTACCCTTTGAGTAAACATTTAAATAAGTACAGAATAAATATCCTGTTTGTAGAATAATTAACTTCCTTTCTATATTCGGTAAATTTATATTATCTTTGCATGGTTACCGGAACTCAGATTATACGTAATAAAAAATGTTCACATCGGGATAAAAATTATTGATCATTATGGATATTCTTATTTTATAAACTAAGAAACAGTGCATGCATTCTGTGTTCAGGTCAGACTCACATCCTGCAGTTTGTCTATTTGCCACTAGAGAATGCCAAAGCATTATCTGACTAACCCTCCCTGTCTAAGTGAGAGAGCCAACATGTGTCTTCAGAAGTGGCTGCACACTCATGACGACAATGACAAACAAACAGACATTGTTAAGATAAATGATCCTGTTCTCGGTTCTCAATTTTCACTGCTTAAAGTATTGATTGGATTTTGTCTACTGCTTCTTAGATAGTGTCGTCGTCAGTGGCGTAAGGTAGTTACGACGGGCCCCAGTGCATGCTAGTTACTAGTTATGAAGCGCACACCAGAGTGCGTGTGTGTGCGTGTGCGTGTGCGTGTGCGTGTGCGCGTGTGTGTGTGTGTGTGTGTGTGTGTATAACCAACATATTGTTGGTTTAAAAAAATAAAATTATTTATACATAATTTTTTTTTTTTTTTTTTTTTTTTTTTTTACCAACAATATGTTGGATTGAACAGTCGAATTAGTTATTCTATTGTATTGGAATCAAAATAAGCATATAAGTTTGTCATAGATTGCTACTGACTATTTTACCCAAATAAAATGCAAACCATGACGGAGATGGTTTTGCCTTTTTGAGGGCATATATAGCAAATGACACCGTATTTAATTAAATGTGAGTTCATCTTTCCGACTTGCAAGGGCCCGTTCTCTACCAACACATTGTTGGAGGGCCCACTCTCTCTAATCTGCTGCCGACATATTTCATTTCAGCCAAGGGTCACCACCTAAAAATGGAAAGATTCGTTACCTTTTTTTGGTTGTATTAATGCAGTAAAAACAGAACAAATGTCAATGAAAATTAATGTTTAATGGAAATTACACTGTAGGTCGTCATAAAATTCATTGTAAGCTTAACATTACATTTAACTTAACCTTCCATTTCAATCCAATCATTAACATTGCAGATAAATCAGTAATTAATTAAAGCACTGATCCAAGCACTAATGGTAATGTTTTTGAGAACAGGAGTTGTATTAAACTCTTTATTGTTGGTGATTTACATTTAAGATCAAACCGTGTAAGGTTGGAGTAAGCTCTCCTGATAATAGTTGATCCCAAACAGCATCAACAATGTCTCATTTTGCTGTCTGTGTAATTTGAATCTCCAGGATAATGTGAATGTATTCCTGAAAGCCTGTGGAAAACTGGGGCTGAATGTGTCCCAGCTGTTTCATCCCGGAGACCTGCAGGACCTGTCCACTCGTGCAACACTCAGGTACAGTTGACTTTAAGAAGCAGTGGCATGCCAGGTTAAGTGTATGTGTACAACTTTTATGTATTGCCAGTTGATCAAATTAACCAATTGAAATATATATCCATAATGTTTGAAATATGTTTTCTGTATTTGGCTGTGTTGAGCACGTTTAACAAGTTATTTTTACTGTAATACCTGTGCTGAAAAAGGTTTATAGTGGAGTCTCACAGCTGCTTTGCATGTATAAAGGTATGAGCTTTGCCTGACAAGCTGCTGCTTTATACGAGTTCAGGCCTGTTCTCTATAAATTCTGATAAGTAGCTGATTAGTAGAGCATTGCAAATGAGATGGCTTGAGATGTCACTGTAGTTTTTTATTTTATTTAATTTTTTTCCCCTAACAGATCTGCACATAGTTACATTTTAGTGATGTAACTGTGTGCAGTCGTACTGTGAATTGCAGCTTGGCATCACTCGTCCTATATAGATACTTTTTTATTTCTGTTTTTCCTTTTTATTTTAGGCGAGGTGAAAGCAACAGAAGACTCAAAAATGTAAGTTTGACCAGGGTGACTTCTCCATTTATTCTCCTCCTAAACCGTTTTCTCTATCATTCATATATTGTCCTGATTTCTTCTCTTGACCAATGAGTTTTAAAACCTTAAAGGAAATTCTGTCCTGCTCCACTTCACCTAGTAAAGGACCCCTAATCTCAACACTGAATTTACCTATATGGGAGATAGTCCATAGTCAACATCCTACTTCTCAGCACAGTTACCAGTAACTCTAGCGCACTGGTTCCAACTCCTGATGTTGATGCCAACATCTCACCAGCATTAAGAGTCAGAGTGATGATGGTCAAGTGGGGTTGTTTTGCTGATTTGGGCTCATCCCAATAATCTGGCATTAAACCTCAGATAGTCTGTGCCAAAAAGGAGTTTTATGTTTTATCACTATGCCTTTAAACTGTATCTGTAAACTTGTCTCTCCCAACTGCAATAAGCATGTGTGTGTTCTGTGTGTGGAACATGAGTACTGTATACACTGTACACTGTACACGCTTGCGTGCACTGCTGGTATTTTACAGGTTTCGAAGTTTATGAGCTTGTTTGGCTATCTGGGAAGTCTCATTTGAATCGCACAATAGCTGACAACTTGGACCCAGTAATGAGGCTGTTTGTCCGAGCACTCTGTCTTTGAAATGGGTGTAGCATTTTTCCTTGAATTAACCAATTAGGGTCAATTTGCATCCATTGAAATCAACAGTTTTCCTGCAGGTCTCCAACCACATAACAACAAATAATTGAAGCTTAGTTATTCATACAGTAGATTTTTAAAGTTGCAAAACAGAGCTGAGAGCGTCACTGTGTTTACATATAGTAGTGATGCAGTGTGGAATAATGTTTGATTAATGTACTGTTGCCTCCTAAACGAAAGAGTTTACATTCATTTTAAGGTTAACCTCAGTGTAGGTCATTTTCTATAGAAGTGTCTGCTAATACCAGAATAAACCTAAATCAGCATCTGATCTTACGAATATGACAAGGATGAAATTAGCATTCATAGACCCTTTTTTTCCCACCGTTGTCTTCCTGCAACAACTCACCTCTCGTGAGATTTCAGAACAAGATTTCTGTTTCTGGTTAAAAAAAAAATGGATCTTACTCAACAAAAAGGTCTTTCTGTAGGGATTCTTTCCATAATTTTGTCAGACACTTAGAATAACGATCTCAGTCTGTCAATGGCAAAAACAAGCACTTTTAGTGGATGTGCTTTTTGACTGGCGCAATTGCACCCGAGGGTGGCGTTGCAGCCTGTTTCATGGCTGCCGCCTGAGGCGATCTTCTGGACCAATTCCAAAACTTTTTGTACTTTATTTGTCATTTTCACCCCAAAATATGTAAAAGAAAAAATAGGACCCAGGCTTTAAATTACCGAAATTACCCTTTAAAATACAGATGGAGAAATTCTGACACATAGTGTTGTGGATATCCCTTAGCAACACAGGCTGCTGCTCTGCCAGAGAGAAAGGCAGTCCGTCAAAAAAATATCCCTCGCCTCAAGGCAAATGAGGAATAAATTGTGTCCAAAACGCTTTGCTTGCTGAAATAATGAAACAATAAATGTCAGGAAGAGGACCATATTACACAGGACTTTACTCGCTGTCTTTACTAATGGTTGTCAAGTGTGTGTCTGACCTGACTGTCAACAGTATTCGGTACCACTGTTTTAAGCTGTTTCGTGAAGGCCACGGGCTTCGCCTCACCAGTATTTCTTGTGGCTGCTGCCACCGAAAGTGCTTCAGTATAGAAAGGGAAAAACAGATTCCTTGTTTGGCTAAAAATGTTAAAAACACAATCTAGTCAGTCATTCCACCACTGTGGTCCAGACTGTCTTTGTCCTTTCTTTCTCAGGTTCTGATCACAATCTACTGGTTGGGTCGCAAGGCTCAGCTAGACGCCTTCTACAGTGGTCCTCAGCTTAACTTCAAGGCCTTTGAAGGGCTGTTAGGATTGGCCTTGTCCAAGGTAAGCTGCCCTTCTAGGCTTTTAACACAGTTGTTTTCCTATTACTTTTATTTATTTTCAAATCTTCATTAACCCTGCCTTCTAAATCCAGGCTCTAGATGAGGGCAGTAATGTGGTTGTGAAAGACAGCGGGTACAGGGAGTGCTGGTACCCAGAGAGGGAGGAATGTGGGCGCATGAGACCGAGCTATAAGATGGCAAACTCTGTGGACAGCATCGACTCTCTGAACTCCAGAGCCCTCCGCCCAAACAGTGAAGGTACGTTTACCTGTGTACAATCTCATTCTAGTCAGTAATTTGTGCACACCACACCACCTGAAGTGCAAATTGTATGCACTGCAATTTGCTGAAATCACTGTGGCCAGTATTGACAACTTTTTTCTTTTTGCTTTGAACTTTATTTTGATGCAGTAAGAGTTTTTGTTGTTAGGGCTCTTTTCTTTGTTCAAGCTAAGCCTGCTCATATTGATTCCATACAAACTGCTGTTGCAACTTTTGCTAGAGTGAAAGACATCACTTCTTCTTATCCACACAAACACTTTTTTTTTTTTTTTCCCTGGGAAGAGCTACCTGCTTCTGTCAATCTGCAAAAGAGCATGCCAAAACAGAAATGTATTTATCAAAAACTCATAAGTTGGCAATTCCATATGCAACCATGTCATTACTCTTGATCAGCCTAATTTTGTTGGATCAACAACATTCTGAAAGCTGCTGATCCTCTTACTCAACTTGTCATTTGTCTGCACTCTGCCGTGCTTGGTCTCGGTGCACGTCAGTGATAGATTGTGGCAAGTTCCACACTGTGGTGATAAAAGTGTGTGTGTGTGTGTGTGTGATGGGAGAGGGTAAAATACTTGGCACAGTACTCGCTAGAGGCTTCGCTGTGTGAAGATTCAGACATCCACTGAAGGTTCTTCACTGCTATGTTCTGATTTTTACTCTTTTATTTTCACCATAATGCGTTCTTGGCTTTTAGGTTACGTTTCCCCTCCTTGTTCTCCAAATCTTTTCTGTTGCTCATTTTCCACATGTTTGTGCGATCTCAAGGTTGTGGAAGTGACGCGGAAGCTGAGCAGGTGTTCAAGATGGAGACCACACAGCCCCCAACCCAGCAAAACAAAGGTTATATCCCACCGCCACTCCTACGGAGAAGACAAGGACGGGAGGAGAATGGAGGGGGCTGCGGTAGTCCACTCGCCAGGTACTGCAAATGTGTTGGCTACTATACACAGAAAGTTTACTCGCTGCTTCTAACTCTCATCCCCAGCTGCTAAAGGACGGTCTGAAGTTGATTTTGTTATTTTTTTTTTTTTAACATTTTCCCTTCTGTTTATATTTGTATTTGCGCATATATGCATATGAACAACTTGACACACCCTAGAAAAGATCATTTTATTCCTGAGTCCAGTCAGTGGAATACTGACAACAGCAACATACAGTTATAGGGAAACAGCTGTCTTCCTAATATTGTATATGACAAAAAAAAAATGCTGTGATGAAGAGAGAATTGGGTTCGATAATATCTATCATTAGTATAATGACATGGATTGGTCTTGGTTGAAACTAATTTTGTAGCAAATTTCACAGTTGTCAAATCAGTTAAGGACTGATCTCCTTTCAGACAGTTTGGAGTTTCTTATATTAATTTGCAGTTGGGTACTTTTTTCTTCACACTAAGCCCAAATCATTGAACTTGGAGTGGATAGGCATGTATTCATGAACACAGCCGTCTCAAGACACACACTGAGTGGTAATTATTTTCATATTTTTATGGAATTAAGCCTTGTATTATTTCTTTCCTTCCATCAGAACTACTTTTGTCAATCTAGACTGAGTGGCTGAGTAATGTCTGATAAGTTTTTCAAAAAACAGCAAGTCCTCGTTCTTGTTATCAGCATGAGTTCTTTTTTTTGAAGTACCTTTTGTACTGAAAATTTTGGCTAGGAAGTTATTATGAAATTATGAGTATTTTTGAGCTTGGATGTTGTCGGTGTCTGCAGTTAACTTTTTTTTATAAAACAACAATCTCAAAAAATGTTTTCAAATTAGTGTTTAGAAACTTAAACTGTTGGCTCATTCTGTCTGGGTCATTAAAGACCAACTGGCCTCTTCTGAGCAAGCTTCTTCATGCCAGTGACTTTATCCAATTAGCCTCTTGTCACCATGGTAACATAACTGAAGACTATGTCAGGGTGAGCATGACGCTTGGTGGCAGATCACTGGGAGGGTCAGTTTGGCCAGCATCCCCCTGTGCCCACAATCCCACATGGCAGCAGTACATCAACTGTCCCAACAGACCATCATCACTTCCGGGTCGGATAAGTGCTCAACAAATAACAGGAACTTTTTTCAGAAGTACTGTAGATGACAATACAATATTTGATTTGGCAGGACAACGTGTAAGCTCTGTTCTCATCCTACTAGTTAATTCAGCATAGGGCTGGTGTGTAAAGAGCTGTGGATGTCAGTGCTCTGCTTGGCTCTGTTATTATTACTTTACCACTCTATCTACTGCTCCACTGCTTGGAAATGGAAAAGCTAACCTTAACAGTGAATTTGCCTCCATGCATTAATCATCAGTCACACTTTAACATTTTAACCTTTTAAAATTTTGGAGCAGCTTTGTGCTGTCAGAGATCATTTCTGAGATACTTGGTGTAACTGTTTTATCCAAAGCGTCACCATCTGCTGTGAATAAACATAGACGTGGGTGTACCACTCTTTGCTGCAGCATTGAAGATGCCCCTTTCTCTCCTCAACCCCACCTCACTGTGTCTCCTACTGAGTGTGCCATCGATGAAGAGCTTTTCCTGCGTGCTCTGTGTGAGGAAGACTCTGATGACGATTATGCTGAGGCAGACCCTGTCCTTGACGACTTGTATTTGCGGCGAGTGCAGCAGACCCTTCATCAGACATCTACCAACCCCAACTATGACCGCTTCTTACCCCGATATTGGACACCTGAAGAGGAGATTCGTGTGCGCACGATCTACCTCGGCTCCCAGAGAAGACCCTGGTATCGTAAAATGCAAGGCTTAAGGTCTGTTGGCTGTTTTTACTGCATGCAAGCCAGTGAACGCTTGACGATTTACTCAAAACTAATACAAGGCAAAGCTGAGGATGCATTTTCGTACTTTCGCTGTATGCTTCATGTGCAAAGCAAACAACAATACATGGCTGGGTTTGGAGGTTGGAGTCTGACTTACTGTACCTCTTTGGTGAAGTCTAATATGAACCTTTTTGTGTGTGGTGCTAAAATAACCTGCTGTGTGACATGATGGCATGTGCTTTTGGCTATAGTGTTAGATAGTAGTTTATAAATCCAGCTTAACTACACCAGCAAACTAAATCCTAGTTTGCTAGGCAGAGAGAAATAGCTAGTACTAGTTTGCAAGAAAGATAACAAACTAAAAGGGATGAACCAAACACCTTGCTAATTTTTGTCGTATTTCTTCTGCTTAGAAGACTTTCTGTGTTATTTTTTTAAAGTCTGCTGTTAATCATGTTGTACTCACTTCACGCATCTCTTCTGTTCCTTTTCTTCGACTGTAGCCATAAAGCTTTGGGTTCTTCTGAGGATAAGTTTGACTTTGACTTCATTTCCTGGCTTGTGACATCTGCTACCGTACAAAACATCTCTGCAACATCTGGAGAGCCTCAAAAGCATCTCTAAGAAACTCTCTCCAAGCCTGAACATTAACTCCTGTCTTGAAGATCCATACTTAACACACACATACGCAAACACACACACAGTCCCAAACACAAACTGCACACACTGTACAGACTGTTGACACGAGCTGTAACACTGTCCTGCTCGTTATCGTGTACCACAGTGGCTAAATGCACCTGTTGTTTTTGCATTTGCACATCTCCATCACCAAACTACATAATTGTGTTAAAGATATGCAAATTGTGCTCTGTTTATCAAATAGATGTTTTATGAAGTTATCAGGAAAATTGAATGTGCTTTGAATTTGAACTATTACTGATTAATGCTTTCCAAACTGCATGGTGTATTATCTGGCATTTACTCTGGCACCTTTTTATAATGCTAATGATGTGAGGACTTTTTATAACGGCACCATGCTGAGTGACTCAGTAGTTCATAATGGTTAAACTGATGACTCATGCGTTGTCATACTTTGATAGCCATAACAGAATCATGTTATTTATAACACCTTTTCTGCCAGCACTAATGTTTTCCAGTTTACTTTGTGTGTGAATATGGCTTCAGTGTGGAAAAATAAAGTGTCATGGTGAGTCAATAAAAGTGAATTTGTGTATTAAACATATTCTTTCTGCCAAGGTCTTCTGTCTGTGTGGAAGGTTTGTATTACAGCTGTGGCACTGAAGTCATGTGTGTTGTATCTGTCAAATAACATTGCCTCTTTTGTATGTAATCCATACAATGCCTCTTCTCTACATAATGTGTTTTAGTTTAGTTTAGTCCCTTGCCATGCCTGGCCATCATCATTTGTTACTATGCTGTTAGTTACTTTTGTCAAACCAGATGCCTTTTTATATTTAGATGCATAATGGCGTTCATCAGTCTTCGTGTCTGTTTCTTTGGTTCTGTAGAGCATATCAAATCCAGGTCAGACCTGAGAGACCAGTTCAGGTCAACCCTGGCTGGATTTGGTAAGTTGGGAAGTTTTGGGCTTAAAATTGGAGCAAATGTGTCTGAGACCGCTCTGACCATAACTGCTCGGCTGCTGCTTCATCTGGGTGTGCTTTTGTTTGTATTCAGCTTATCTACAAAGGAAATTATGCTGCAAACATAATTTGCCTTTTCATAGAGATTGAGCACTTGGTATACCTCCCCACTATTAATTTTCTGGTCAGAGACTTGACAGTAGAATTTATGACAAACTACAGGATTGTTTGTAATCGCAGTCTTTGTTCCTCCCATCAAATTATGTCACAGTTTTGATATACCACCTGCTAAATGCTGCTGTAAGTTATTTGAATGTCACATCTGACATCCTCTGTTGCCTGCAGCAGTGCTATTACTTGTTACAAGTCACGGCTGTTGTGTTATCCAGACAGCAACATCTGTTGCCATTTGTACTGCTGCGTTACTTGACTTGCATGCCACACTCCTGCTCGCACTTGGCTAAGGATTCTGTTGTTTGGATGCGGAATGTGCCGTGTTGCAGCTGTTAATATACTGTGGCATACTGGCCTGTCATAAACGTGTGTTTGTTTGTGTGTGTGTGTGTGTGCGTGCGCGCGCGCTGCATTGCAATACCACTATTCATCATGCTCTGTTCTGCTACATGGTGTGCTAAAGTGACACTTCCACGCAACTGCTGTGTTTTTTAAATACCATCTTTGTTTGCTCTGTAAATCCATTATTTATTTCCGTGTCTTGCCTCTTTGTCTGTCTCAACCAGGAGCAAATCACTCAGTGACATCCCGATGGTATACCCTGTGCGTAAAGTTCCTGATGGGAACACCGTTTATGACGCGGGGCAGGACACGGGCATGGCGCGGGAGTGGAATCAAGAAAACAAACGAAAGTGTAGCGTTGTTGCCAAGGACAGTGAAGCTCAGTGGCAGGATGTAAGTCTAGAAGAGTCTGAAAAGATGTTGACGAAACAGTCTCACTACAAGGTCCCTTTAGTAGCTGTTAGTGTGATATGCTCAAAAGCTCCATATGTTCTTCAGCAGATGATGTTTGCCCAGCTGTCACGCAATTGCAGATTACATTTCTGTTTTTCTGAGCACTTAAAGGACTTCTCATCCATGTTGATTTAAAAGTTGAGATTGAAAGTATATTCTTTACCTTGATATAAAAGCAGTCCTTTTTAGTTTAAGTAGTTCTCAGAAAAAGGCAAATTTGAACATCTACAATTCCATAAGAACTTCATCTGCTGAGAAAGATTGTGTGATATGGTCGTAAGCTCCAGAAGAGCTATTGAATGAACCTTGTGTTGAGGGTTGGCAATACTACATCTGAATATGGTCATACCAATAAATCCCTTTAAATTCGAAATAGTTTTGTCATCTACTAAAGAATGAACTTTCAATCTCAGCAAAAAGATGGTTTTCTAGAGTGAAATCAGTTGAAAGAAAAGCCTTAAAATATTGATAATGACATTACATTGTAGTTATATGCACATAGGCAACAGTGTTATTGGGTTATGAATATGTTTCAGGACTTGACAAAGTGGAAGAACCGTCGCAGGAGCACCAAGTCTGACCTCCACAGGAAGTCGCAAGACAGAGAGCATGTCATTACCCAGATGATCAATGGTGCTGTGACTAACTTTGAGAAGAATGAAGCAGGCAGACTGCTGAAGAGGTACGCTCCTGCTACAAATGTAATGGAAAATCTTAAGCTCACACTTCCAAACCCTGTTGCTCCCAAAGAGTTTGTTTAAAGCGTGTATGAAAGGCTGCTGACCCAGCTTGATAACTGTTCCTTATGCCACAGTGAACTCATGTATGTAATATGACACACATCCTCCCCCCATCTTTTCTGCTTCCTTTATTACATTGGCTCCTCTTCCCTTACATGCCAATTCCCCAGAGACCAGCAGTCACCACGCAGGCATAACCCAGCCCCCCGTCCTTACTCCACCTCTCCTCCGTCGAAATCATCGAGCTCTGATCTCCGGCCACGTACTCGAGCTCTGCTGGCCCGCAGCTACGCCACTGAGGCACCTTTCAGCCCCACGGCTCCACTTAGCCCCCATAACTCAGCCCACACTCAGGTAAGTTATGTTCTGTTCTACCTCTCTGACCTTAATGAACGTTCCTGTGTTTACTTTAGTATACTTGTGGCGAAAATGCCCACATGAATGATAACAGAAAATATTCCTCAGATACAGGTGTAGTGTTGCGAGGCGAGGTGTATAACACAATAATTATTTGTTTTACTTTACACTTATTTCTTCTCAGGGATCATCATTTGGAGCCATGCCTGCCTCTGATGGGAACATTTTGGGAGAGGAGACCCACTTTGCCTCCCTGGCTTCAGATGGAGCAGGAGTTACCACACCTTCTCTGGACTGCCCTTTCAGCTCCCAGACCCAAGTCAAAGCCCAGGACAGCCAGGCTCCTTTCCAGCCCACATCTGAACTGGCCCAGCCAGAAAACGTATTTACAAACCAAATCTCCACTGTGATCACAACTATACAGCCAAACGAGACCACAAAGTCAACCAGCACCAGGGATCCTACGGCATCCATGTCGAGTCACATGGAACTTCCATTCTGCGTTGATCCCAAAGTTCCAACTTTTTGCCCGGATGCAGTTAATCAGGCAGGAGCTGATGCTCTGGAGGACCACCAGAATCACAAGTCCCAGGAAGAGAGCCAAGAGACCTCTTGGGAACCAGCTGTGGAGCAAGGCAGAAGCCAGCAGGCTGCAGGCGTCTACAAGTACTTCTCCAGAACGGGGTCGTGGTCCGGCTCAGCCAGCCTTCCTCGTGGTTACCGGAGGTCCGAGGGCTCATCCCGTCTCTCTTCAGCAATCACAGCCAGACCCTTTGGGACCAAGCAGTCCAGGGTGTCCTCACTGCCTAGACTGTTCAACGTGAGTTCACTGGTTATCACCGCTATAGCACTGTTGCTCATTGAATGTATTGGAGTTTAACCAAATGGTCTCCACACAGTAAGTCACTGTTAAGTGGAAAAAGTGTTGTTTCCTGTCATGGTGACTTAAAGAATGAGTCTTGTGTTATTCTACATTTTTGTTATTGTTAAAAAATTCCATGAAAAGACCAAAACCATCTTTAAAAACAAGTCACAAAGACATGCTTAAAATAAAATAAAAAACGCTAAATAATTTCCTAAAACAGCTGGGCACTGTAGTTTTTAGCAAACTTTACTCAAATGGGGTTAATTAGTGCTTTTGTTGGGGACTATTTTCAGCTGTGGATTAATACACATTTGGCACATACAGTATGTCAGCAGGACACTGTTAAGTGTGATCAACTCAAAACAAACTACAGTGCCCATGGTCATCATAACAAAGGAACATCTCACCCAGTGCAATGGTGTGGAATTTTTGGACAACAATGGAGGCTTGTATTGGTCTTTGTTGATAAATTGATGATTGCTGATTTTTTTTTTTTTTTGTTTTGGTTTTTTGTTTTTTACTGAAAAACAAAATATTTTAGTGGGAACTTCTTGGCGTACAAGTAGGCATACATTAAAAATGTAACCAGTACTGTCAACCATTTTTTTAACTGCCCTCCTCCCTCTCTACCAGCCGCAGATAAAACTGGAACACTCTGTTCTGTTCTCTAATGAATTTTATATTATTACCAACATGGTCACTTTTCAAAAGCCCATCTCGATGAATCATTCAGGCTTTACATCCTGTTTCAACTCGAAATGTGTCCAAATTTTGAAATCAGGACGCTCTCAAAATGCTGGTGATTACGGTGATAGGACAGAGATAATTAGTAGATAGGTCCTATGTGTTCCAAAAGCGTAGAAGCTTTTAAAATAGACGGACCTGCCACCTGCCGATTTTTATTTTACACAGTCTGGACGGTTATAATTCTGGCTTAATGGATGTTTAGGGCTCAGGAGGGTGCATAGGGACTTGTTTAGTCAGCCAAATAGGCTCAAACAAGTTAATGTAATGAGAGCGTTTCCTGTGTGTGTGTGTGTGTGTGTGTGTGTGTGTGTGTGAGAGCTTGTGTTACCTTTTGTTTTCTTGGATCGCCCTCATCATTAATAATAGAAAAGCTGCTGCACCATTGTGAACAGTGTCAACTCACTACAAGATTACACATTTTTATTTTCACATACGTCTGTTGGTACAGAATGTCTACAACCAACAGTCAGTACAGTCATATTGTATATATCCGTATCTGTACGGTTCTTCTGGACACATGTTGTTTTTGTTCATCACCAGGTAGACAACAACCAGGGTCTGCTGTTGAAAAGTGAGAAAGAGCAATCTCTTTCTCCACCCCCCGAATCTTCGCTCAAAAGACAGACTACGACCGCCCATCTGAAGGGTCAGCACCAGGCTTCAGTCGGACAGAAGAAAGCTAACCAGGCAAATCAGAATGGTACAGAAAAGGGGGAGGAGGTGAAAGGTGGTGCCACTCTTTCCAGCCAGACCTCCTTCCAGATCAGTGGCTATCCCCATGAGCCCTACACCCAAACCCAGTTTCTGCCACAACCTTATTCAAACCTGCAGGCCCACCACAACAAAAGCTCGACTCTCCCCTCTAATGCAAGCATTGACCACCCAAAGGTATGTTGTATTATTTTCAAGCACACGTTTGTTCTTTGTGTGTATATATAGATGCAACCGAAAACATTTTAAACTTGTAATGTTTGAATCTAGGATTTCGTTATGTTGGATCAAACTATACTCTTTCTAATCGTGGATTATCAAATCAGTTTCATTTATTGGTCAGTGACGGAGCTCATTGATCAATAGAAAAACCAAATGAGCCAAAGGTGGCTTAGAAGAACCCAGGCAAATGGATTGAAAAATAATCACTTTTCAATGTAGTTAGTAGCTATTTTACTTGGTGCAGTGATCAGGCGCTGATCAATATCTGCTGATATTTATTGTGACTTGGTAAGTGACTGATCAAAATAACCAATTGAAAAGAAGTTTAGGCAGCTAAATGAAAACCACCCATGGTTTTCACTGTCTGAGATGTTATGATCAGAGAGGCATGCAGAGGAGAAAGCGCTTTCTAGAATTTTGACTAAGAAAGACAAAATTGCCCATTTTTGTATTTGGAAACTAATGTGGTGAACAAACATAAAGCAAAAATGTATATTCTTACAGGGTCTTCCTACACCCACACAGGTGTTTTCACTTATCTCGACTAATCCGACCTTCTCTCAGGACTGTGTTTGTTTGATTGACCTTTTTCACACCAGACATTTTGGCTTGTCATGGCAGGAAAAACACCGGTGTAATTGATAACATTTAAAAACAATTGTATTCCATTTAGGTGAGCTTGTTCCAGGGTGCGAGTATTGTGCATGCTGGCTCCCTGTCATGTTTCACCTGTGCTTTTCCTGCTGTGACAAATGTCTGCCATGAAAAAGGGCTATTTTGCTATTTCCCTCATTGTCCTGTTAGTTTTCTAGCACCTGTTAGGGTGAGACAACTTAACTCTTTATTTTTTTTTTTTTTATAGTATTGTTATTGGTACATGGACTTACTACTGGCGTTACTCCCAGCATAGCTCTGCCCAACTTCAACTTAATCAGTCTAATCAGCAGAGTAAGTGGAAACACCTGTGTGGGAGTGCAGGGCCTTTAAACAGTATTGGCCCTAACCTGCCTTATATGTGCATGTACACTGAGTTACCTGCTTATCTGTTTGAAGCTAATAATGCTCAGTTTTTCATGCTATATATGTGGTGTTTTTTCTTAATATTCTGCCCTCCTTATTTGAGTAAATGGGGGTTGAAGAGCCACAAACTTTACAGTAGCATTAAATCAGCATCTCTGACAACAAAACAAAACATTAGAAACTTCACAAAGATGGCATTTGTTGGGGCTGCTGTGATGATTAAACTAGATTGTACATAATAAACTGGTCCCTCTGTGTATCCCGTACTATATTTGTGGAGCAGCCCTCTGAAGTTTCTAGTTTCGACCAGGAAGCACAGGACATTGGATCACAGGGTGTCACCTTTTTTGTGTGTGTGTGTGTGTGTGTGTGTGTGTGTGTGTGTGTGTGTGTGTGTCAGGTGGATCACAGTGACATGAGAGTGAGCCTTACTCTTAAACCCAACAGTAGACCAGACTTTGGTTTCCAGACTCACTGGGACTCCACAGGGGCGAGAGTCAAACTCATTCAACCTGGTAAGACTTATATTTAACTCTGGATTACTAACATCACATTTATTGTTTTTTAGGCTGACGTACTATTTAGAATTCATTCTTTGCTTTGAACCTTCTTTTGTGAAACAAGGACATTTTAGTGACAGGTGTGGCAATGCTACGATGTGGTATTTTTTTTTTTTGCTTCTCCAAGAGGAAATTGGTTCCAACATCCTGCATTTAGAAATAGAACAGTAATTTAAGACTGACAGGTCTCAGCACAGACAGAGCATTGACAAATTGTCACTACCGAAACATAATAAATGATGTTACTGAGGCAATTTGTTACGAGCTAAGACAAAGCAGCTTCTCATGTGGCTGGAAACAAGTTACTTTTTTTATTCTTAAAAAAGAGAAACGTAGTTTACAGATTTTGATTATCCAAGCAGATATAATAATGGCAAACATGAACAGTGAAATTATGTTTCTTTTGTGTGCATTTACTGTACATGCATAAAACTACTAAACAACCTACGAAATGTAGCCAGTGATTTAAAACTCAACCATGAATATTTAATAAGATGTGAGAGGAGGTGTCACTTACTCGCTGCTATGTAGTTTTGGCTTACTGGCCTACTTTTCAACTCGGAACAGCAGCCCTGTCCTCAATACTGCAGACTGTTTCTCAGTTTGTGCTAAACAAATAATTTCTGAAGTTGATACCTTTTTATGTTTTGCTGTCCTCGTTCTCACTTTTCTTCATTTTCCTGACGCCTGTCCCTCCCTCCTCAGGCAGTCCAGCAGAGCTTTGCCAGCTGTGTGTGGACGATGAGATTGTGGCTGTTAATGGAGTTGCGGTGGCACACATGAACTACAACCAGTGGAAGGATAAAATGACATCTTCCCTGCAAACTGGCAGTCTGACCATGGACATTCGGCGCTATGGCAACAAGGGTAAAATAATGAGCCAAAAAAGACAGTTATGTCTTTTACCACCTCCTGAAATTATATGTGATAACTTAACCTCCTAACTTCTAACCAGAGGTCACAAACGTTGGTTTACAGTGTGGCCTTAGTTTTGATGGCTGGTTGTTTTCATTAGATTGGAGCACCAGTGAGGGGAGTCATCAAAACCAGCCAGGCCAGAGCAGGATGACCCTCAATCTGACTGCTGCAGCGCCCGTTCTGATAGGTTGCCCTGATCACCATGCCAACAGTGGCGCCTCTACAGAAACCACTGTCAGGAAAGTGTCCAAATTCAATGGGCAGACAGCAGACAATGTGAGCAATGTTTTAGCCGGTAATCACTTCAATTTAAAAAATGAGTGCAGAGAGCTTCTTCTCACAGCGCAGCTTAATTAGTGGTGTTGATCAGGTGAATCTTGGTGTTCTCTCACCTGCCCAGGTTTTACAAGGTAAAGTCATGCATGGAGAGCTTGCTGACAACAACAGGACAGCCAGAAGTAAAGGTAATAACAGGCGTAAAGTCTGTAATGGCAATACCTTTACAAATCAAAACATGCAATTTCTCACCTTCTCCGTCCTTCCTCTTCATGTAGATTATAATAATATTACTAGGAAAAATCAGACAAGGAGGGCAGAATTTTTCAAACAGAAAGGTAAAATTCCAGTTAAGACTCGTGTGCAGCAGCTTTGGCGACGGGGCTTGGCTTGGTTAATTGTTGGGTATTCATAAAAAGCAAATTTCAGTAGCTTTTTTTTTTCTTTGTTTTTCTTTTTTAGGATTGTAAGAAGGCTGCTAATTAAAAGGAACCCGAAGATGCACACAGATTATATAAAAACTTTTACTTTAGTACCACCATCATAACGTTAGTCTAGTATTTTAGCAGTATTTTAAAGCAGCCTAACTACAAACTAACTATAACAACCATTACAGATTTAGCATTTCTGTAAATTAATGTTCTCCACCAAAATGCCATAAATGGTTTTTGCGAACTGGGGGCAACAAACAGTGCTTGTCTTGGCACAGCTTTACCTAGCAACCACAGAGCTGACAGCACTGATCATGTCTATAATATACTGTGTGCGGTGTGCAACAGATGCTTCGTTTACTGAAGTATTCCACATTCTTTGCATTAATGGGTTGTAATTCTTAATTGGTGACTTTCTCATTCTTTTTCACAATGACTGATTTGCAATGCTGTCCTTTTGTGGTTGTTAATGAATCTGATGTGTGTCCCACTACAATGGCTTCTCTCTTCAGGCTCTGCAGGATTCAGCTCATGGGTGTACTTGTGTGGTAAATGTTTGCACTGTGCGTGGTGTTTTTTTTCAGTTGTTGTGGAGCATCATCAACAAATGAACAAAAGCAGATTTGTGTTGCCATACAGCTTGTGGATGCCCTTTTTTTTATTTACTGTGGCATGCTTAACTCTTTGCTCAACTGTTTCTTTTTCAGTATTTGCGTGCAGTATCTTTAGGCTGGGGACACATTAACAGATTAGTGTGCTGATTTTACATACAGATGTGCTGCTGGCTGGCAAAGATAATCTTGTGGCATGAGAGGTCTACAGATTGAATCTTAACTCCTCTTATCTACTCACAGACATGTGAGCCGCCTGACATTTGATAGTTATGACCAAATATTTGAGCCAGTCCTGCAGTTTATTTTGTCCAGCATTTTGTATTTTGGTCTTCAGAGAACATCGTAGCCACTAGCAGCCTGCTGACCTCCAGCTGTGGAGTCGATGCAAACTGTACAGTTCATGTTGATACTGTTTCTGGCTCCAGCTACACCCAAAGTTTTCGTGCTACATAGTAAGATGCTGCAAGATTTTTCAGGGGTCAGTAGGATAAACAAAGTGATCTAGTGGGAAACCAGGCAAAGATGCACAAAAATACATGATGCATGAAAAGATCATGCATTGTGTGATCCAGTACATTTTCAAAATGCTTTGGATTCTGAGTCACTTCTAATGTGTCCCCAGCCTCTGTGTGGTGTATGTGTGACCTATATGATATTACACACAACCTGATCATCTTTAGGGGATCTTTGCTGACCCGTTATTTTCTCACACAGGAGGTTCAGAATCTGCAATATCTGATGTAAGTTACCACTTGATCAAAGGATGTTTGTATGCATGTTCGAACATAAGTTATCTGTGTGTGTGTGTGTGTGTGTGTGTGTGTGTGTGTGTGTGTGTGTGTGTGTGTGTGTATGTGTTGAAAGAGTTTGTGTACCGCACTGTGATCATGTTTGAGCCCACAGCCTTCTGTTTGTGAATCACCAGCTCCAGGTGCCATCCCTCAGCCCCTCCTCATCCAGCTGGTCGTGGGACCATGAGGAGGATCGAAGGCGTCAGGAGAAGTGGCAGGAAGAGCAGGAGCGCCTCCTACAGGTGAAGACTATTTTCCCAAGACAGAACTACACAGCACTAAGGAGGTTCACACTCCTTGTTAATCTTACTCTTCATCTAAAGTTTAAAGTAACATACAAGCGTGTATGTGTGTGTGTGTGTGTGTGTGTGTGTGCTTGCGTCTTTGTTTTTCAGGATCAATACCAGCGGGATCAGGAGAGGCTGGAGGCAGAGTGGCGGAGGGCACAACAAGATGCAATGGGGGAGTCATGCAGGAAGTCAGGGGTAATGTTGCGTGGCCTTTTCCAAGCTGCAGACTGTAAAAAAAATGATTATCAGATTTTCCTCTATAAAGTCACCATAGAAAAAGAGCTCCAAGTGTGTGAATTAAGGCTGTGGCCTCTGATTGACAGTACCTTGTTGTATTTGATTAACTTACAAAACATTTTCGTTACCTGCAGAACATAACCGCATTATAATCAAGATTTCATGTTTTCATGTTTTCTTCAACATTGTGATGATATTGGACTGGTTAAAGTATGAGTTGGTATTTTTAATCAGCAGCTCTGACACATCTGTGATTACTGTATAAGTACAACCTGCTACCCTCTCCTTTACTGCTAATTAGATGCACATTTTCAGGCTGTTGATTTACATTAATACAGTTTTAAGAACCCCATTGGAACCATTTAAGGGTCCCTAGCCTGCATTAAATTTCAGTGCTTTAGATAGTTTCTATAGAAATGTCATGTATGTCATTTCTTTTCTTTTCATGTATTTGAAGCAGAACACCTTTGAGCTGACCAATGGTGGCAAGAGCCCTGCCAGCACCCAGCTCCATGTGAATGGACTGACAAACAAAACCAGAGAAGAAGAGCAGAACCCTGTCCGAGCTGAGCTGAAGGAAGCGGGATCCAAACCTCAAAGTAATGCACAAGGAGGGCAGAATGACAAGATTACTGAACAACAAGCCTGGTAAATAAACACTGTCAACTCTTTTCCATCTTTGCTGAGTGTAACAGTGTTGCATATAGTGCGATCATTGTTCTTGCTATAAGGTTCGAGACATTTTATTTAACAATTTTTTAAACATGACTTGTTTTTTCCACTTATTATTTTGTCTACGTTGCTGGTGAATCTGCTGTGCTTCCTGCTGCTTTTGCTGGGCCTTCATGCTACTCATGCTGTACCTTTTTAGGACTGATGACTCCTGTGGCTTTGCTCAGCTGTCTCCTGCACACAGGTCAGAACAAGACTACCTCATTTCACCTTATTTTAAGTCTGTTTGTCTGCAAACAGCATATTATTTTTTGTTATAAAATAACTAATATGAAGCAAGAGGATTGGCTATTTGTTTTAGGTGGGCATTATTTACAACTACCTTTTACCTCTTGTGAAAGGATAACCCAACTTGAAGCCAACATCAGCATGGAGTCCAGTTTGGTGCAGACCCTAAAACCCCTATTTTTCTCAAAAGTCCTTTTTAAAGATAAATCATTTTTTGTAGAATAATGTGGACTTTTTTTTTTCCTTTCATAGGGCAAAGTCCTTGTCTACCCCAGCATTAGCTGGCCCCCAGAAACAGATAAGAGGTTAGTCTACCCTCTCATTCATAGTATTCCCCTCTGTTCTGGTGATGTACTAGTATAACCCCCCCAAACTGTGATTGGTCCAGGTGATGAGAGGAAAAGAAAAGGACAATCTGCATCTAAGGTCGAGCATGAAAGGCAGCAGATTTTGGAGGAGATGAAGAAAAGGACTCAGCTTCTGACCGACAACAGCTGGATACGTCAGCGCAGCAGCAGCTTTTACAAGGAACCAATCTATGTTGGGGGTTCTCTGAAGAGGTGGGTGTATTTGTACCAAGTGGGACTGTGGTGTTGGTTATGACATTTCCTCCCTGTCTTTTCCTTTTAACCTCTTACTACCCTTTTCTGAACTGTGATGTCATCTCTGCAGGCATGAGTCTCTGGACAACCTGGATACTTTGCGTCAGTACCCACCCTCGGCCGCTATATTCAGTTACCCTCGCCCACACTCAGCTGCTGCAGGTTACTGTGCTCCGAGTAGGAACTCCTTCTCCCGCTACAGCACTGGGGCAATATTATCCCAGAGGAATACATCCATGGACTTGTCTAACCATGGCAGGTACGTAATTCATGCGAATATAGACCCTGTCTCTCTTGTGCATGTTGTAGTGTGTTATTTTCTGTGTCTTGTGATACATTTTGGCCTCACACTGTTAACATGTGCTGCCCCAGGATGGTCATTGGCAGGAGGACTTGCTGTGTGTGTGAGCGTGTCCTGGGTAGTGGGGCAGCCATGGTCATAGAGGCCCTTAGTCTCTGCTTCCACCTCGCCTGTTTCCAGGTGAGAGGTCATGACCAGGTTAAGGTGCGGTCACAGTAGCTCGGATCCCTGCGAATAATTACTTTGTCTCTCATTCACTTCTATGGATGCGGTTTCTGTTGGTACGAGCTCTGTCAATCTCACGGGTCAGAGGTCAACTTTGATGTGTGAGTTCACATGGATGGCCAATCGAAACAGTGATGTGTTTAGAAATGGAAAAGTCATTGCTCTGGTAGTGTGCCATCATCTTGTTTTGTACAGTATTACACTTCCAGGCTAAAAACCACAGCAACGCTGCATTTCCTTCCACCTGTTTTTAGGCACATTTTCATTTTGTACATAAAAAACCTGTGTGTAAACACCAGAAATTTTGGGGGGGAAAGTCCAAATATCGCAAAAACTTTTCTACACTTGGCTGAGGTGTAAAAGTTGGTGTATCGATAAAAACAAAGTGCAGTGGAAACAGCAAATAAATCATGACGTACATGAAGCAAGTGACCTTTTTGTCACTCAAGCTTTCTGTTCCACTGAAGAGACAAAAAATGGCGGCAGATGAAACATCATGTGGGTGGACATAAAAACAAATCATCAAGTCAGTCAAATTTGTTTATAGAGCACATTTAAAAATGACAGGTGTCGACCAAAGTCCTGCACAGAAAAATCTGAAATACAATGAATATAATTAAAACAAAAAGATACATAATATATTGACATACACAATATTCTTCTTCTGCAGTGGTTTAATGGCACCCCACTGGAGAATTAGCGCCACCAGCTGTTTATCTTGATGCACCCGACTACTAATATTCACATAACTCACAAAGTGGAAACGCCCACTAATTCACATTCGATTTTCTTGAAATTCGTTTAATATTTGCGCTACATTTGGATGGAAACTTGACTAGAGACTGCTTACACCCACAATCATTCTGCCCAATATACATTACCTGCGTCACACCCGTGACATGACATCATTTTCGGTGCTTATTGTGGGGGAATTTCATTAGACTAAGGACTAATGTGACCGCACCTTCAGTAAAGTCAGCTGGAGTCTCATATCTGTAGTCCATTTTACAATCACATCCGCTTTATAGGCACCTGCTAGCAGGAGCATTTCTGACACCTTTCTATGCTTCTATCTTTCTTAACCAGTCTGTTTCTGTGTAAGGCATCTGGCCTGGCGGTCATGTCTGGTGTGGTAGTCCTGTGTGCTATTTCTCTCCCTGTCTCTAGTTTTCTGCATATGATTGGTTGAGTGGAAGAAGCCCGTCCCACTGTCCTGCTTCGCTTTTAGATGCTTATTGTGAAAATGTCACTGGCAGAGGACCCCCACATTTAGTTGACCCAGGTTATTTAGCATGTAGATGTAAAAGTCGATTCACTTCTGCAACTCTCTGCTCCATATGAGTTACAGACGCACATAGCACTAGAATATTTATATATGATGTGTGTTATTATGCAAAAACAAAGCTTAGTTGTTCTGTGCTTAGGTGGCGGACAATCTGGTGATTTAGACACAAAAGGCCCACGTTACAGGTCAGCTGGATCTCTCTTAAATAGCCCTTTCTCACTTCTCCCTCCTCCTCTCAGTGTGTGGGCTGCCACCGACATCTCGGAGGAACTGAGACTGGAGTCCAGGTTCGAATCCGAAACAGGAAACCCTACTGTGAGCCCTGCTATTTCCAACTCAAGTGTGAGTATTGGTCTTTGTGAGAAAATGACCTCGACTGATTCTATCACATACATATCACGACTCAAAGTTTCTGTAGCTTATGGCACAAGCCTTCCCAGAGTGTTCCCAGATCCCACACTTGCTGAGTCAATAAAAGTGCTCTTTTTCTTGCTGTGAAAAACAGAAAGAAATGGAGGCAATGTATGGAGGCACATTTTACTGTGGAAAAACAGGAATGAATCCTAGTCATACACTGAAACCAAATGCACTTGGACTGGGCTTAATCACTGTCCAGGAAACTTTCATTGTGTTTACTTGTCAAGTAAAAGTCAAAATTGATTATTAACAGTGTTTATTAACATTTTAGCCACTGGTGCCCCCTCCATGTGACCAACATGCTGTACTCCAGATTACAGAGTGAACAGCCGAATCGCTGGAATTCCTGTTTGGTAAAACTATGAAAACACAGTGGAAACATCGTCCACACAGCCAAGCCATGACTTTTTCTGTCCGATAGTGATCGCTGGTAAAACTGTAAACTCTCTGATGTGATGTAAAATCTTGACAATCTATGGATCCACAGGCAAAGTAGACACTTAATGGCTGTTTGTTTTTTAATCAAATATGGTTAACATGGTACTTAGTTTGTGTGTCTTTTTTTTCTGCTAATTTGTTTCCAAGAAAAAAATAGATTTAATATATGAAATAAAGTAATGATGGGAATTATTAGTGTTTGATTAATGCTTTTATTTTAATGTTGGTGTTGCTATTTGTCATATCCTTGTGTTATATTTGATATTTGCCCAATAGTACATTAAAGATATCAGATATTTCTTGTTAATATAACCCTTGTATGGAGGAGGCACATTTTAACTTGTACTGAAGCACTTTCTGTTCTATTGTTCTATTATAGTGCACTTTGGGATAAATCGGTGGTGTATATATATATATATATATATATATATATATATATATATATATATATATATATAATATCATATAATGCATGCATTTCTCACGTGACAATGGGCATCTTAACTGAAATCTTTTTGTAAATAAAGTGCACTGATCATAATCTATAAGGGTATACTCTTTGTTATTCATTTGTGTACCACATGGTGGCATCATTGCTCTCACAGTAAAAGGGACATTTCAGTGTCATGTAGAACTGTCATTATTTTAATATGCCCAAATTATTTGAGATCAAACTATTTGAGCAGTGACAAATTCCTCAATGTTTTGTGTACAATGTGACTTATATTTTGATATTTCTATGACATTGACATACTTGCCAGCATGTACTAATATGACTGGCTGACTAAAATGGCATCTAGTAATAGGGAACCATTAACAAGACACTAAACAAGAATTAACAGCAGCTACAAAGATGCAGCACATTTTACATGAGGTGTTTAATACATTTCTCAGTTCTTTAAATGTCAACAAATCTTCTGCCCGCCCTGATAGTATAACCTTTAGTTAATCTTCCAATCTGTTGTGCAATGCAACAACTTTTCATCTGTGTGATGCATCAACATTTCTCAGAAATAAAATTGGACTAAATGCTGTGCTTGCTCTTGTGTAGTAAGGTATATGGGTGAGGAACTGCAAGTAAACCTTTAAAGTTAATCGGTACACACATTTTCTCATGTTTATCTGGTAAGTTTAAAAAAACACTTCTTAAGCTGAAATCTAGTGGTAATTAATTATGTTGTCATGATTACACCAATAAACGTATTTCTTCAAATACTTGACGTATTTTTTTATGAGCATTCCACTTCTTTCTTTATCTGACTCTGCTATTATTAATGTAGTGTTTGGTTAAACAAACCACGTTTTATCATGAAATATTCCCATAGAATATCTGTCATGTAATTGTTATCGTATTTCTTGTGGAGACAGTCCAGATCTAACTGCTTTAAACTCCATTTTTGGCCACAGTTACTAATGGAAAAAAATATTTTTATAAACTGCTGAAGCAGTGTGCTGCAAGCCACAGTCATTTCTCCTCTTAAAGGAACTCTTTCTGCTTTACAAAATGTCTGTTTGTAAAACTTTTAAACACTAGCTAGCACAGCAGAGAGTATTCATTGTCCATTTATAGGTATTATGCCATGGAAAGCTTGTAAACAGGAAGTTTTTTTTCTGTTGAGTCTTTAAAATGTAAGGGTTTTTTTATGCTTTGCAGAGCACACATACAATTCCAATCATCTCCATTGTGTTTGGGTAAGCAAGAAAATGTTTTGTGCTATTTGGGTAAGCTGACCTTTTACAGGCAATTGGTGAAGCAAGGTTAATCCAACAAAAGGGAAGAGAGTTTTCTGTCCTCGGGCCTTTAAATAGGGAAGTGCCATGACCTGAAATGGTAGATTCAGGCGCATCCAGAATTAAAGTCTGTGGTTGTGTGCTCACTGTAGTTACAAAAATAAAAACGTTATAGGGAAATGTGGGCATTTAAGAAGTTAGTTCTGAGTTCTAGGTGACCTTTTGTTGTAATCTCGAGGAAGGTTACACTGCAATAATGTAGCCTATGTGTGAGTAAACACAGCACTGGAGCATTAAAAGCAGTATTTCATCCACATGAGGAAGTTGTGTAGCAATGTGAGTCACGTTTACAACAGCTCGCTCAGACCTCGCTGGCACTCTTCCATCTGACAGTTTTGAACAGGCAGTTTTTGTCTTTATGCAAACCTTTCAACTCAGATGAATGAGAAAGATATGAGGTGAGGAAAGGAAGCTGCAAGAATAGTGTTACAAAGATGTTATTTAGGTCATTGTGGCAGCTACTGCATGGGGTTTTTTACCTCCTGAGAAATCATTTTATTGGTTCTTGGAGCACTGAGCTCTCTGTGGACCGAGACAGTCAAAACTGAGATGTTAAACATCGCTCATCCAGCGCTCTTGGCCTGATGGATGGAAATGTTTTTATGGTTTAGTGTGACCTGGTCTTTTGGAAGGGAGAGTTCAGTTCCCCAAAGGCAGAAGAAGGGACATTTTTCAGTTTCTGACATGCTCCATCTGTTCAGGATGACTCTCGGCCTGACCCATTTAAATACCACAAGTACAGAAAGCCGGAAACAGCAGAGGGTCAAACAGAACGACCAGGCTATACATGTAGAGACATTAGCTATTTCAAATTTAGCTTGAGAGTTGAAACATTAACCATATTGACTGTGTGGACCATGTTTACGGAGCAGGGATGTCTAACATTCCTCTCAGTAATGGTTAAGCTCTCACTCCATCAGTGAGATTTAATCCTTTTATACTTTGCTTGTGCATTAAAATGTTAACTTTTACTGTTAATGTTAACTTCTCCTACAGCAGAACATAATTATGTCTTCAGTTTGCAGCATTTTTAGAGCTGTATAATGTACAATATTTGTCCCTTAGCTTACCGGAGATTTAACACTTTAGTGCTGTTTGGGGTTTTATATGTTTGGGCATCTGCTGCCAGACGGATGTAAGTTTTTAAATCGGTCTAAATGACAAGTGTAAATGGGAATAAGTAACCATGAGGCACATGATGGGAGAGATCTGTCTTGAGCATCTCCAGGACATTTTCAAAAAGCTACTGTGGTTGTTTTTCTTGTTTAAGACATGATCGCAGTGCAGCCAAGTGGAAAATCATGACCCTGGTCTTTGTCAAAGAATCTTAAGAATCTTTAAGACTCCCATTGCTTCCTTTGGGTATAGGAAACCACCTCAAGATTTTTATTTTCATGGGAGAAATTCAGAGATGCCCCAAAGCTGTTATTTATGGTACTGTTTTAAAACGGCTTTTACTGTTGGCTTTAGAGGAAACAGATTTTCATGCAAAACTCTCCCCGCAAAGTTTCCTGAAGAGGCTCTCTGTCCAGTTGGCCACATATTTTATCATTAGATAAAAGCTCCCTGACTACTGGCTCTGTCCTGGTCCATCCTCTGTTAAAGACATCCACTTTAAATTGTGTTTATCTTTGCAAATGTAAGCCGTTTTCTTAACTATTCTTTGTGTCCAAGGTTTTAGAGAAAGTAACTTCCTCTCAGTGGTTTGCTCGCATGAATAAGAGATCTTGTCCCGAAGATCTTTGTGAAGTTTTACAGCACAAAAAAATGGCTCTTTTTGAGATTAAATAACAACACAATTGTTTCTAACAATACAGCAAACAGTTGGAGCGGCTGTGACACAGCTTGAAATTAAAACGCTGACAAACACCGCATAAATACACGTGCAGTTCAACAGGAAAGCATTATGACATAAATAGTTTCAAGTTAAGTGTGGCACTAACCCCCTCTGCCTCCCCCTACCTGACAATCATCTCTTAACATTTGACTATCTGGACTGTCTATCTGGACGACGCAGGAAGCAGCGAGGAAGAAGTGGGAGTGTCTGGGCCTCGCAGATATCTGGCGAGGGTCCTCTCAGTGGAACATCACTGCTGTAACATTGTCCAGAGCCCAAACAGACAGGCATAGAGACAGAGACGTCCAGCTCAGCAGACAGGCAGGCGGGACGACCTGCAATCTGTTTTTACAATCCTCACTTAAACTGTAATCATGACTACATATGATGTTTTGGGCCATAATTCATGTACAAAGTCTAAACAAGGTTGACACATAAGAAGAAGAACTTTAACCTTTCTTAAAAGTCAGTTAATCACACTTACAAACACTGCCTCAAAGGTTCATACAGGGAGTCTGGCAATTAGCACTTTTTTACAACTAACAGAGTTCTAACAAGACTGAGAGTCTACAGTCATGCTAGCTGCTCTGTGAGGTTGTATTTACAGTAGGCACAGTGTTTTTTTTTTTATTAGCTAAATGCTAACAACAACATGCTATCAGTGACAATGCTAACATGCTGGTGTTTAGCAGGTGTAATGTTTATACCATGTTCACCATCTTGGCTTTGCGTGTTAGCATGCTTACATTTACTTATTTGCACTGTACACAAAGTACAGCTGAGGCTGATGGGAATGTCATTAGTTTTGGTTATAAACCAAAGTATTGAACAAAATAGAAATTTTGACCTGATGATGGCGCTAGAGTAGATATGTGTATAATGAATAGTCAGAGGATCATCAAAGTCATTTCAATTAGTCCTGAGGGGGACATAAATGCTGTTACCTCATTTTGTGGAAATCCATCCAATAGTTGTCGAGATATTTCACTCAAAAACTATAAATGTCAACTTGCTTGTGGTACTACAGAATAAGTTGGGGGATCACCAAAGTCATTAGGATTCATCCTCTGGGTACCACGAACGTCTGTACAAAGTTTCATGGCAATCCATCAAACAGTTGATGACATGCCATCTCTTGAGCTGATAGCATGGCTTAAAAAACTTGCTGTTGCGTGCTTTTTGTATATTACGTTAAGGGGAACAGTCTTGACATTCATGAAATCATGCAACACCAGACTAGCTTCAAAGAAAGGTGAACATTTATAAGCTAATTGTGTAAAGGTGATACTTCCTCCAGTATCTGTTACTGACAGGAAATACTGTTTTGTTAAACCATTGCACAAAGGACAAAAAGTAATGCAGTATCTTAATATTCGTGAAATGGCAGTACAGCTCAAATTAAAGTGACCTTAGTAACAGTCCCACAGACCAACTTACACACACAGAGGATGATAGGATGGTTCAGTTTTGGGCCTTGAATCAGCTTCCTCTCCATCTTGCCCTTTCAGACAGCCCTGAGAAGGGAGGGGGGTTTGCACTTCTTGTGAAAGGAAGCCCGCTGCAGCCACAGCAGGGGAGGAGGATGCTCCCTCTCTTTCCTCTATGCTCCCTGCAGCTGATTGATGCTGGCAGCCTTTTACCTTTTAGTTTACCGGCACAGTGCAAGGCTCAGCTCTGTTGCTGGGAGCTGCACCAATCTCCGGTGTGCTGCTGGGCACTGAGAGCAGCTCAGCGGAGAGTGGCGACATTTACACCCCCCCTCTACTCAACAAGGCTACACAGAGCAGACAGGGAGGAAAGAGCTTTACGGTCAGAAGCACTGAGGTTGAGTCCTTGAAGGAGGCAGATAACATGGGCACCGGAGGATCACACACTTTAATTTGTCTGTCTGCAGCTATACCTGGGTTTTATCCTCCTCCTGATAGCATGACATGCAACTTTAAAGTGTTTCAAAAGCAAAAAAGTTGCACGCAAAAGCCAAAACAATGAAGAAAAGTATTTTAAGCACTAAAACTTACTGAGAAGAAGAAATCCAATCAAAAATATAACCCTTCCAGTATAATATTTTGTTCATTTTTGCTCTAAAACAAGTTAAAACATAAATAAAATCATATTTATTTTATCTGCCTCTTGCACACAGCTGGTTGTGAACATATGAACTGTCTTTACTTGATACAAGTTAGTTGCAGTTTCAAAAGCAAAACAAAGTGGTTCAGCTACAGACTACAGCTTTATTCTTCCACTAGCTTTTATTGAGCCAGTGTGATTTGAAAATGTAACCCCACATGCGGAGCACAGTTGCAGCATAGCTTTAATGCGGCTGCAAGTAATAAAACTAGGATGTACTGTATGAAGGTTTTGTGTGATGCTGTGATCTGATCAGATCTGGTTTTTAATAGTATTTTTCATTTAGTGTTGCATTGCTGTGCTCTCAGCCACAAGAAACGGGATAGTAGAAGAACAAAAGCTTGCTTTGTGCAGGTTTGTATGTCTTGTCTTAGTGCTGGATTTCATTTTATAGGATAAAAGAAGCTTATGGCTTATGTCAGGCTGCCCTTCACAAAGTCTTGCAGGGGGAGCAAAGTTCTGACTAGAATTTATTATTGCTTTCATTTCCTGCAGCTTACCTTTTCTCCACTGCAGTGATTGGATTCCATACTGTGCTTGGACACACACACACAAACACACACACACACACACACACACACACACACATACACAAAATTTTAAAAAAACTAACTCGAGAATGTACTACCCTACTAATGTATTACTTCTTGCAACTGAAGAGGAAATTAGGTAATTTAAAGCTGCTATCTATTGTGACAATAAAAAAAACTGCTGGATTGTAAAACTGAATGATGTCACAGTATGAAAGATATCTGCATCAAATTGCTATGGATTAGAGTGTCACAATTCAAGAGCATAGCCGGGCTTTCAAATGATGGATTGTGGCGTTTAAACAGTGCTTTAGTGGCTCTGCCAGACGGCCGCTCCAAGGGACGGATTTGTGAAAGAGGATGTTTGTTTTCTTGTAAAAGTGCTGGTGGTGTTTGGAGAAACATAAAAGGTGACTAATTATTTTCACTATGATGAGACACAACTACGTGCAAGGACATTTCTTTTATTAGTTAAAAACAATTCTGAGAACTGTTAATGATTCAAGGAATGTGTGGACCCTGGTTTCACTGCTTGGTAACACTGGGCTAATTATGTGTTCAGGTGGTGAGCAAACAATTCTGTACGCCTGTGATGGTTACAACATGTGTACTTTACATTAGCAGTCAATGGCTGCAAAACTTCTCAGGGTTTATCCAAGCAGTGCAGTGTTTGCTCTAATACCAAGATAACTGAGGAGATTAAACTGCTGTTTCCAAGGTCAAGAATGAAATGTCAAGTGCAACTTTAAAGTAAACCTGGATGAGAAGTCCTACAGGTGCTCAGAATCATGAAAAGTCTCCATGGCAACTGAGCTAACTCAATAGGCCAATGAGGGCCATGTGATGTGATCAAAAGATCCAGAACAAGGGAGTCAGTGGACCTTGAGTTGGAATTGTTTTGTCAACTTCTGTTTCCAGGTTCAAGAATGAACTGTCAAGCTCAACCAAAGAGCTCTGGTTCCTTCTTTACAGACATTTAAAGGGACAATCCGTAATTTCTGACCAAAAATATTAGAGGTTTATTAAAATTATGAGTTTGAGTAATAGATTAAATGTCAATCAATCAATTTATCAGTGGGAGTAAGTGGGAGCAATTTCCAGTCTTGTGTCTTGAGAACTTATTTACCTTCTTGCCCAGAGTTAGATAAGAAGAGCAATACCACTCTCATGTCTGTACGGTAAATATGAAGCTACAGCCAGCAGCCGGTTAGCTTAGCTAATCAAATAATTAACAGGTTATATCTCACTTGTTTAATATGTGTAAAAACAACACGTTGTGGTTTTTATTTATGTCATCAGTGAGCTTTAGAGGTGCTGGTAGGCGGATTTTGTTACCTTCAGACAGAGGCAGGCTAGCTGTTTCCCCTTGTTTCCAGTCTTTATGGTAAGCTAAGCTAACATGCTGTGGGCTGCAGCCTTATACTGTATTTAACAGATATAATGTATATGAAAGTGGTATCTATCTATCTATCTATCTATCTATCTATCTATCTATCTATCTATCTATCTATCTATCTATCTATCTATCTATCTATCTATCTATCTATCTATCTATCTACTTTCAAATCTAACTCTGCAAGAAAGGCAACAAGACAAAAAGGCATTTCCCTAAATGTTGAACTATTTATTTAAAGGATATGTTTTTGAGATTTTTTACATGTAACAGATGCATTTGTAGCCCAGGCAGATTTACTACGCTGACATACATGAATCAAATATATCCACTCTGGAAATGAAGACAGCTTTGGAGTATATCATGTTGAGTGAAATCCTTGTTTAATTAATAAAGACTTATTGCTGTTTTAAGACGATTTAAGGTGACCTAAGGATTGTGAAATATTTTGCAGTTGGCTTGCTGGTTCTCTAGTATAAGCTTCATGGTGGCTACAGTACTAATGTTTGTAAGATGATTATCAGAGAGCCAGGCCCAATAGTTTCACCTAGTTTCACCCTTCTGAAAACATCATGTGGCAAAAAACATATCCTCACTTATTTCTGTGACTTTTAAGAGGCTTTCAGTCCTTTCGTTGTTGTTAAATCTACAGAGGTTCCCTCATTTTTCATGCTTACACTTTACAACTAAGCTTAAGTACTTGAGAAATCCTGCAGTACACAGTATTGATAAATGCTAATGTAATGGAACAGCCACTGCTGTCATTGCTAGCTGTGAAGGAGCTCTACTGTAGATGACACATTTCAGATAACATGGAAATGAAGGGAGAATGTTCTTACATTCAGCTAAAGGCCATCGTATTTTATTTTCTGCTCTCACACCTGCTCTAAACAAAGAGAAACACAGCTTGGATTAATTATTCATGTGTTGTTCTCTCTGTAAACAGCGTGATGTGTCTTTATCAGAAGAGCTGGAGAAATAAAACAGCATTAAACACATGCAGGTCTCAGTGAGCTAGAGGCAGAGACTGTGAGAGAAAGTGTGAAAGATTTAGCACATAGAGGCTGATATGAAGAAAGCCAGCACGTCTGTGTTATCTCCAACTCTGCAAATTGGCTAATTTGGCTCTCTTTATCTGTCTCCCTCCTGCGCTCTGTCCGTGTGTGTGTGTGTGTGTGTGTGTGTGTGTGTGTGTGTGTGTGTGTGTGTGTGTGTGTGCGCGCACATGTTCAGAGTTTGGCCGACAGTTTTCTTACTGCAAAAAAAAAAATAGCATACATCTAGTGAAATGTGTTTGGAGGTGTTTTATCACCAAGGAGACACACACAAACACACACACACACACACAACAAGATCTATTTCAAATAGCTACTTGGCAGAGAAACTCATCATCGCCTCAGAGGAACAAAAAAAGGAAATTTAAATTTAATTAAATGTTTTATGCGTCTTTTGACTAACATCATTTCATATGGCCTCAGTCTAATGTAGAAGATGTAAGGTACTGGAGGGCATCCTTGCCTCTCAGAGCAATTTAAAGCATTCACCCATTTTATTGTCTCATAATAATGCATGCAAAATAAGACGTATACGATGAGGACAAATGTGTTTGATTTTGCTGAGGACGGCGAGCACTGCGTCCTGTTTCTGGAGATCACACTAGAGGAAGAGTTGCGGTCGATCCTTCCTTTTTCCTGTCCAGATGGCAGCATCAGCTGACAGCCGATATGAGGTCTCTTGTCTGTCTTTGAAGCTCTCATGAAGCTGCTTGGTAGCAGAAGTGTGTGTGGGAGGTTGGGTTGTTGGGGAGGTGCGTGCACATGTGTGTGTGTGTGTGTGTGTGTGTGTGTGTGTGTGTGTGTGTGTGTGTGTGTGTGCATCTTTATTTATTTATATGTCTTCATATGACTTTGTTTGCATTTGAGAGTTAGGGAACAAATCCCCTTTAATATAATTTGCAGTAACAGCTTCAGTGCTCCTGGACACCTGACAAATAAATTATTCATTTTGCAGATTTATTTTTACAGTACACTCTAACACAACCCACACAAAGCCTTTTTTTGTATTAGACTTGATCCTGGGATAGCTTGCTTGGATTTGTGCCCCAGGATCCCACAAGGGAACAGACATTTGATTACTGTACTTGTCAGCCAAAGAGGAACCCCCCCTCCTCCTCCTTCCCATCCTGCCCAGTGGAGATAACAGAGATCTTCTGTGTTGCAGGGAAGGACGCCCAGCTATGCTCTGCCAGATGCAACCAAGTTCTGTTTTTGGCTACAATTTGTTGCCGTTTATTTTAATTTTAGCTTGAACTGGACATAAAACTTCCTCCTCAGGTAAAAGGAGAAGTAATTTAATTAAAACGGTCGTGAAAAACTCAGAGTACTTTACATAACGTACTTTAATATGATAAACCTTTGTGAGGAGAAATGAGGATGCGAAGAGTTTCTCTTCCTCAGTTTAATTTATATTCTGTTCAACATGCAGAAATCAGCAAATTCACAATGGAGTTTTGAATTAAGACAACTCATCTACCATCTGTGCATGTTAGTGTCTTTTGCACCATGACTGATGGCAGCCTTTACTAGAAAACACATGACTTGATGGCAGATTGTGTCTGATATAATGTAGCTGTTGTGCAGTTAAGATTACGCTACACTTCTACTACAACAAAGTTATTTATAACCTCATCTCTCTCTCTTTGTGATTCAGTGGCCTCAGTATGTATGAGATAAATTTCACATTTAATTTTAAAAACAATATGATGTGACTTAATTCAGGTCAAATTCTCATCAAACCCTTTTGGTGGCGTTACAGTCTACTGAGGTCATCGCTGATTCAGTAGAGGGATGGGGGATTTGATCTCTAATTTGTCCTTACTTGTAAAAGCATCCATGAGTGAGGTCAGCGTGGACGAGGGAACTCCCCTGCTAGATGATTATATCAATAAAAATGTTTAAATTAAATTTTCTATGAAAGAGTTCAGATAAGATGGTCTTGTAAGTTTCTAAAATGCCATCTCTCGCTCTGCCAGGGACAAGGGAGGTCCTGCCAGATCCAAGATTATTTTGTACTGCCTTTGAAATGGCCAGACTAGCCAAGCACTGGACTAAGGATGACCAATTAGACTGGGTTACTATTGAACAGAATTTGTCCTTCCCATTCAGTCCTACTGACTTGCTATCCCAGTGTACAAACAATACATTGAATCCTATTATGTCCCACTCCAAAGAGGTATGGGCCAACAGATGTACAAGTTACCACGCTATAAACTGCTGTACTCCTCATTATGGCATAATGCTGAGGTTAAGCTTGGAAAAACAACAATATATTGGCATCTGAACGGGATACACACCACTGGTGGTGACCTGTATGAGGAGAATGTGTTTATGTCATATGCAGATATAGTGAGAAAGTACCATCTCAAAGAAAAGGGCAGTTTCTGGAAATACTTACAAATAAGAGGCTGCATAACTTCCAAGACCCAAGGCCAAGCTGAAAATGCAATTCTTGACTACTTCAAACTACGTGTTGAATGTCATTGAGCTTCTGTTTTCTATGGGACAACCAGCCAGTGTCTTAGCAATGACTGTTTGAATTTGAGAATGTTATGGCAGAGATTTGAAGAGCACATTTGAAGACAAGGAATGGCGGATGATTGTGTCCAACAATGGGAAATACACAAGGGAAGCTAAAGGGAAATGTATTCAATATAAGATATAACATAGATACTATTGGACACTATCAAGGCTCTGTAAAGTGGGTTTAATGAATAGTGAATAGTGCTGGAAATGACAAAAAGAATGCAGAATGCAAAATGGTCCAACCTTTGTGGATAAAAGTCCTAAAATATTTGGCTAACTGGGTAGGGACGACATTATCTCCACAGCTATGTCTATTAGGCGACAAAACACAAGTACCCCAAACTTCAAATGGTGAATATGCATCACAACAGCTGCTAGGAAAACCCCCCAAGACCATAGATTTAAAAGAATGAGCAAACCTAATGACAATAACAGCTTCATGTGAGTATATGCTCAATAAAATAGATAGTAGAAATGAAACTGAAGCTCCTGTCTGGGACCATTTTTGGACACATATCAGACTTAATGACAACTCTTCATTAACCAATGATGTTTTCTCACTCTGCTCCTTTTTTCCCCCTTGTCTTTTATCTCTCCATGTAACACTTAGCAACAAGTGAATGTCTTGCTTCTCTTGAACTGCAAATGATGATGTCATGTACCGAAAAAACTTAAAATATAAGTAAAAACTTGAATTTAAATTAAACAAAAAAATAGTACAAAAAAGTGTGAAAAGAAGCATCAATGTATTTGAAAAAGACATAAATCTTAAATAGTTTTCACTCAAGGGGACGACGAGGTGGATAGTGTTAGTGTCACACTTTATTTGCTGTAGCTTTATATCTAAAGAGAAAACAATGACAACAGCTCATATATGGCACATAACAATGCAGCATTGTGGAAAAAGTCCCACTGTGTAATCTTGAAAGCAGTGATACTGTATGTGTGCTCGATATATAATCAAACTGAACAAACAAAAACAAAACAAAACAAGAAACTTATAAAAGTATCATACCAAAGAAGCAACTTACTGTCTTCCTTATCTCTCACTTCCCCCACAATGAAATACTTGAGAGTTATAAGGAGATTAATACAGGAGGAGCTGGAGGTCAAAACCAGACCAAACATCAGGCAATTTACAGCATGTCCTAGTTAATGTGTGAAGAACACCAGTAGCCTCTCTACAACAACACAATGCAAGCACAGCTCAGTGAGGATCAAAAGAAACCGGCTCCTAACATTTCTGCCACCATGAGTAACCATAAATGTCATTTACTTAAGAACAAAACAGTCTTTGTGAAAGCCATAAAAGTTATGCAGCCAAAAAAAATAACCCAGCTAAGGAGTGGACCCAGTGACATATCAAATGAGTCATTTTGTCTTTACTCCTCACTAACCAATGAGATTTATGTTTGAGTTTGGAGAAAGTCCTCCTCTTGCAGAACAGAGGAGGAAATGGCAGAAAAGTAAAAAAAAAACGAAAAAAAGAAAACTCCCTGGCTGATCCCGCTTGCACAAAACAGAGAGTGACCAAAACACCAAGAAGAAACTCAATCTATGAGGCTGAAACTGCCAGTTTGGGATGTTAATTAATGTATGACCTATTGTAACTGACGTTTGCTCCCACTGTTAGTTGAAATAAGTCGTGAGCGTGAATGCACTCCTGCAGTTTTCAGTCCGTTCATCGGGAGAAGACATACTCGGTGTAACTGGTCCACAGTTTGTCTTCCCCCGGGTCGTTACTGCCGTATGAGCAGGTCCCGGTAGAGTTGCAGGCCACCATGTGGAAACCCGCCTCGGCCAACCGGTCAAACGCCTGCTCCAGGTAGTTATACTTGAGGTAATACCTGGCGGTGTATTTGTCGGGCGGTTTGTCCGGGTCGCGGCTCTCGTTCAGGGTTTCTCCAAAAACCTCTTTAGCCAGAGAGATCTTGCTGCAGACGGTTATTCTGGCAACCCTGCGGAATTTAGCGTCCGCCTGGATGTCTCTCCCGATAGTGTAGCTGCCTCTGTACCCGATTGTGATGTAGCCGGAGTCGGCCCCAGGGGAGCGCAGGGTCCTGTCCGAGGAGGAGGTGACCGGGCTGGTGAGCTCAGCCTCCTCCGGCTCCCCGCTGTCCTCCGTGCACGAGCTGTCTTTACTGGCCGCTGCCAGGCGCCTCGACAGCTCCGGCAGCTGGAAGAAGTCCGCTTCTTTCTGCAGCCTCCTCCTCTCTTTGAAAAACTCGGGCAGGAAAAGCTCCGAGTCCCGTAAATAATCCAAAATGTAGCGAAACAGAAAGCCGTCCCGGTCGAAGAAGAAGCGGCCCTTGCTGTCTTTTGGCAGGTCGCCCGGGGAGCTCTGGGTGAACTTGGTCCACAGGAGAGAGTTGGGGACCGCCGTGAGAGTTTCAAGTCGGGTCACATACACTTGCCCACCCACGTTTAGTTCCACTATCTCAGGGAAAGTTGAACTTTGGCTGCCGGTTTGTGCCATTTCTCTCTCTGTGTGTCTTCTTTAAAGTCCTGGTAGTGTCCCTGTAGGTGCCCTAAGGACGGGTAGTTGGAGAGTAGCCTACCCTCACTGTACAGAAATGTTTGTATGGGTTTGGCTGTGTGGGAGGGACGAGAAGGAAAAGCACGGCCAAGAGAGACATTAACTGTTCACTGGAAAGCGCTGAGAAAACATAAAATGCTGCCTTCAAGGGCTCCTTGTAACTTCCTGCTTTAAAACAATCCTTATAATCAGAAACAGGCCTACATTTACTCAAGTTGGCTACTGGGCGAAAAGTCAGACATTTTGTAATGTACGTTTATTCAGTTTCTTGCCAAGAGTTAGCCAAAAGACTCACATAAAAGTAGAGGTAACACTTTCTATGAAACCTTGTGTAATGAAGCCTGTATAGTGCATTATAAGACTTGCTGTAAGCCTTCAAAATGCACAAATCAGCAAAGTCAAGTACTACAATTTCTTATAATTACTTTACTCATTTTTCATGACAAGTGGTAAAGATTTAGCATCACCGTGGAGCTTTCTGTAACCACAATGGATGGTGAATGTTTTTATTGTCTGCCTTTAATGCCTTTATGACGGCTCATTGACTGCTTCGATTGAAGCCAGGATGTGTTGCTATCTGTAATAGGAAGTTCGTGTCTTTGTGCAGCACAGTGCATAACGTCGAAAAAAAGGTCAAGATGTAACATATTTTCATGTACATGTACATTTGGCTGCAGAAACGTTGATACAGTATGGCATGTTCAGATGATATTAACACACCCTTACTTGACTAGAAGCAGACAAGCTGTTATTATGAAGAAGAAGTTATTATGGCAGCCATAACAACTCTCCATTCATTATGTCTTCAATTTCATGACAATTGGGCAAACTCCATCTGCATGAAGACTGTGTGATATGATCGAAAGGGCTACTAAATGGACCTTGAGGTGAGATTGTTTTGTCAACATAGCCTACTTATAATGTTATATGGCTGCTATTATAGGCCTGTGTAATGCATTATTAATGCTTGATGTAACTTTTTTTGGAAGCGGTATTCTTGTGCTTTTATGCATTAGCTTCAAAGTATTGCTAAAATGTAGGGTGGCTGGAGTTTATTTTAGGAATCAAGCAGGTAGTAGGTAGTATGAGTGCCTATAGGGTCTTTGTGTGTACACCCCTGCACTGAAAATAGAATAACAGGCAAAGTTCAGTGCACATGATGTACCAAACACCTCTACTTTAACTGTAAGATAAAACTGGTCTGACTCATCTGTGGTGTCTCCAGAATCCCTTAAAAAGAGGCCGCACTTTTCCTCAAACCCTCACAAGTCTTAACCCAGGATCGATTTCAGCTTAACACCAAAGAGCTCTTTGATCTAGTCTTGAAGTGCTAGTGTAGGCTGGATTCACTTTTCAGTGCACAAACCAGTGTTTCTGCTGAGGAGGACCACTGACTCACAATCTGAGTGAGATCTAACTGGTCTGTTATCTCAGATGTTTGGTGCAAAAGCATCAGATTAAGATCCATCTGCATTATGGAACTTGTCGTGATATTGCTCAGGAAACAAACGAGGTTTGAGGGAGCAGAAACATTTAGAGATACAGCTGCAGCCCGCAGAAATGATATAGTAAGTAAAAACCAACCAGAATGGTGTTTCAGTCAAATTGCTGTTGATACAAAACAGCTGTTGTGTAATTTTACTGCTTGTACAATAATACTGGTTGTACAATAAATATGTTATGGAATAAACCTTGATAAACGAAAGTAAAGCAGGTGTTAATTCAAGGATAGGACACGAAACATTCATATAGATTTTGATGGAGCAAAAAGCATTTAAAACATCAGGAACAACGTTGGTTTAAATAAACTCTGCAAATACAAACAAAACAGAAAACAGACATCTGAATGAACTTTATGTAGTTAAAAAGGTTTTTCTATGTTGATGCATTTTGGTCCAAATATAATGAAAGAAAAACACTCCAGGATCCATCGTGATGATAAGTGTCATGTCTTGATAAATGCAGTGAAGTAACATGTTGCTCCATGTAACTTAAAAAGTTTGACATGAGTTTTCTTGTCTGATTCAGACCAGGTGCAGAAGATGCAGCTGTACCAAATCAAATACATACAGGGGAAAAATGTAAAGTGGGTGATAAACGAATTCTCATCTTATTGTTTTGTCTTTCTTTCTTCAGCACGCCACCACCTCCACAATATTATATTATAATAATTCTTGGTGGTTCTAACATCATGTCCAACTTGTGCAACTAAAATCACATAAACTTATTGCTTTCTTGACACTCAAAGTCAAAGGTAAACGTATCACCCACCTGGTCTTTTCCACTGTAGACATTTCAATCTTTGGATTAGAGTGACATCTAGTGGACAGTAAAAGAAAAAGCAGGTTGTTGTTGCATTACTGTAGTGGAGATTTTGACTATAGTAGTACTAAGCCACACTTTTTTATGATCCACCTTCAAGACAACTGGCCATCATTTGCAAGTTACGAAAGAAAGTGAATTAATTACAGACATTAATTAATTTCCCACCACAAACTGAAAACACCAATAGAAAAGCAACTGTACAAAAGTGAATTGTGAAACTCTGACTTTTTTTTTTTGTCTTTTACATTTAAAGTTTTCTTTTCTGCCCACTGTATAAAATAGAAGCTGTATGTTTGTTTATTGGAGATGTGTGGTTTGTTTCCACACTGAAAAACATCACAAACACTGGTCACTAATTTTGTTATAATAAAATAAATGATCATCTCTCTCTCTCTCTGCACACCACGCCTAAATTATCGTCCATTGTCCAGCCTCGACCTCATGTCTGTGTCATCGCCGTTAAATGTTACCATTTTCTTTCTCACAGTCTGGCAGAAGATAATTGGATAAAGGAAGTTGTACGGTTTAACTTTCCAGCCATTTCCCAGAGAATGTGAAGGTTAAGACATATGGCAGCTCATTTACTCATCACACAGATTCCCCTCTGAGACCCATCAGTTCATCTATTCACCTGTAGTTTTTGGCTCGTATTTCTACACAAAAATATCATCCGCAAAATGTACTTAAAGTATCAAAAGTAAAAGTACTGGTTCTACGGAAAAATGGCGCTTGACAGGAATATTATTATATAGGCATATTGCGTACAATAGATCAGTAGCCTAAAACAGATTCAATGTGTAAGCAGCATTTTATTGTTGTAGCTGCTCGATGTGGTGCTTAACTTTATAAACTGCTAGGTAGTTTAGTCCAGTGGTTCCCAGTGTAGGAGTAGGGCCCCTCCAAAGGGTCACAAGATAAATCTGAGGGGTCATGAGATGATAAATGGGAGAGAAAAGAAGTAAAAACAAAATTTTTGCTACAAACCTTTGTTGTCATTTTTGGGACTTTTCTCTAAATTTTGCTTTTTTTTGGTGAAATATTGAATGCTTTTACCTCTTTGGGCCTCCAACACTTATTTAAATTAAACCATCTGAGAAGTTTAGAGGGGACATGTCTGTTAGGTAGCCTACTTGAGTAAATGGATTTACTATTTACTTTTTCCATTTCCGCAATACAAGTGACAACTCATTGACAGAGACTCAGTGAGACTGACGGGATGATGAGGATCCATAAGCTCATTGGAGGTAAGTTTAGCTGCAGAGAAGAAAACAATACAAAGTGTATATTTAGAGACAATTTTAGAAATTTACAACACAAATGTCTCTTTAGAAGTTACTTTTTTGCATAAAAACAGAAATATATTTTCAGCCCACCTGGCTCCACCTAGTGGTCATAAGATAGATAGATAGAAGACACGTATTATATACCAATGAAAAACAAACACAGCATCCCATTTTTACATTCTGCTAGTGTATGTTTCTATGTGTGTAATACTGAGACCCTTTATTTTCCTAAAAAGACTTAAAAGGAAAAATATTTTTTGGTTTCATGCCGATGTCAGAGCAGCTGTAAATGTATCTAAACTGAGCAGCCCTCCAAATACAAGTCAAGGATGGATGAAAAATGTCATTGTATTGTGTTGTTGCGACTTTACTTTTACTCTGTGTATTTGCACGTATTTATGGATGTGTGTGTGTGTGTGTGTGTGTGTGTGTGTGCGTGCGCAGTGCTGTGCTGACCTGTCCCTCACTCTGAGCAATCATGTGCAGACCTGCTTGTGACATAAGGCAGCCGTCTGATGTGACACCCAGCCAAGCACTGTCACTCTGCAGTGTGCTGGAGTGTGACCTCCTCAACACTGTCTCTGTGCTCTCTACAGCACCCGGGCCCATCATCCATGTGTTGTCTCCCCCCTCTCTCGCCCCCTCACCCAGCTCCTCTCCAGTGATCCCCTCCCTGCTCCTGTCTGACACACAGACAGAGACGAGAGGCAGAAACCCCTCTCTTCTTCTCTGTCGACACAGAATCGCTCGTCCTTACTCTTTCTCTTCTTTTTCTCCCGAAACACACTTTGACTTCTTGTGCTACTATACAAGAACTGTAGGCCACTTCTGATTTCAGTCAGGACACTCACGTCAATGTTTCAACCATTCATTGCAACAATATGCATTTTAGTTTGGCAGTGGGCAAGAGAGGTCATGGACATATGTGATTGGAGGAGTTATGGAACATGTGACTATAAAATGATTTAGGTGCCTGTCTGAATTACAGCAAGGCTCCATACATTTATTTGCACTGAATTATTTAAACTCCATTATGGTGGACCACCTGCTGACTGTGCCGAAGCGCCTATATTTACTTCCCACTGTTTACACTTGCAAACTAGAGTCTAAAACATAATAAACTCTCAATACAAAAACACAGTTTAAAGTTATTAAGCCACTGTTAGTCTCCTTTAGAGTAAGTTAAAACACCGTAAAGAGTAACTTAATGCCAGGCTGTGTTAACCCTTTGTGACAGGTTACAGTAGGAAAAGCACAGGTGTAAATAATAAACTGAATGTTTCAGGTTCCTGGTATTGTTGATGCTGGCTCACTGCCACACTGTCATGGCTTACTGGGGCACTTAAGTAATATGGAGCCATCGTTATCGTGTTATTAGCAACACCTGTGCTTTTCCTACACACACACACACACACACACACACACACACACACACACACACACACAAACACTTTTGTACATTGTTGTGCAGTTCCTATATAAACTCAGACCGCTATGGCTCAGACTTCCTTATTGTGGTTCAACTGCAAATTCATCTCTCCCCAATCTGTAAAGAATGACAACTTTCGTGTGTGTGTGTGTCTTTGTTGTGTCTTTAGTCTTACTCATGCTTTATGTGACTGGACTGGACTGTGTGTGTGTGTGTGTGTGTGTGTGTGTGTGTGTGTGTGCTCGTCACCTTCTTCCAGGGTTACGTCTGCACCCTTGTGCTCCTCAATCAGCTCTAATGGATCCTTTGGCTCAGACTCAGCTGGGGCACTGATTGTGATACTAAAGACACACACACACACACACACACGCACGCACACACACGTAAGACAGGGCGGGGCTGGAGGCTGATGTGCGTCGTGATGAGCTAAGAGGTACGACGACCCTCCCAACATTTTCTTCCTGCCTTTGTCCTTTGTTTCTTCTCTTGTGCTTCACCATTACTGTCCCTCAATGCTGAACCTCCTGCAGTCAGTTTAATGTAACGCTATAGCAACCAATCATATCCAGAATTATGGAAAATTTAACAAAATCTCCAATGTGTTGTGGCCTTAAAGTAAAAACCTTTTTAAATATATACCTCGTCTAAAATCTTAAGGCTATAAAAATAAAATAATATTCCACACAAACAGCATTTTTATCAGAAATGTCACATCTTTCCTTCTGTGCCTTTGTGTCACCCGCCCCCCACCCGTCACCACCACCGGGGCCCTCGAGTGTGCATGTGTGTATGTAAATGGTTCACATGGGTCCAATCCACCCTCCCTCCCTCAGCGTCTTCATTCGGAGAGTGAACAGGTCCCCTGGGGCTAATGTGTGCTTTTGTGGCATGTGTGTGTGTGGGTGTGGGTGTATGGCCGCTACATTATTCTCCCCACTGATTTTCTATGGGATGAAAAAAATGACTGTCCATCCAGCATGCCCCTTTCTTCCTGTCTTTAGAAAAGAGATGAGGGGGCTGAGGGGAACGTGTTGTATGGCAGGGCAGCCCTTATATAAATAAAGACAAGTCAGAATAGAGAGAAATAAAGATACTAATATTACATCAGCTTTGGCTCAGTTTTCACAACAGACTTTGGATTTTCAAAACTCTAAAATCTCACATAGCTCACAAAATGAAAACATCTGTATCCGATTATGTAATAATCAGACTAAGTTTGTCAAAACCTCACATTTTATATGTTCATCACTGAATTTTAAACATGAAATCATCATTATCAATTATCATTCTGTCAAACAGTAACTAATTCACATCAACAGTCATTTCAGAGACGATTACACGAATAGCAATGAGAAGAAAATGCTTCATTTTATGCAGAAGTTGGTATTTAAAATGATGCAGAGTAAGAGTGACTTTTAAAAACTTTAATTTTATCAATTGAACATGGTGTATTACTGTAAATTTAGATAAAGCAGTCTAACTTAACACCACAGTAAATCATACATTCATACAGCAAATTGATGATTGTGATTGTTTTGACTGTGTCAGTTTCTGTTCTGTATCAACCACAAAGTTTCTTTAAGACATCAGACATTTGATATTTCAATAGAGCCATTAGCAATTATGTTGCAACGCTACTCACCAGGGAAAATGTTGTTAAAATAAAGAGAAACTCATGTTGCATTGAGTCAGTGATCTGGACTGAACATGTGATTTAGTGTTTTGCACTTTGTGTGTAAGCGCAGCATTTTGTGTTTAAATCTTTGCATTAAGAGGTTTGCACATTGAAACTGAGAACTGAGCCAAATCTGTTGTAAAATACTGCAACATAAATTAACTGTGCATCTTTGGAAAAAATGTAAAAATCAATTAACAACCCCCCAAGAAATAAACGTTACGATACACTGACATGACTGTTGCTTATGCACATGAATTTCACATGCATGAGCTTTTTTTTTGTTTGTTTCTCATTCTGAATCTCTGCACCACTGACTCTCCATACATGCAGGAACAATTTGATTCTCATTGATCCATTGGAGCTGACGGCTCTCCACCACTTGAAAAAATCCAGTCTCAGAGGATCTGACTAACTATTTGACTCTTTAATTCCACATCAGTGCAGCAGCTGATTCATGGCTCCGACTCACTAAGAATCGGGGGGTTTGCTGATTGCAGAGCAGTCGCCTCATCCCTGTGGTGAGCCCCAGACGGTCTACCTGCAGCCGGCCCGAATGAAACAAAGCTGGTTCTATAATTAGGTTCTCGGGGCTGATTCGATTAGAGCAGCCGCTACATTCATTTTGCTAAAGATGCTCCTCAGCTGCTTGGAGGGACTAATGGAGGATATGGAGAGATATATGGGAAACAATTAGACATGACATTATCGTATGGTGTATTGAAAAAAGGCTGTATGTTTGTGCCAATAAGTCCAAAACTCAGAAATTATTTTCCCTCAACATTTACGTTGATATACCACACACACACACACACACACACACACACACACACACGCACACATATCTCCTTCTCAAACCTACATCTCTTTTCTTTGTCTTCTCCCCTTCTCCGTCCCTCGCCCTCTTCCGATATTTCAATTAGCTGCCTTGCAATTGAATTACAGGGGACATTACTTAAGAAGGACATAAATAGTGGCCTGCCGACATGATGGTGGTGCCTCAGCCTCAGATGAGATATGAGCTGCCTTGTGTCACGATCCAGAAACCAAGTCTGATGCCCTACATAATGTTCAAATCACACATTTTACCTTTTCTGGGCTTACAATAAGAAAAATTAAAGCCCCATTCCACAAAAAAGAATAATGTTTTGCATGTTATTACTTCACTTGGATGTCTGACTTTCACTGTGCAGAATGAAGGGGGAAAGTTTCTCTGTGTACGTACGAGCATGTTTTTGTATGCAACTTACACAAGTGTGATGTGAGAACTTGAAGCCTGCAGTGCTGTGCAGTGCAGTGCAACGTATTAACAGATTCTGGGTTTTTCAGGGGAGAGGGAGAAGGATTAGATAAAAATTTCAGATTTTTTAACAAGGTAACTGAACTTTTTTTTTTGTTGAAAAACCATAAAAAACACAAACTATTATTCAAAGCAGAGCAAAGAAATATGAATACTGCTCTCTAGCCTGCGTTTCACTGTTTTTCACACTGAAACAGTGCTGACAGGACGGTGTTTGGGGGCGGGGGGGTGTTTGGAGGTTCAGTCAGACGAAAGCTCTCTGGGGTCGAAGGCACTCACACCTGAACCACGCCGCCAAAGTGAGATCCACACAGGGAATTTTGAAATTACCTTCACAATCCTTATCATTTACACAACTCCTGTCAAATCCGGGAAGATCTTGATTTTCATTAGTCTGAGGGTCTTTTATGAGACGGTCCCTGCCAGGTAAGTGTCCATCTTTCAAACTCCACAGCCCCAGTTTGTATTGTAGACTTTGTGTTGTCTTGATGGCTCAAGCCTGAATACTAGACAACCCTGGGATGTTTTGTTAGACTTTGAAAAGCTTCCTCCAGAGCCACAAAAGACATCATACAACTGATCTCACAGGCAGAGTAGTAATAGAGTAATACTACTTATGAAGAGTAAACTGATGTTCAAACATGTCTAAAACAACAAAGCAACATAGGTTCCCACTTACCATGATATTGTTGAAAGCTGTTGTACTGTATAGTCCTTAAATTAATCTAAGTGTTTAACTTTTATTAAGACAGAAAGTTGTTGACTTTTTGGTGATGTTTGAGGTGCTACTTTGAGCTGTTATTACAGTGGATTTTATTATATTGTACATTTGTTGATGCTATTGTGTTCACCTCAGTTATGTAAGGTGGTAGCCAGTTATGTTAGTTGAAATGAGATCAAATTTACCAAACAATATCAGTGCTGAGGCTATCCAGTGCAAATTTGGGTCTGATTCCAAGCTTTTAAAAATTAAACAACAAAACAAAAACAGCATTCCATATCAAATGATATTTACAGCAAGCAGTGCGATACCTGGCCAGTCACCTTGCTTTGAGTCTCTAAAGTTCTGCCCAACTCCAGCACATTAGATGTGTATCTGAATGCAGCGTCTGCTCTCTGTAATCTCATCTCCTCATGTCCACATTGAGGCAAAGTGCCCTAGTGGGACCTTGATTCCCAGAATTCCCCTTTATCTCTTAAGGTTTGTCTGGGAAAATAAGCCGGACAGCTGTAGCAGACAAAACGTAGTGAAAAATTGTCCAGTTTCACATTTTTAAACATGTTGTCTGTCCATGGGCCAGAGTCTAAAGTCTGCTGGTTCTCCTTTTGGGATCTTATTAGACACTTAAAGAATCTTCCTCCAGACCAAGAAGGAAAGTAAGAAGAAGGGTAGTTTTCAGTTGATCAAGTCCTTGAGGTTTCTTAATAAATGTTCAAAGCAAAAAATAAAAAAATAAAAAATCATCATTCAGAGCACTTATGGGTAAAAATAAAGTTAATATGAGCTTTCTTAGAAGGGAAGAGAAAAGGATTCTCTATTAAAACAAATGTCCAAAAATGTGTAAATGATAGATTATTACAAATGCAGGACAAAAATCTGCACTGGCCAAATATTAATGACTCCTGGAAAGACATCATAGGATGTTCTAAATATATCCAGTACTTATGAATGAATGAATCTGTTTTGGTTTACATCCAAATGCTCTCTAGAAGAGGGTCCTATGCAAAAACCATCCCCCAACGATCGCCTGCTCATACGTAAAGCCGTAAATAAATAGATTGACTTTTGGACAAGCGGCAGTTTTCCTTCATAATTGTTAATTATCATGAGTGCTCTCTGAGGTACTTTCTATGAATGGAGATGGGACTCTCTCCCTCTTTTTCTCCACCCTCTCTTCTTTTTATGGGATTGGTCTTAGTTCTCAAGGACGTCAAAAAGGACGCCAGCAATGGAGGGAGGAGGTGCAGTGGATGGGTGGGGCACCTGCGTCATTTCTGCGCATCAGGGTTGGTGGATTTTAATGCAACGGGTGCCACTAAGCTACAGCCCCCTCTAACCCCCGCCCAAGTCCATCTTCCCTGCCTGACCACCGGCAACCCCACCCACCCCCGGGTGGCTCCTCCCCAAGTCCCAGAGGAGAGAGAGTACAGCACTTAAGGTAATGTAAATAACCAGAGAGGGAGAGCTATTTTAAGATGCTGTCTTTCACTGTGGCCATGGAGGGGGACAAAGATGCAAGCCAAGCGATTGTAATTTCAGTCACGTTTTCAGACATGTTCTCTTTCTACCACCCAGCTAGCCGAAGGGCCTGACAGACAAGAAAGAGCTTGGGCCGGCTGCAAATTCAATGTAAGCCTTTTTAAAAATATATATTTTACAATAACAGGCAGCTGAAGGTCTTGAAAAGTGAGCGCAAGATACCGCCTTTAAGCTTTAAATTACACACAGAAAAGAAAACATAAAAATCATACAAATGAGCTCTAATAAGATCCTCCAAAGGGGTCGTAAAATGATTAAGAAAAACCCATTTCTGCAGCACAAAATTGTTACTTCTCAGGCTTTTTTCTAATCTTTGCTCTTTCCTTTTTGTAAATTACTAGTTAATTTGACCTCTTCAGGCCGCTAAAGTTATAAACATACAACAATCCGACACGAAGAATCACTTTTTGGTTGAGCCCATGCAACATGACAAGGAGTCAACATTGCTTCGTTTCAAGAAATCACGTGCCACTGCTATGAAAACCCACGCAACTGAAGCTCGTCCCTGAAGGATCACAATGCTCTTCATGTTTCAGCGTCACGACCGATAACAAAAAGACAGCTAAAAAAACACGATGCATGCTAAAATCTAATTTAGTGGACGTTTTGAAAATTAGGAAAGTAAATTAAGTGAAAGCAATATTCTCAAAGTGGATTTTTAACAAGAGTCAGCGAACAAAAAAAAAAAAGTGAAATACCAATTTTATCTTCTTACAAAAGTAGAATTTATATATTTTTCCTGAAATAATTTGTCCTTTTTTATTGTTTCATCTTTTATGACATCAAAAATAAATAAACATTTAGACAGCATCCTTTCCATCTTATGTGAATAGATTTTAACCAGCATTATTTGTTATCTATATAGCTATTTTTCTCCATATTTATACAAACATACACATCACAGAGAAAACAAAAAAATCTGTACACCGCTGTTCACAACGAATCAAGAACAGATTTGTAAATCAGAACCTGCCGCTACATTGTTCTGCAACAGTTACTGTTTGACTTTGCAAAATCACAAACAAAAACATACACAAACAGCAGTAGAGGTACATTACTTGATATAATTCGATCTTTTGTAGAGGTTACATTCATATTCAAGTCTTTGTTCACTGCAGTCTGACCAGAGTCCAGTCAGAACTGTGGAAATTATCTCTTCTTATGAGCTTCATTAAGGCAGTTAAAATACAAGATCATTTTAAACACTAATTTACACGGATTGTTATGATTAAAACTGACATTAAAGAGAATATTAGCTAATGCTTCAAGTCAACTACCATCACTACTGCTTGTATATTTTCTACTCAGCATGATACATGGATTGTTTCTTTCTTGACACACAGTCAATGTGTTTATCAGTAATAATTTATAATGCACATGAGAGACATGATTGCCTGTCAAAACTGTATCAAACAAAACTAGTTTTAGGTGTTGGTTAATGTGTCTGATGTATTTCACTTTATGACATTACAGTCGATGTAATGTGTTAATTACTTTATAAATAATATCCCAATCATTTCAGTGCAACAAATGTGAATAACATAAAGTTACTGACTTGATATTGAAGCTATAAAATATCCTGTTTTCCATCATTTCCTGTTGTTGGATCTATTTTACTTCCACTCTCTGGCAATCAGATTTGTATAATCATTTCTGTACAGGTGTTAAAGTGTGTGTATCACGTTATTGCTTTTATCTAAATGGTACATACATTGGTAAATACCCTCCCTTCCACACCACGGTTGTGCTGTCAGTCACTTCTTATAAAGTGCCTGTCATCTGTTTCATTCCTTGTCATATTTCGGATTGAATATTTCACCACTATATACAGCATCTCTTATCTCCACTCATCTGCAGTTTGGTAGTGGCCTGCTTTTTCATTAGTGATAGAAAATCAAATGAATCAGATGAAGAGTCTCTGAACACAGCTTTCTCCAAACCACTTCCAAAATAGGATGAATATACAGTACACCCAACTATCTACAAGTACTATGTGTGTGTGTGTGTGTTCGATGTACTTCACAGAAAGACAACTTCATGTCCAATCCAATATCCAATCACCACAAGCGGGATGTGGTACTTTGTAGTCCCAAGAGAGGATGTTTGCTTCTTGTCTCTTACTTGTTTCTATCCAGTCACCAGTTCTCTGAAGGTTCAGTCACGTGTTCAGCCTTTTTTTTTTTTTTTTTTTATCACATCCTGAGTTTGTTTGTTTCTTCATCATGGTGGGAGGAGTCAGGGCTGGACTCCTCCTCCTCCTCCTCCACCGCTTCCGCCGGCAGTGTGTCACGGCGTGTGAAGGCGGCCGCCAAGGTCACACTCAGCCGCGGTTTGACGGGCGCCATCTCTGACAGCCCGATGTTGTTGCCACGAGTTACAAGCGTTGTCTTATCCATAATCTCTCCGCTGTGCTTGGACACCACTGCGTCGAGAAAGTCGTATTTGTGGGAAATCTTGCCGCTCTCAAACAGGTACTTTGCCAGGTAGGAGAAAGCAACGTTACCCAGAAAGGAGGCGAGCATCGAGGCGGTCTTGAAGGGGAACTTCTGGATGACGACTTCCTCCATTTCTCCAGTCATGTGGTGTATCCGCTGCTCAGTGGTCCAGCCAGGGTAATAAATGAAAGGAGGCAGCTGCAGGTAGGGTTCACCTCCACCTATACGCAGCAACATGCCAAACAGGTAGGCAGCCACCGAGCCATACGTGTTGGTGCCTTTGACAAAGAGCACACTGAGCAGCTGGGGGAAGATGATGACGTAAACCAGGTCTGAGCTCAGGTACCAGAGGCCGTAAACTGTCCCGGTTACCAGCGCCATCAACGTGGCAAGGCCGCCGAATACAAAGATAGTGATACGCATCACCCACACGATCTCGCGGTCAGACGCCTGAGGAGACCGAGAGGAGTGGGAAAAGGATTGTATCATATGCAGAACATCCAAAGACAAGCCAACAAAACATGAATTTTGTATTAACTTTGACAGAAATCTGTCACACGTGTACTTACCGACTGTCTGAAGGCAAGCTGGTAGATGTTCCTGGCAAACATGGAGCTCGCTGAAAGGATGGAAGAGTCTGCAGATGACATGACAGCTGCAGACACTGCACCCAGGCCGAAGAAAGAGACGAATGGTGGGCAAAGGTGCTGGAGCACGATGGGTAGGATCATGTCTGCTTGGTCCTTCTCTTTAGGAGGAATGGCACCATACGTTGTTTGGTTCCAGTCTGAGCAAGGGAAAGATTTAATGAACATTTAAAATGACGCATCCAATATGCCCAGTATACATGTACTGTAACATAAATAAATAGATAAATAACCACATGACCTCCAGAGAAACCCAACTTTTCCAAATTTCTCAGAAATTAAGGTCATTTGCAATTAAACATTCATATAATACTGAAATATAATGAAAAATTAAGCCAAAGCTTACTCAATAAGGGGTATGAAACTCATGCATTACAATTCCAAAACTGCATCAAACATGCACAACCATTAGAAAATGACATATGATAGCACAGCAACATTTCTTTCTCATTTAGTTTCTGTGTTTTTACAATTTTAGACTCATTAAACCAGTTTTGCAAAAGTCTGAAACTCAAATAAATAAGATTTTACTGATAATGGGGAGAAGCAAGGTTGAACTGTTTGTGAACATTTTTATTTTTTATTTTTGCCATTTTAATTTTATGTAATGATAGTTCATGTTTATTATTTTTCTGTTAAAACAAGACAAAACAAAGTTGTGTATTCAGATGTTCGCCGAGGAATTTGACGCCTAAAAATCTGGAGATCAGACCTCTAATTTGGTCCCTTGCCTTCCTCTAATGTAATATTTACACAACCAGCGTGGTTATTAAACGGATTGCTGCTTCATTATGGATGAGGTGAACCAGCTGCTATTTACCAGGCTCTCTCAGATCTAAGGGCAACATGGACCCATCCAGAGCCTCCCACAAATACACACACAGACTGTGCATAATGCAAGCTCATGTGTGAGCTCTCTAACCTGTGGAGGCCCCGATGGCCCCGATGAGAACGGAGGGCACAGCCATGACGAGGCACCCGAAAGCAGCCAGGAAGGAGAGGACCTGGGCGTAGGTAGCCGAGGAGGCCGACAGGACTCTCTGGAAATACACCTGCCAGGGTATTCCTCCAAGCATCTGCAGCACATTTAGAGAGCAGTGAATGACATTTGCAGAACTGAAGCCCAACATAGTCATGTCGAGTTTATTTACATAGCCCAAAATCACAAATTTGCATCAAAGGGCTTTACGATCTGTACGGCATATGACACCCTCTGTCCTAAGACCCTCGATTCTGACGAGAAAAAACTCCCCAAAAAATCATTTAACAGGGACAAAAAATGTATAAACTTCAGGAAATGTAGAAAAATGTAACGCATAAATGTCAGAATGCATGAAACTCCTTGGCATAAAGTTCAACTAAACTATTTGATAGAGAGCTGTCTATATTACAATCAATTCATACACTTTAACGGCAGCTGTCAGTGAGTAGATGACTATGGCTTTTTATGGCTGCAACAAACAATTATTATCATGACTGATTCATCTATAGATTATTTATAAGATTAATCAATTTGTAGTATTTGTCTACTAAATTCAAATAAAGACAAATGTACAACACAGGTTACCAGAGTCCAGGCTGTAACCAGCAACATTCAGTATTTTCACTTCATAAATTACTTTAATCACTAATTAATTTTCTGACAATCAACTACAAGATTAATCAACAAATAGTCTCAGCATGGTGGCATTCAGTTGATCAATATTGTCAGTTTTAGACCTTTTTCCAGTTTGAGAAAGAACTTTGTCTCTCTGTGGACTAAATTCAGATCAGGTGAGAGATGAATAACTCGTGGTTGCTGTACCAGGAGGCAGAAGTTGTCGATCCAGACCCAGGTGTCGCCCTTCTGGATGCTGCCTCTCCAGGGCGACTGGTACACCTGCTTCACTGCAGTAACGGTAATGTCTGACACCGCAGGGTTGGTCAGAGCAAAGGGGACACTGATCCACTGTAGATGGCCAGAAACGAGTACAGGAATAAACAGTTACAAATAAAAAAACTTAATGATAATACTTTTATCACTTTATTCATCCTACCTTAGTTTATTTTGATAATTTCTAGACAATTTGTTGCAAATAAATCTTTGCAGTCTCATTTCATGTCACTGTGTGCCCTTGGAACAGCATGTCTGACTATTTTTGGCATATTTTAAGTCAAGGTCAAAGTACATTTGGTGCGACAAATACAGTAAATCTACTCAAGAGTGGTAACTAATTACACTAGTTGCTATTATCTACTTTTCACTTCTGCTCAACATGAACCTACCAGGCCAAGAAAGATACAGAAGAGCTGCACCACGTCAGTGTAGGCCACAGAGTAAAGTCCTCCAACCAGGGTGTAAAAGATTGCAATGAGTGCTGAGATAACCACCGACATCTTAATGTTGATGTCCACGATGACACTCAGAGTAGCACCTAAGGTCATGGATAAACAGATATTACGGCCACTGCACCATCATATAGACAAGAACTCAAACACGCTTTGATCTTATTGCTCACAAGAATCTTTTATTTAATTGTAGACTGAAACATGAACTTACCAAGGGCGGATAAGATGGCAGCGGACCAGAAGATCTCACCCATGAGCGCAGGTATGAAGAGGAGGCCACCCATGCGTTTCCCATACAGCTGCTGGAACGGGTCCAACATGGTGACGTAACCTCGTGAGCGCATGGGCTTAGCGAAAAAAAGACCACCTGGGACGAAGAGCGGACACATTAGATCCATCCAGAGCCCCTGGCCGAGAGAGGGCCCCTAAATCTAGACTAACCTGCCTTTTGTAGTCCTCAAGTGTACATTTATATGTATTTATGGTTTAATTTAGAACTGTGTCTTAAATTTGATTTGTTCAAAACTGACAAAACCATAAAAAACACACCATTAAACAAAAAAGAGGCTGATACTTAAACAAACAGGCATAAGAGACTTAACAAGGATTTTCCTGCACAGTGGACCACTGGTGAAGGTTTGATTAGCACCCAAACCAATCATTTCAATTAGGTATGTGGTCAATAAGTCAGTATATTAATGTGTGGAGTGTGTTTGAGTGTAAATGGGTAGAAACATGTCTGATGAGTGTGAAAAAAAGACCCAAAATCCCTCATTATGCTCCTTCTTACAAGTAATATCACACCTGTATTATACATTGTTTTAAACATGATAAACACATATCACCACTCACCCACAACAAGACTGAGGGCATATCCAAAGGGAGCTTGTGCCCAAGCCAAGCCATAATCCGGTAGATACACATACTCAGCCGTGCCATTGATGTATCCTCCTCCAACCCAGGTCGCTGAAAATATCACACACACAGAAAATAAAAATGTCACCACTAGAGAAAATCGGATTAAAAAATTACATCTATCTGGCATTTGTGTTAATAAAACATCTAGAGAAGCATTTTATTCTAAAATAAGCATTAATTCAAACAATTTATACTGTAACACTTATTCTTAAAATGAGATAAGTACCGATCCAAGTCTTATGTACTTATTTTATTTATTTATATATCTATATTAAAAAAAAACATAGGCTAGTGAAACAAGTCATACTACATTAGAAAAACTGGAACTATCCACCTCCAACAGCTGATTCTTCACATGTTAAAAGAAGAAAAGATTAAACCTGTTAAAACAGATCTCAGTGCAATTTTGAAGCCTTTATAGCCACTAAAATCAAAGTGTTGTTGAGTAATAAATACAAACTTCACCCGTCATGGTAAATCCACCGACAAATAATCCAATGTCTCTCCCTCCGACCATGATGGTTTCGCTGCGGTCGGTGCCCTCCGCCTCCCCGGAGTGTTTGTTCTTCCATGCCGCCCAGATGCCCACGAACAGTATCAGTAGATAGAAGATCGCGATAGCCACAAGCCCCTCTACATGGATGGTCATTGTCGCACCGGTCTTCCGCTAGGAACGGGAGGGCATGGAGACCTGCTTGGCGCACGGAGAAGAGAGGGTCAGATATTAAGTACAATATAAAAACAGCCATTTGGCATTTAGTTTTCTGCATCTGGTCAGTTGGGCTAATAACAGATACGTGCCAACATTTTGACCTTTTTGATTCGTTTGAAATCCACAGAAAATGTTGGTTTTTAACCTGTTTTATTTGAATCAACTGACCAAACACGCGTTGACTTGTTGAAATAAAAAATATAATAAGAATAGTCCAAAAGAAAGAATTTGCTCTGCCGATTTAATAGATTTCATGCGCTCTTGTGGCCCTGAAAACTGTCTTTTCTAGAAATATGACTTTCATCTCAGTGCAGGTCATTTCTGACGATCGTCACTCTACATTATCATAATAAGTAAAGTGAAAATGTATTGAAAAGAAACCTGAAAGCTCGATTTTGTGATTTCTTCTCCTATTTCTTCAGTGCCATATATTGCCTAGTTCAATTCACACAAATGTAAAATAATTCCCTACATAAATAAAAATAAATCAAACAAATCTGTGAGAATTGGTTTGAAAATAATTACAGCTGGTTGTCTATTTCGTGACTCAAGTTTCTGATCAAATCTTTTGTCTCTTTTCTATCTCCCCTTTTGTCCTTCCACCCGGACACATGCGCGTAAAATTCAAATTACGCACAGCATTCATGATAAAAACATAACCACCCCTAAGTTCGAGACAGCCTCATCCAAATCCTATTGCGGATAATGAACTGTCACCTAAAGATCTCCACCCAAATGAATAAGATAGCATCCTCTACATCCTAAACAGTTTACAAAAGCTTGAAAAACACAGGCAAAACTTACCTCAACTGTTTCTAGAGTCATGTGCTGGGGCACCTGAGGCAGGAAACTGTGAGCGGAACAGTTGGACGGTTTATTAAAAGCCTCGTCCCGCTTTGCACCGCGAGGAACAGTTAAATGAAACGTTGGTGGAGGTCTCCCGGGTGACTTACTGAGGCTTATAAGGGGGCAGGTGCCGTCAGAGGACTGATACACACGTCAGAGGAACCAAACGTCTCTCTTAATGAGCACCTTGCATGGACACACGTCACAGTGTACTGGCTGATCTGACTGGAGGAGGGAGGGAGAGATTCCTTTACTCAATAACGGGGATGGATGGGCTTCTTACTTTTTTTTTCAACCACTGAATGGCACGACATGGATTTTAATATCAACGTTGCATTTTTACACATTAAATAATCAATGATTTGTGGAAGAGTTTTATGCTTCACGTGGCTCCTGCTCCTTTGAACTCAGTGCGTAACAGGCGCCTACTTGCGCAGCCATACTTCATGTGGCCTTTTATCCGTTGTCACTCGCTCCCCAGCCGGCATTTTACCTTACACCCGCAATTAACTTTCCACAGAAACAGTTTTTGCGCGACTGAGGAGGTCGAGAAACCGTTCCGATGATGCTTTGCGCTTGAGAAAACTATGGACGTATACATTTATTAAAAATAATAACCACTTACATTTAATACACATCAATTTACAATAAAGTACATTTTTACGCAATTCGACCTCACCGAGGCGTGTTACCTTCTTAAGCTTCTTTTTTTGGGCCTAACATGGAAGAATTCGTACACTAAAATGCACCACACCTTTGAGCAATTAGAAATCATTTAAGTGTACTGTGTGTGCCACTTTCCCTTCAGGGCATATATCAATGAACTGTGTCTACTTAATGGCCCCCTCTGCCTGAAGTCGTTTAATCTGGGCTGCTCTTGTCCAAACTGACAGGCATCCAATTAGGATGGATCCTGAAGAGCGGCAGAGAGATTTAATGATACAGTCTGACTTTAAAAAACCCTGGCGCACACACACACACACACACACACACACACACACACACACACAAGTGTAACGACAGACACGCAGTGTGTGACGGAGAAGTTATTTTCTAAAGCGGAATGAGGTGTTCTCTCGTCAAGAGAGCGGGTGACAAGTTCATTTTAACCACTAAACGCACACAGCGCCCCCTTCTGGCAACAGAACCGTTTCAGCACCACGGACAGAGGCTAATATATTTATATCAGGTTTATCTGGTTGAAGGTTTCCATTGCTACAAAACGTTTTAATTGATTTTAATTAAAACAATTGTTGGGGCTGCATCATAATGTGTGATCATTCTTTTTAATTTTTTTTTACTATATTCATATTTTGACATCACTGTGATAGTTGATTTCTCTGTATCTGTTCGTCATTTCATCATGTGATGCAATATTTATTTCTGATGTTTTGTCTATAAAGAATATCACACTTAATCAATCTGTTTTTACTATTGCCGCCCTGATGAAGACCCTGTGAGGTCGGAACTGGTCAGTGTTTTAACCAACATACCCAACTAAATGATGGTTTTTAATATAACTTATTTCCTTGCTCTGTCTAAGAGTACCTGAGGAGCTTTTTCTTTTCTATTCTAATAATGTGTCTTGTTAGTTTAAGAATAATAATGAAGAAGTTATTTAATTTTCCTTAAAAGCCTTTTTCTGGGGCCTTCTGATTCCTATTTAAATCTTTGATCGATTTACCAAACATAAAATTGCAAATAAAGACATTCAAGAAGTTGAGTAATTAGAATAATGTTGACTTGAATTGGATTTTTTTTGACATCTGACAAGTGACTCTGTAATACTGATGCCAAACTCTGAAACACCCGGAAGACAGCTGGAAAGGTTCCTAACTGCATGTTTGACAGATGGCTGGCACATGACCTTGACACTTTTTCAAGCCAAACACTGAAGATGAGCCTGTACGTGTTTGTGGCTTGATGATGATAGCCACATACACACGTTCCTTAATCGTGTCATTATATCAACATATAGATACAAACAGCACACAATTTACCAAAATCACAGCATAATAACAGGAATCCTCGTAACTTGTATAAATGAATGTTTATGTTTAACCAAATAAATTGTTCAGGGCCCAAGGACTTCAGGTTTAATGAGCAGCTGTTGCTGGCAGCGCTCAAGATGTTCGTGAGAGAGGGAGAGAGAGCTAGAAGAGAGCTAGAGAGACACACAGAGAAAGAGAGAAGATCCACAGATAACACGAGACTCAGAGTGCCATTATTTCCCAAATCATGAAGCAATATTCATTTCCCATAGCATTTATTCTTTGAAAATAAACACAATGTATTAAACAAAATACATTTTACAGCTCATTTGATGATACAGTTTGAAGTAGAATCTATAACTTCTCTGATGCTAAAGTGACCCTGTGCTGAGAGGGTCCTTGTTTTGAATTAGATATCTGGTGGATATGAAACATGACCTCACAAGGACTCTCTTCTTGTTTTGAAAATATGAAGTAAGATGTCTGGAGGACATGAAAGTTGACCAAACCTCTCCCGGTAAATCAGCACTCTGAAATGTCTTACAGTTATAGAAATATACAATATTAAATCAATGTGGTGTCCTTAAAGCCACTATGAGTAGAATTTTTATATTTTGGACTTGGACGCCCCCCAGTGGTAGTATAAAAAAGACATAAATATGAGTGGGCTGAAAGTAACACAGAGACCAATTTTTACTGGAAATGTCTCCTTGCAACGAAAACTTATATTCACGACTTAAATAACTAAATTCGGATAAACAAATAGGAATTGTTTTGTCCAATCCACCCCCATACACTCTGCTAATACATTCTACAGTTAGTATTTTAAACCACGAACAAAATCCTTTTCAAAACAAGACACGACTATCTTAATGTCAATCATACATCCTCAATGTGCTGTATGGTACAGTCCTGAAAATGAACACAACTCTAAGGACACCCATTAGTAATCATACCCTGATATTTTCTGTCTATATTCAACTCCGTCTCAAGTGTTATTGGAGGGAAAAATAACTTTTGGAGAGTTAGAAGGCGTTTTTGTAGTTTCTGCAATTTGTGATATTTGTAGAGCAGATAAGACATTTATGAAGAAGATACCACAGAGTATATAAAATAAAACACTATTGTTTTAAACATTTAATCATACATTTTTTTGTCAGTTATTCCTTTTTGCCTTGACACTACTCAAAAACAGTGAAACACCTCTCACTAGCTATGAAGCTGGGTTGAGGTGATGGAGCTAAGACTATAAAGCAGCCACACACTGATCTGAACAGAAGTGGTTTTTAATGCAAGCTTTCAGTCAGAGACTAGAAAAGATGATCAAAGGCTTCCATTAAAAACTTTGTGCAGACTGAGCAGTGTTTTTTTTTATCCAGTTGTGTGCCTTTGAATCACTGAAGTACCATGAGTATATTGTAAGAAGCATTTTGTTTGATTAAATTTTTTTTTCTTTGAGCAATGAAATAAGGCAAAGATAAAAACACTAGTTGAAAAATAGCTTTGTAAAGAGATTTACAAGCAAACTTTGCAGGCTAATTAACTCGACATTCACGTTTTGACAATCATTTTATCACTCGTTACAGCTAAGTTAACTACATATGTAGACTTAGCCACAAGTAACAATATGTACAGCTAAATCTACTGGTTCCTAGAAAACATTTAATCTTCAATACGCAAAATATATTTTCACAGCTATTCAAAAAAGAGCAACATTAATACAACATGAGCAGAGCTGCATGAAGTATTAGTTGCAGTAAATATATAGTAACTGTTGTTTTTAATGTGACAGTGAGATGGCCCTATATGCAAGTTTGTTAAAGGCAGTGTGCACTGGAATTTACTCTGCTGAAGAAGTAAATGGTCATTAACTGAACTGTTGTGATGCTTCAAACATAAATAATAATGTATCTACAGAGGCTCTGACAGACATAAGACAAAAAATTTTAAAAAAAGGAGCATTTGGCATATTTCAGAGGTGGAAAATATTTTTAAAGGATAAAATTGCAGATAATTTACATGAGTTTACATCATTGGTATAATGTAGTGCCAGTCTGAAACAACCAGCTGTGAAACATGCTGTCTCTTCAGGGAAGCTGGCACATACCATTTGTCGGACACAGGGGATAGTTTAAGGGCTAAAATATGAAAAATAACACACCACCCACCGACATATCATCCCAGGTATTCATGCTCCCTAAAATGAAGACAGGACCAACCAAAATAACTTATTGAAGTGCAGCTATAGTTTATCATAATCCATGTGAGCCTGTAACACAAAGACATTGAGAAATGGGAGGGATAATAAAAATGGAAATAGAATTTTCCATATTTGTAACACATTTACTGCCCCTTTGGACAGCTGCATTTATCAGTTTAAACTCATTATGAATAATAATAATAATGAATTTGGATGTTTCTTATTGACTTAGCACTGTCAGTGGATGTATTTTTACTGTTATTACTGGTACCAGAGAATCAAATCATGTGCTAATTTTTCGAGTGAACCACACGCATCCAAGAACCATCTAAATATCCCATTAAAAACGTTACTATCTCATGGTACCTCTGAAAACAGGGTCAACCCGTCTTTCATCAGAGACTTCCACGGATGCTGCTACTTCTGATGTGTCCGTCCTCATGCCCTCATGTTCTCATTGTTTTGATTTGATCTGGGAAAAATATGAGAAATGCAGTTCATCAGCAAAACATGGAGCAAGATATGTAAAAAACAGTAAAAATCGGTGTCTCCTGTTCCAGGAGTTTTAGACATACTGTACTGTCAGTTCAGAGTAACCCTGTGGCTCACTCGGCTACTTTAAGACCAAAGTCACAATAACACAGTAAACATGGTAAGAAAGAAAGTCTTTTTTTTTTAAATACAATCTTCTACAGCTACACAGTAACACAATAAATAACACAACACTAAACACCCAGTACTCACTGTATAATTTGATCTATGGAAGGATTTGAATGAGAGCGTTAAACATAATAAAAAGAAAAGAAGATGATGTTGACGTAGTGGAACAGACCGCACTTTGCAGGTTAATACAAAGTTATGTGCATGTGCAATAAAACAAACATATGATCCATTTTGATGCGGAGAAAAAGACATTTTCAAATTCTACATATTTGTAGGATTAAATGTTTGCTATTGCTTGAAATGAGGATAAAAGAACAAGGTAATGGAGACTGTAATGGAAATATAAATGTGTCCTTTGAAACGTCACAATTACAAACACCTAAACTACACTAATAAAACTAATTTAAGTCTATAACACAGCAAAACTGATTTACGCCATGTTTTTATTCATCTACAAATGACCCATAGATAAAATATTGGGTACATTGCCATCATTATATCCACAGGTAAACTCGAGATGCTAGCTTAGCAAAGACGTAATGTAAGACAAAAAGAGGTTGCTGTAATTCTGCTTCTTTACACACAAACTCCACATTTCTTAAATGGAAGTTTTTTTTAAATTTTTTATCTGACCGTATAAAATGTAGGTAAAAGGTGATTTGATATACATGTATTCTACTCTTAATAGTGAACACCATCACACTCTCACTTTCATTCATGTGAACTCTCATCATACCTTGTAACCAGTCGACTCCCTCCTGTAAACCCTCTCCTTTCAGAGCATCAGTGGCGCTGAAACATAGCAACACATCGTATTAATAAAAAGCAAAAAACCTTTAAGTGACTGCTTTGTCACATCCTGACAGATTTACTATTGAAGACACAACTTCAGCTATCTACTCACCCTGATGTTACACAAAACTCAGCTTTTGTTTGTTTTGTGTTTCATTCTTGTGGTTCAGTGTTTATTTTAGGTGCTGTTATTAGAAGTATATTTTGCTGCTGTGGGTGGTGTGTGTTTCTTCATGCACTCTGCAGGCAACAGCATGTGACGAAATGTCCAAACTGAAGATATCATGACCCTTTCATCAGGTTACTGTAGGAAGTATGTAATTATTTTGTTTCTTTTATGTTTGGATTTTATGTACACAAACATCTTGGCGGTGAGCAGTATACACAACTGCTATATCAGATGCATCATTTTGTTTGTATGCTACCATACAGCATTATTTCACAGCAGATTACAATTTGTCTATGATACCTACACTGGTGTTTTCTCTATGGCACTGGCATACAGGAATACTGGGTAAGTGAATAAGTGTGCATGTATGTTCATACCAGATGTGCCAGGGTTTGTCTTTGATGTTCTCCAAACAGAGCAGTTGTGAGACCTTGACTGAAGACAGAGCATCCCTGACATCCATCTTGTTAGCAAAGAACAGGATGGGGATCCTCCTGTGTTTAATGTCTGTAGTGAGAGTGAGAGGGATAATGTCGGAAAGTTAGTGTGTGCTCATTTTTCAAAAATAGTAACACCCATCTTTGCACAGTGCACATTTTAGACTGAAAATAGAGAAGAAAGAGACACAACAACAGTTAACAGGGCAGGGATTCAAACCCAAGGTCAAGAAGCATGTTAAATGTACATGGACATACCAGGATGGTTTAGTAACGTGTCCAGCTCTTCTTTGGCTACTACCATCCTCAGTTTGTCTGCACTATCAATGACAAATATGATAGCCTGGCCTTCCCTGAAGAATACAAAGATATAACAGGAATTACTATACATACAGTATATATAAACGGCAAATAGGATTGGTGTTTTTTGTTGCACTGTCACACTCACTTGTAGTAGTGTTCCCAAAGGTTTCTGTATCTGCCTTGACCAGACATGTCAAACACTGTGAAGGAAAGACTACAAGAAGAGAAGAGAAAACGTGTATGCGCTCATTCCGACTGTACAGAGTTGAAAAAACATAGCATAATATATCAGACCTGCTCTAAAATTATATGAATTTACTTGAGACAGAAATATGCAACTATGAGAAAAAGGCATAACATTTCTTGTACTACCATTTAAAAAAACAAGTTGTTGTTTATTATTTATGATTTACCTGGATGTCTTGAACTTCTCTATGCTGAAGCCAATGGTTGGGACGATGTCTTGTGCCTGGGCCTGAGAGACAAATGCAAAATGTTGTAAACAAAAACCTAAATAGGGAGTACAAATTAGCAACATGTCTTAAATTCCTTGCTAGTTAACCAAACACATACCAGTTAATCATATACAGAGGTGATCTGTAGATAATTATAGAAAGATAATGTAGATAATTATAAGAAAATAAAGGCAATCATATGGAATATGAATGTGCAGAACTCACTAATCACTAATTTGGTAGATACATTAATGTCACATGTATCTGTATGAGTCAATAACATTTCTGACATACTTTATGTCAGAAACTCACTATAATGCTACCTTAGTCCTGTGCAACCTCACTGTAGAAAGCACTGGGTAGACTTACATTAGAGGGCTTGAGGTGGTTGATGATGGTGGTTTTTCCACTGTTGTCCAGACCAAGACAAAGCACATTCACCTCCTTCTTCAACCCCAGCCATCCTGCCAACTTGTCAAACAGCCCCATTGGCTAGCCAGCAACCATCAGCTGCCTGTCTGATCTACAAGAAAAACAGTTAGAAGGTAACAGCATCTCTGGCACAGATTGCTGGCTGTTTCAGTTGTCCTACAGGTTCACATCAGCACCTCTTTTAAAGCAGACACCAGAGAGGCATAGTTCTGCATTTCTACACACAGGTACACAGGTATTTATACTAACTTCTTTGGTAAAATATGTTAATACAGTACATGCACCCAATATGGCCTCATCACAACCATAAACGTGATATGTGTCATTTTACTCATTTGAAATTATTAATTTGGCGTATCCTCTAAGTTACATTTACCGATTTGAGGCAAACCTTATGTTAATGTCACACATATGTTAATGTAGCTACTCACACGAATATTATGTCGCACTTCCCCGAGACCATCAAGAGGCAGCAGTTTCAGCAAAGACTCGATAAGTTCGCATTTGGTTAATTAACTTCCACCCTCTCTTAACAAGACACTTCACCTAACTAGTTTAATGTTAACGTTAAGAGAAGGCGTTCGCGTTTATTATAGCTACAGAGCAACGGCTCATTGCAACTATCAACAAATAGCATTATGTCGTCGACTTTTATTCGCTAACTGTAGCTTAAGCTAACATGCTTAGTGGGCTCTTACCAGGTTCTAACGTAATTAACATTCGCTAACAGCTATTTAGTTAATCTCTTGTTACTGTTGCTAGCTAGCTAGCCTTAGCTAACGTTTAGCCACTAATTACTTCAGCTTGCTGAGTTTACATAGGCAGTATCTAACGTTTGACAATTGCTGAGGTACTTCATATCGCCAGTTTTACAAGACAGCCACAAACATGAGATAGCATGAAGTGAACATGTTTAAAACCTAATTTAGCTAGTTTACCGTTATAGCGTTACAGTTAACGCTAACACGCTAGCTGGTGACGCTAACGTTAGCTTGTATGATCCTTTCCCGGACTGTTTTGTAGAGCTGGATTTTACCTGTAATTTAGCCTTGGGATCTTGCTTCCAGGATTCACCTAACGCTCCTTTAAACTAGCTCATTAAATAACCAGGGCCAAACCAATGTTTCATTCATTTCTCTTCTACTCTCATGCTCCCTAGCCAACAGAAAAAAGACCGAGTTATTTACACTGTGTTGCTGGGAGACCAGTGTGCTGACTCAAATCTGCCACCTGCAGGCCAAACAAGGCTGACTCCTATCTGATACTGTAGTCTTGCAAAAGCAATGTGATTGTAATGTTTTAGTAACTATATACAATCATTGTTATGGCACATAAAACATTGCAATGTCATAAAATGTTTAACTGCACAATGGCAACATACACCTTGCAAAAAATTTAGGCTTATGAAGTCACAATTGAACAATTAACAATTTATATTTTGGATACAATGCAACTTTACCCTATTGTGAATCCATCACACTTTTATTTTATTTATTCACCTTTTCTTTTCTCTTTCAATTTTTTTTATTTACCTATTTTCTCAGTTTTTCTTTTATCCCTGCAACTGAATTTCTATGTTAATTTAAGCAAATCCCTATGGATAATTACAGTAAAATATAGACAATAAGTTGAAAAACATATGCCTTTGTAAAAAAGCAGTATACCACATGAAATCTAAAAATCTGTAGATATTCAGCAAAGTGTGTACCACATATTCTGCCATTGTCTTTGGCTCTTTAAGGCCGTATGCCTTTCATCTATAACCTCCCATAAGCACCCGTTTGACAAACTCACCTGACAATTCTTCATGTCCAGAAAACGTGTCAGTCTCTTGAGTGACAATTAAGAGGACACGGTTATTGTGCATGTGTGTTTGCGAGAGTGTGCGCATCCATGGATACCTGTGTGTGTGTGTGTGTGTGTGTGTTAATGTGCATGAGCAATTAACAGTCTGCTTTCAAGAGAGATAGATGTTCGGACCTGTGGTGGTTAAAGTCTGAGAGACTATTAAAATAGGGTTGTTTATTAAGGAACAAACATACTGAATAAAACAAACAACTTTCACAAGACTTTTTGTACAAGACATACTGCATTATCATGAGGATAGAACATACATTTCTATAAAATCTTTAGACATTCAGCGGTCTTCATTTCAAAAAACATGATTGTATTTACCATTCTGTCAATCTTTATTTCTGGTGAATTGTTTCATTAATCACCTGGAAAGGTTGTTGTTAAAATCACATACTGTACCATACATTACCATACCTTATATCTTATCCACATCTTCTCTGGTCATGAGGTAACAGACTTGAGACCATTCAAAGTCAATAGAAACCATTGGATTGTCACTTGGAAAGAGAAGAGGTATTGGTGAACACTTGAATAGACACTAGAGAGAAGAAGTCCTAAATTCAAGTGAATGCTAGTATTTGCTGAGATAACAAAGAGACTGCATTTGGCCAACGCTGACAGAGGTTGGTTGTTGTGGAGGCTGTATTGATAATGATCCATAAGATGATGAGTGTGTATGTTAGCTATACCACGTGTGGTCTAGCAGCGGACCACTCTCACATGAGGAGCGTGTGGTACCTGCTACACCTAAACAGTCTGGTGTTTGTGCAATTAGTTGAATGACGATGCCAAGGAACTCTGGTTTGTTTCAAGCTCAGTGTACACACACAGTCCGTCTTTGTGCAATGGTCTCACACTTGAAAGCCACTCTGTTGGATGTGGTGAAGCTGCAGGCGAAGAGACTGTATGCTGCTTATGATTCTCCTCTGGTGACCAATCAAGCAGATCCCGATACGCCTGATGTCGCTGAAGGGGAGAAGAAGATTTATAGTTTTCAAATGAATTAGTTTGATAAGAGGAGCAGCAATAAAGTTGTCCACATCACTTTAACCTGCAACAAGCACATTGGGAAAACTTGATAATATGAACAATAACCACATTTAACAAAGCAGGACAAGATGCTGTAAGAGTAGTAGTAATATAGATCATTTCGGACTGTCAGAGAGTATGTCCAGAAAATTGTGCAACTTGGAGTGACATATCTGCAGCCTCATGATGATGAAGTGATTAAGTCAGGACATATACATAATATTATAGCATCATCATAAAAAATAAATAAATAAATAAAATAGAACAAACATTTAAAAGAAGGCTACATGATACACACATACTGTACAGATATTTTCTTGACCAAGCTTAACAATGGAATCAATTTTAGTACAATTTCACAATTTTTCTGTTCCTTTGATGCTACTTTGTTTCCTTTTAGTGTGCCTTTTGATACTGTAGCTGCACTCTGTATAATTTGGCTTCACTCACTCTATACTCATGGTTGAAATGGAATCCAGTGTTGTGTATCCGGCTGCAAGGAAGTTGTTCTTATACTGGCTCATTTTGATGGAGTCGAGCCAGTCGCCGATAGAGATGAAAAGAGGGTAGTCTGGCATGTCCTCTGGGGAGTCAGGGAAACTGCGATGACAAACGGAAAGTTAAGGAAAACAAAAAGACAAGTTAGCTTTTTATTGAGCTGAATAGTAAATATTCTTCGAATGGCCATGCCAGTGGTTTTGAACGACAATCTGTGTAGACGCTACATTATTAGCAATCATTTACCAACGTATGCCTTAACCTGCCTTAACAAAGTTGGTTTTAGTTTACTGTATGAAGTCTGGTATAAAAAAAATCAACTTGCAGACACTTGCATGAGTAATCAATTACAGCCAATATTAGAGCTTAACTGATTTTCCCCTAAAACTACATTATTATTATTATTATCTGGTGATGTGATGCCGAGCAGGGAAGTACCACATTTACATAATCTTTCTCAAGATGTCCATGTTTGCTTAATGTTTGTCCTTTGGGTTTGAAATTATAAATACCTAAATAAATGCAATGCTAAAAAAACATCCCACAAGAACCTGAATGCACCAACAAGTATTTTTCAGTCTCTGCTTTTAATTGCATTACCATGCAGTGATAACTAATACAAGTTAATTAAGTAATTATTCACTGTACGACTTTCCAACAGGATCCAAAAGAAGTTTTAAGTCTGTGCAAGATGATTATTATGCTCTCCTGAAATTGAAAGCAATGGCCGCATGGAGGGTAGGAAAACAATTAAATCGTACAGTATGCTTTAGACAGTATTGTACACAGTGTATAGTGATGGGCTAAAACATTCAAAACCAAAAGTATGGTCCTTTCACACAGTGTCTGTATGAATTGATACTCACCTCTGCACATCATTAACCAGAGTGAGCAGACTACTGGGGTTTATTATGAGTTTGTCCAGGAAAGAGAGCACGTTGTTGAAGCGTGGCCGCTGGCTAGACTCCTTCTGCCAGCAGTGCAACATCAACTGGTGCAGTGTCACGGGGCAGCCCATTGGTGCTGGTAGACGGTAACCTTCTTCAATTGATAAAATGACCTGAGATGAACATCAATAAGTTAAATACAAAATGACAAATACAAAGGATTTATGTGTTGATCATGCTTAAGTGGTTATGGGGTTTTAATGTGATCGGCAGCTTACATCTTGATTGGACATCTCCCAGTACGGCCTCTCACCATATGACATCACTTCCCACATGACAATGCCGTAGCTCCATACATCACTAGCTGAGGAAAATTTTCCATAAGCAATAGCCTCTGGTGCTGTCCAGCGTATTGGTATCTTTCCTCCCTGACAAAAAACAATAATACAGAGTAAGCAATTCAACATTTCTATTTGCAATAACTGTCAGTTTGTGACGTCCTGCAGTAACTCTTACATCCACACTCACTGTAGCAGTGTAGGCTGCTTCAGTGTCATCTTCAAGGATTCTGGACATGCCAAAATCAGACACCTTACACACCAAGTTTTCATCCACCAAGATGTTGCGAGCGGCTAGGTCTCTGTGAACGTAACCCATATCTGAAAGATAGGTCATGCCCACTGCGACGCCGCGCATCATGCCGACCAGCTGGAGCACTGTGAACTGACCGTCTCGTGTCTGGAGTGGTTGTGAGGAAGAGAAAGGACAAATATGAAGTATGGAGGACAAAAGTTCCTCAGAAACAGGTGTACATCTGTGAACGTGTATCCCTCTTACCCGGAGGAAAGAATCAAGCGCTCCATTTTCCATGTACTCAACCACTATCATTACTGGTCTGCCTGAGGAAAAGGTAAAACACAAGTAAAGAATGTCATGAACTAATACTGAAACTGAAGAGAAGAACATCTATGCAAACACACACACACAGACACACACACACACACACATACACAGACAGATACACATATAGAGCTTACTGTTGGTGACCACTCCCTCCAGCCTGATGATGTTGGGGTTGTTAAACTGCCCCATGATTGAAGCCTCACGCAAAAAGTCTCGCCTCTGTTGTTCCATATAACCGCCTTTAAGTGTCTTTATTGCCACAGCGATGTCCATCCTTCCAGGAATACGCAAACGACCACTACAGACTTCTCCAAATTCACCTGTCAAAACAACACAATGCAAAAAAGAGTGTGTTATCTCTCATATATCATGAGACTTATTCCAAGTGGCGTTAAGAGTTACTGTAACTCAATACAATAATACAAATATATATTATTCAGTAATCATTGCTGCCCATATAATTTATCATTATGTTTCTGTTCTTAGTTAAGTATCTAAGTCAGACAATTGGTTAATCAATTAAAACTTGGAGTTGAAACAAAAGATGAGAGTTGCCCTGCCATTTAAAACATCTGTAAGTACACACTGCCTCCACCAGATGGAGCCCAAGTTACAGAAACTAGATAAATGGGAGGCACCCTCATAATTACTCTTGGGCTAAATAGCAGACACAATCTGTTCAATTTAATTAACCACAGAACATCATTATTCATAGTTTGCGGCACTGGCTTTGCTCCTCTAAGGTTCAATACACTAAATTACTTAAAATTAGCTTCCTAAGAGTGGCTATAAAAATGTTTAAATCAGACTTTATGAAGTTTAACATTTCTTATAAAATAAAAATGTTACTCAACACAAAATGAGATAATTTCTTTATCACAGGTGCTAGACAACCGTCACTGGGACATTTTTACAATATTCCTCTGTCATCCTAAATATGAATTTAGGAAATAATACCCACATTAACTTCTTCTACCTAGATACCAGTCATGCATTATAAGACTGTATGTATTCCTCTTGCACACAGGGGACACCTGTACCGTTCCTCCCATAAATACAGAAGCCACATGTACAGAATACAGTATGAGTTAATGCAATTATTGTACGTACAGTATCTACGTGTGTGTATCCATTTTACCTGCACCAATCACCCTCTCGATGCATATGTATGAGGGGTCTATCTCTCTGGCGAATTCCTCCACAGCCTGAGTGGGATCTTCATATGTGTCTGGATCCACATACGTCTTTATCCCAGAGAATGGGACTGGAAGAGAAGAAACACGACATACAGTATGCGATATTACAATATTTTGCATGTAATATTTGAACATGAAACTTTGACAATCCCCATACAGTTGCATTGCAGCAATATATCAGGGACAAGATAAGAGTGATAGGGTGAATACAGACACAGCATATTCATGATTCTGATACACATCTCAAACACACTGATAATCTGCAGAACTTTCCATGGTGAACGCTGGCAGATTTACAGACGCTTGTTGGCACTGTTGGCTCATCTTACAGTATAATAAAAATGGAAACATGTTACACATGAATTGTTAGCTATTCACATTAGATTTAGATCAGAACTCTAATTTAGAGATGGAAATATCAGTACTGATGTGCACATCACGCGCATATCGGATTATTTGTGCATACAAGAGATGGACATAATAACATGAGCACCTGTGCAACATGATGCAATCAAGTCGTGTTTGTAGCTGTAAAACCCCAAAGTGAGCTGGCAGTTTTGAACAATAGGTTCACCAGATTTTAAAATACTTTTCTTAAACAGGACTTTAATTTATGTAGAAAATAAGGTCTTACATTTTACTCTGTATGTATTACATCCGTATCCGTTATCTTAACCATTCGTTTTTTGGTGAACCACATTGTTATCATTTTCTTAATTTATTCAAAATGCTGAATAAAAGTTTCATTTGAAAGTTTTGCCTGCATAAAGAAGTTATCTTAGGACTACAGCTCTGCAGTAAATTCTGATATGTTGAAGCATATAATGTTCAATTTTTGTTGAGACTGTGCCAGAGAAGTTGAGTCTTGCTTCAACTATATGAGGCCATAATTAATGTTGTATTTGCTTCTATTATACTATAAGGGTTTTCTGTTATTTTGTCAAGAGATCGGAAAAAAAAAAACAAAAAAAACCCAGAAAATGCCCCAGAGCAGTGAAGAAAGACATTGCAGGCAGCCAGGCTTCAGCATCCTCCTCACTGGCTGAGGCTGGGGACGTTGCTGCAGTAAGCACTGTGCATGATGACTGGCACAAATGATAACTTGAAGCAGCCCCTGGTACACCTCGAGCAGATGAGCTGGGGACTAAATGTACTTTATAGCTGTGTCAGCTCATATTGTTGGGTTGAAGGCTGTGTCTGAGATAGATTCCAGTCTGGAGTCTACACTCTACCTCTGTCTCCAGGGTGTCTAAGCTCAGCTCTATAACAGAACAAGCCTTTTTCTACCGGTTTGTTGAGCCTGCTGGCATCCCCTGCCTGGGCGATGCCTCCACAGAACACAACAGTAGAGAACAAACAACAAGAAAAGACTGTGGGCAAGGATTATAACTATTCAAATAATGTTTTTGTTTTGTATCTGCAAGACTTATCATTCTTTGTCACGTGCTGCAACTAAAACTAGACTCTGATGATGTGCAAAATTAAAATAAAAAAGTATGACTGGATAATTTTGCAGCAAAACTATAGCAAAACTTTCTGTACACTGGAGGAAAAGACACAGAAGACACACAGTTGCAGTCGATTTCCGACACAAGATGTGTGTGTGCGTCTGTGGAGGTATTGGTATGTCAGCATGTTACAATATTTTTTTGTCCACAGTCCCTCCTGTTCTTGGATTACAAATCCCCAAATCAAGCCCACAGATGATAGAATGGTCAGATTTGTCTCAAGAGCCACACTTGTGTCCCTGCAGGCCTCAGATCGAATCCTACAAGAGCTCTCACTGACCTATCTTAGTAAATTACACAGGACACCATTTTGCTCCCCAAGAATGATACCCCTCCCCCTGTGGGGCAATCAATAACCCTGTCTTTATCTGTAATTGTAGCACCACACTTGGGTCAATCCTGTAATTCTTAAAACGGAACAGTTTTGTCACAATCCAATAATGGGTGTATGAGATACTATGAGCGGTGGATGGCTGAAAGATATGAAAGATTTAGGATCAAAATAGGGCCAGTCTGTAGTATGCACAATCAATAGAGTGTACAATGGTGAGGCAGACAGAAGGATTTGTAAGAGATATTGTTTGTGTAGTGTTGCAAAGTGTCGCACTTCTGTAAAATGATGTAGTTAGACAGTGCCAAGAGCTTAGTGTGATCAACACAGGTGTGTGTGCTAAAAGTATTGAAAGGACATGGAGAAGAAACATTTTTCAACTGGTGATTGCAGTTTAATCTTTTGTTATCTGGACTATAGCCCGACTGATACTGGATTTTTGGATATTTGAGAGCTTAAAAAATCTGCTAACAATATATTGGCTGATAGTAATTTTTAAAATATAACCTAAACAACAATCTTGATACGCATCCCTTAGGTTAGTTTTTTTAAAGAATTGTGACAAAAGATACATACTGAATGGGACATTTTGCTGAACAATGATGGACAATCTATTTAATGGAGACACTGTTTTGAAATGACCTCAGACCTAGTTTGGCACTTCTGTACTGCAATTTCTTGTTACTTATCGGCCCGACATACACACCAACATCAGTACTTCTGAAATTAGCTAATATTGGCCGATATATTGGCCTGATAGATTCATCAGTCTAGCTCTAATCTGAACTTAACTTTTTGATGAGGTTGCTTATTAAATAGATGATGCATGAACCATTTGAAACCTTTTGAGCCTTGATCAGTATTTTGCAAGTTTAGAACATGAGTTGACTACACACTGACATTAGCCTAGCGCTCTCACTTGGTCAACTATAACAAGCCACAAAGCTTCATTCAACTCCATCAACCAAGTAAGTGGATGTAACTCACATATGCCTACCAGTGTGAAAACCCATGCAAGCAATCAGAAGCAAAAACGCAATTTAAAACACATGCACACAGAATAAAAAACATTATATACAGTACCGTGTCCACTGTGGAAGCGAGTCCTCCTCTTCTCCTCTGACTTCATCCTGGCTTTAATGTACCCCTGACACCTGTACAGGTGAACCAGTTTGAGTAAGAATCCCCTTCAGCACCACATAAAAAAACACCCCTGTACATCTCAGTATTTTTCCTCCCGGTCATCTCTTTCTGCTCATAACACTTTTGTGTTCAGCAACACTGCAAATTAGTTGACATTATCAGCAGGAAACAAGTATGTCATTTAACAGATTTACTGCACTCATAACAAAAGGTGGGAAAGTGCACATTTATTCTGACAGCAGAAAGTGACTAAAAACTGCCTGTAATGCCACATCATCAATCTTTTGGTTTGCAAAGACGTCTCTGGTGGAAAAAACAGACAGCCATTTTCCTCTTTTCTACAAGCCATTCTTTTAGAGCAATTTGTGTTCTTGCCTTTATGTAGTTCTTTTTATTTTCTTCCATTTGCCCACATTTATCCTATCCAGAGTCCCACAAATTCAAGGCTTTCAAGGCTCAGTCTCCATAGTGAGGGAGAGTCGAGACAAAAGTAGCAATCAAACACTAGTATTCAACAAAAAGAAAAAATCACATACTCTATGTAAAAAATACACAGAGGAAGGTTGCCCTTTGAAAATGTCACCATAGGATTAAAATGTGGTAATGCTTTGTGACTTTTGACTTTAGAAGTGTTTATTTATATAAAAATAGTTTATAAGACAATTTTAAGAAAACCACTTTATTGATATTTAGACTCAGTTGAACCTGGGTCAAAGAGAAATTAGAGATAAAGCAGGTATTGTAAACATTCATTTACATACTGTAGTCTTTCTGGCTCTGTATTATCCTATGTGGCCCATTCTTCCACCTGGGAAGGCTGAAACAATATATGAAATCCACATCATCCACATCTCTGCAGTACACTTAATGGAGGGACATGAACAGGTTTCTGACAGATATCAGGGTAGCTGTGACGTGGGCTCACCCGTGCAGTAATATTGCTTCGAATGTTGTACACTACAAGTATATTTTTAGGTGAAAGTGAGGGTGGGGATTGGTCAAATTTAGATTGAAGTACGCTACAGACAGCGAAAAGGGCCAGAATCCAGAAATACCAGGAGTGGATATCTGAGATTTTCCAAGAAATACGGCCCATTCCCAATATATATTCATAGAATTGTTGACATGTTTAATATATGTTGAAATATGGACTAAACATACATCTTCAGGGCACATCTTTGAAAATGTATATCTTATTGGACCTCATGTGTTTTATGTCGTTCAATTTGGAGTTTAAATATGATTGGGTAACATTTTTGTGAATGAAAGTGAGCAAAAGTGGTAGCCTTATATAGCAACTGAGAGGCGTTGATTATGCTAAGGATCACATCTCACGAATGTGCACCAGGTCAACAGGAGGCGTTCATCAAGTTGAAACAAGCGATTTACGACGAGTTTGTGCAGTTAAGAGATTGTTGAATCCGACTTGGAAAACAATCAAGCTTCACAGAAAAATGTAAGAGGGATTTAGGATGAGAAAATGTTCTTGCATGAGGCCCAATGTGGACCGTTTTGTTGTCTGGGAAGTACCTGAATCAAGTTTTTTTCTGTAAAGTGAGAAAATATTGTTCCAAATTCTGTGTTCAGATATTTTCAGCATAATGGTGTTTGCAAATTGTGTGATCAAAGATTATCACTTCAGTTTGTATCACAATTAGCTAAAAAATCCAGACAAAGTATCTACGGATTCTGGGTCATTTTTCATTGTTTATTAATAAGTGCCACTAATGGTAAAATGCTGTGAACCAGAAGCGGACTGAAGACAACAGTCTGAGATAACCTGTGGAAGTTAATGGAACGGAGCAAACTGCTGGTACATGCATTACATGCTGAGTAATTAGGCAGAAAATTGGTTCAGCCATTTGGAAAATAAGAGTGTCTGCTTGGTGGCAAAAGAGAGTCCATTAACAGACTTCTGGTTGTAGCGTCACACTGGAGATTATGAGGAGAGAAGCACAGAGGAGTGTGTGTGTGTGTGTGTGTGTGTGTGTGTGTGTGTGTGTGTGTGTGTGTGTGTGCGCGTGTGTTAAGCCAGCACCGAAGAGAAACGGGGGGTGTCTTACCGGCCAGTGATGAGGAGGAAGAGGGTAAGGATGACCAACAGGGAGAAGCCTCCTACAGACGCTGTGACGACCACCAGAACTTGACCCTGATCAGCGATATCAGGATCTGAGGAAATTGAGAAAGCAACGGGGGAGAAGAGAGAGGTTCCTGTTAATATTAGCATCTCTCTCCCAGAGTTCAAACCAGAGAGCTGACACACTACTTGGCGATACGGAGCGGTCGCAATTTACTGAACACAACGAATGGATTAAAAACAATATTCAGTTTCTGTGTTGCTAAATTATAAACGCAATAGAAAGCATCCACTTATTTTATAGTATCCTAAATCTGACCTAAACCTGGCTGCATTGGCATAAAACAGATAGAACAGATTGAGATACATATTGACGTTCTTCCTATTCAGTTTGTCACGTTCACTGAAAAATTCCCCTGCACAGTCATTTGCACATAAATCTATTTAAAACCATGACTTAATTTCTTTTTCCATTGGTATGTTGGAAAGTCATGGATATTTCTTCTATGTATCTCTTACACAACAAACTAAAAGCTATTTTAAAACTTTTTCCTGTGAGCAAACAACAAAATATACATATAAAACACGTTTTCATAACAAAAATAAGTATCTCAGAGGCCAGAAATATTTCCTGATGTACACATTTATTCAGTGATGTACTTATTTTGATGAGCCCTTAAACATTTAACTGATCATAGCTTGTTAACATTGTTGGTTCAGACCTGGTCTTGGACTCCAACTGTTGGTATAAAATGAAGGTAAATAGGGAAAGAGTCAAGAAACATGAAAAAGGCCTAAATCACTGCGTTGTGTCTGACATGAAACTATGTGAGGGTGAGCATTGTATGGGTTGAATAAGGTGAGAGAGAAGACCAAGGCACATATGTAGAAGCACAATCCAAGTATATAAATGGGACTTACGTCAGATGCATTGGTAAATGGGAGTATGAGAATGTGAAGGTGGACATCTACATATTCATCACCTAAAGTGTGTATCTTGTAGGAGGCTGTGCATTTCTGCATATTTCAGGATTAGAATCAGCAGAGCGTTATGTGTGCATCAGGAACTTACAGAGCTTATAAACATTTAAATAAATGGCTCATGCCTGAAGAAGCACTGATGAGTTTCACTGATCCATAGCAAAGAATGACCATAAAATGTCTCCAGGGATTTTATAGGGTTGTTGTTGATCAACACTGATGACTCCATATCTCTGGCTTTAAAACTCACTTCTTCTCCTGCGTATAGTTTTAAAACAAAACTCCATATCCATTGTCATTTCAACACAAATCGAACTGACTGAATGACTGAATATTAGTGCCATTTCTCCCTTAAACATCTGCCAGTATGAACACAAACACAGGCACAATTCCTTCATGCTCACTCCTCCACAGTCGTACCCTCGTCTGCAGTAGCAAACTCAAAGTTGGGGCTGTACGCTGTGTTGCCAGCAGCAGTGCGAGCGCGCACGTGGAAGACGTAGACAGTCGAGGGTCTGAGGCCTGTTACCACCACGCTGGGGGTTTTGGTCCGCGTTGACGAGTAGCTCAGCTGCTCTTGCTCCTGGAAAAGCAGAAACAGATTGCCAGAGATGATAAACAAAAGAAAGTTTTTGGCAGGACAGACAAACATGTGTTTGCATAAACCCGTTATCAAAGCAAGGTTTGAACAAAACACATAATTTTTATCCTATTATCTATCAGAGCAGATGGTGAACATACATTATGGATGCACATTGTTCTGTGAGCAGTGATTGTTCTCTCTGTATGTAATCACTAGTGGTTGCATTTCAGTGGTAAAATAATAATACAAACCATGGTTACCACTAAGCAATTAACACATATGGTACATAAACATGGTCTAAGAGAATATTCAAACTGCCTTATTTAGTATGATACAAGGCTTTACCTTCTCCAAGTATTTGACTTCATAGTCCACTATGTCGGAAGGCGGCTGTTCCACTTCTGACCAGGAGAGGGCGATGCTGTTTTGAGAGGCCCAGTCTTTCCTGACTACACCCACCAGAGCTGGACCTGAGGATGCAGTCAAAGAGTGCAGGGATTTGAATCAGCTGTGACTACAAACCTGTGGGGAGTAGGCTGTTTGGAGGTTTTAAAATGCTGCTGCAGGAAAGTTCAAGGGTTTACAACAACAACAACAACAACAACAAAATGCCTTTTCACACCATGATCATTTCTAGATAAGTTAATTCACCGGTATAAATCTCCACACATTGGCAATTTCATGATACTATGGTGATTAACTTGTACTCAGGGTTAGCTTACTGAGATGTATATGTGCCAAAGAGCGATTCTTGACATAAAAGTATAAGGATTGAGAGAAACATAAGCAAGAAAAATAACATTTTTCTAGCTGAACTGAGCAACCCAGAGTCACCTGTCCGAGAGGCTCAGGGGAATGAGGAAATGAGTGATTCCAGTCATTTATTGCTTGAGCCACTGCGGTGAACTCTTAAGTGAATCCACTGAGTTCAGAGACACGACTGCAAAACACATTTTAAAAGTGTCTTCAGCCATCACAAGAAATATATCAAAACTGAACAAAAAGTTTCAGAACTCCAAACTGGGAAAAAAAAAATCTGAAATGGAGCCTGAGAAAAGTTCATGCTGTATAAATAACATCTCTACTCTCCAGCTTGCAGTAGACAATCCCAAGTAAAACAACTTTTGAGAAATGTAACGACCTGGTGGCAGTTTGGAAGAGAAATTGTTTCTGTATCACAGGAATGCCCAAAGGGAAAGGAGGGCCAAGAAACAACCATTGTACTGTCCAGCTCCAGTGTGATGTGCAGCCTGAGAGAATCATTTTTGTTAACCAAACCACTAGACCTACAGCAACTGTTTATCATGTTTGTCATTATTGCTGAATTTGGGGGAATATTTTACCCAAGGCTGCTGAGGAGACACAAAATCACCTAGCAGAGATTCAAATATTTATCATCAATTATTCATAAAGCCTTCGCTTGAACAGAATATGATTTGGCAAACTAATAGATCCAGTCCCTCTGTTGTCGAGCGTGCTGTTTGGGAGATCATTGTTGGAATACAAATTCAAGCCCAGATTGATGTCTTAAACTGTCCTCATGCTCAGAGAAGTGGATAACCTACTACACACAGAGGGCCACAAACCAGATGGGGCACTTCAGAAAGGTGAAGTGTCACTGTATTTACTCGGACGCATTGGGGTTCGGATGAGACTTTCACATCTTGTCAAGAAGCCAAGATTTTCTAGCAGCGGCTCGGCCCAGACACGACTCTTCACAGTCCAGCAGCTCAACCATTTCAACTTGCATTAAAACAAAAAAAAAAAAAAAAAAAAAGAGCAGAGAGGAAAATGGTGCACACAGGAGCAAGAGTTTGCTGCTGACTCCTGCAAAACTGCACACTCAAGGTGACAAATCTAAGGTGTGTCCAACTTTGCATTTCTTTATGGACCTAAAACTCGAAACTACATCCTGTCTGTGACACAGAGCTACAAAACCATGTCATAGTGTTTGAATAAAAATGACAACTCTTGACAACTGAGAAATTAAGGTGTGTCAATAATAAAAAATATCAACACACACCCTAAACATACAGCATCACACATGGATAGGATCTCAATCATTAGACTGTGGTGTCTATTAAACCATTTGCAGAGTCAGATCATACATCTGCCATATCAGCCATGTTATTCCAGGTAACATGTGCCCTCTCTATCCTGGTGGCAGGTGGCGTCTGAGCTGCGTAGAGCGCCTGGAGATGTTGAGGGAATATGTCAAGCCTCTCAGTCTGGCTGCCTGCTGTAGTTATTAATGGCAAACAACAGACACACCAACAAAAATATACACCGTGTATTGACAGAACACTACGGTGCAAAAGTGCACAGGCAAGGCAAGGACAAACTCCACTGAGTTGCTTTGCAAATGCCATCTGTGCCATATCTGAATTACTTTTAGCATAATGATGATCAGTGCATAATATTAAACACCAGTTCCTTTAAACAAATATTTCACCTGTCTTACAGGTGATATATTGACTGATATACTGATTGATGTATGACCATATTGCCAATATGGTATTAATGTACACAGTAATCCTAAACAAAAGCAAATTACAGGTGCACAGGAGGGCTGCAGCTAACAATTATTTTCACTATCGATTAATCTGCCAAATAATTTCTCAATTAATCAATACATTTTTGGTCTAGAAAATGTTAGATATTGGTGAAAAATGCCAATCACAATTTCTTAAAGCCAAAGTTGACGTCTTCAAATTACTTGTGTTATCTGACGAACAGTCCAAAATCCAAACCTATTCCACTTCACTTTCTATCTCATCAAACAAAAGAAAAGAAGCTGGCATTTGGCTTTTTTGCTTGAAAAATTACTTAAATGATTAATCGATTTTCAAAATAAAACATTTTCTGTCGATCAACTAATCGATTAAACTACTTAACATTTCAGTTTTAGTGCACAGTACTCACAGGAAACATCTGTAGTTATCTACTGTGAAACTGGAAGTGCATGCTAGTGAAGGCACGCATGAAACCTGAGGCAAACATCAACTCATCTGGAGAGGAACAGCTACAAAATACACATCAGTCCATGTAAGGCCAGCAGAGATGCGTACAGTCTAAATCAGGTCACATTTTGTTCCTCTGTAGTTTATTATCAAAGACCATTGTACGAGTACCACAAGTAGGTTTGTGGTGGCTTTATTAGAATTATTAGTTTTACATGTATCTGAAACTGTTTCGTATTCCTTGCATTAAATCCTCAAAATAAAGCATGAATAGACCCCAAAATGTAAACGAATAAGTAAATGTGTGACTATGTGTGCTTGTAATTTGAATGAATCTGTTAAAACACTTCTAAACAAGAATGGTGCCCATAAATGTCATGTTCAAATAAGCAATGATGATGTACTTGAGTTGGATTAGCGTAACCAGGCAGATAAATATGCATAATCCACTTAGGGGATAAGAATGTTTGCGAGAATCACATTACTAGAGGGGATTTCTGTCTGCAGCATACAGTATAATGTTATGTATCTATCAGTGTGTGTGGACATTTCTGCAAAGTGAGAAAACTCTCTAAAAACCCCTCTACACTCTTATGCAAGAAGCTATTTTAGGTTCAGGATAAATCAATCCACTGGTTAGATGCCTAAAGTTATGCATGAGTGGCTCAAAGAAAACAATTATGGTCATTACAGTTCAATCACAATCCACACATCAAAAGATAGTTAAGTATCTATAAGCTCTAGTTATTGGCAACATGTAAAAATAGGCTAACCCTCAACTATAGATGCTCAAACAGATAAAGAAAGGACAGAGAGGGGAAATGCAGTGAGAGAAAGAGTGAACAGGGAGAGCTGTAAAGAAATCCCACGAGGTTGCATCTCCCCAGCATCTGAGCATATAAATAGAAGTCAGCCTTATTCCCAGAGCAGGAGATGAAAACAGAAGAGAATCCACTGGAGGAAAGGGGAAAAGAGCAAAGTAAAAGAGAGAAAATCTCCTGAATCAGGACACCACAGAACACTGGGAAATGTTCACACATGGATTTAGCATGAGAGAACTTTGCATGACTCTTGTTGTCATTGTTTTGTAAAAGAAATAATCACAATGATGAAGATACCAGAGCCAAAATCATTCTTGATTTTACTGGAATTTGTAAAAAAAAAAAAAAAAGAAAGAAGAAAAATAGACAAGTCAACAGCCAGTTATTTCCAGTGTGAGGTGGACTCGCAGTTGATATAAAAGGTTATCTACATTCTGTATACCTGCCCTTAGGATGTACAGTATACATATTTTAACTGGTCAAACAAACAGCTACAGTCCATGCCACAGCACACCTTAAAGCGTACACATGTATACTGTATGGCACATTTACAGTATGCTATATGTACATTTATACATTGCATTAACAACAACATCAACTGTAGTTACATAATACAACAACAACAACTTACATTATGAGGCATATTTAGCCTTTTAACAGCTCCAAAGACCTGGAGCACCAAGCCAAACTCAAGCGTTAACAAAAGCTGACTGAATTATTTGTTCACGTACATTTTGCACTTGTGCGAGAGAGAAAAGAATTAGCTAGAAGTCGGGGTTCGTAATCTAAAAACATTGTGGAAAGACAAACACTACCAACCAGCCCAACATTTTAATTCCACTGTTAAACTGATGATGAACATATGCTCAGAACACAAATTGGGAATATGTCTGCTAAAAAGCTACAACTTGCTTTGCACTGGTATTGTCAGCCTGTGGTTTCTTGCTTGTGTTATGGACGTGTGAAGCTATAATCAAACTGCGCACCACAGGCTATACAAGTACGCTTATGAATGAATGTAACTTATTGCACTGTTTGAGTCAGAGGACAATACAAAAAAATACTATTGAAACGTATTACTAATTACTTATTAATACGATCTACGATACAATATAATCTTATTTTAAAAACTAGTATAACGAACACAAGAACAATCTGTAGTAGTGGAGTAGTAGAGCAGTAGAGTCTGGAATGAATTGAAAGACAATGAGCACAACTCTGTAGGGATTTAACCATTTAAACCAGCAGCTATTCGATTTCGATTATCTCAGCAAAAGTTCAATGCATCATTAAATCTCACATTGAGTGAATGATTTGATTCGATTAGATATGCAATTCAATTCATTTAGCTTAATTTGATTAATTTCTTCCAGGCTTCACAAATATAAAAACGAATCTGTACCGCCAACAAAGACGCATGTAAACTTCACACAGGTGTAATCTTTAGTGCAAACTTTCTAAGGCTCAATAGCCAGCATTTTCAGCCTCTGACAGGGCACAAACTTTCCTTTTTCATCTTACATAAAGATTACTTTTAACACAGAGTGAGTCTATCTTTGTGGTTGTCTCTCTGCTCCTGTTGTAGGAGCACATTTTTACCTCCGTGCAGCAAACACCTTCCACAAATTTGGACTGATTTCTCCGTGCCTCTTCACAGAATACTGCAGTGAACTTTGTGGGAGGAATCGTCAGTGAGAAACGCTCTGCTGAGCAATATCTACAGTGTTCATAAACACACAGATCATCCTGCTCACTCTGCTCTGCACTGCTGCCTTGAGAGGCGTTAGGACAACAGCTGACCTTCATCATCTTCAACAAGCAGAAAACCAGCATCCTGTCTTACAAAGTGAAATTAAGTGTGGAGGAGAGTACGCAACAAATAGGCATTCAAGATGATCAAATGTTTTGAAATGACTGAACAGATATTACTCAGCTCTCACAGCTACAAAACTGACTGATAACTCCAGTATATCATATCGTTGATGGCGATGAACACTCCACTCTGTTCAAAGACAAAGCGATCATGCATCTTGCTTAACTGAGCATTATAACTTATCAAGGTTAGACAAGCACACAAGCAATAGGGAAGAGAAATTATTAGTAATTCTGATGAATAGGTTTAGCATAATTAAACGCATAATGAGGCATTAATATGCAATTTACAAACAGACAGCATGCCAACAGAAAATAAATCGCCCCTCCTCCTTCTCACTAAAAAAATCCAGTTAATTGCTAATTCTGCTTTCGATTGGCTATTATTCCGTCATTGGCATAATATCACAACCAATTATCTGAATCGCCTTGCAGAATCGGCGTTAATTGCCAGTGAGCCTGTCCATCCCGAGTCCATCCAAACACACGTTTAGACAAGCACAGATTTATAACAAGCATTTCTCTCAACTCGATGAATGTTCCCCCTCATTTGAATTTATAGTACGTTTTGGAGTGCTTGAAGAATCTTTTGCATTTAACAACAGACACATGGTGCTTTGAAGTGTTTAAATAGATTTTCTATATATTGGCCTGTTATTATTAGACAGCATCATCAAGAAGCTTCCTGGGAGATTTTCCTCTATGTACAGCTAAAATATGTATTGAATGCCACATGCATGTTACTTTTCATTTACATTCGTTATTTTTTAAGAATACAAACACTATGAATGGTGTACAGTGTGCAAAAATATTATTTATACTTTGCCTTTTTCCCCACATAAAATGTGCAGGATTGTTATATAACTGCAAACAAGGCATCATGATCAGTCTATCCTGTATCAAAGCACAAAATTAAAGTGAGGGTTATTGTACTCTCTCTAATGGATATACAGTATACATATATATGGAACTATGGTACAATTGTATAATGACATTCAATCAAAGAAAAAGGGTATCTCTAGTATAAAGCAAGCTGTAAGAGAAGAAAAACATGTATCTATGTGTGTGTGGGAGAGATTAAAATGAGAGTGCAGGGAACAGCTGGGAAATGACTAACACACCATATGCAAGGCTGTAGGTGGTACATAGATTAAGAAAATGTGTGTGTGAATGTCATATGTGCATGAATTTGTTTGCCTGCTTGTTTTGAATGCGTGTCTGGCTGTGTGTGCATACAGTATGCCTACTGAGGAAAGACGGTTTGACAAGTTAATCCACTCTAAACATCCTAATGGGAACATCCCCACAGGCTGCTTCTCCTCCTCTACAGAGATTATTTTGCATTCCAACTTCCTCCCATCAGTCTAGCTGCCTTTGCCAGAGAGATGGGTATGAAGTGACACACCTGACATCTGGTTTCCATGGTATGGTGACAGCCTATCAGCAAAACACTTCATTTCTAAAAATAATACTTGAATATAATATGTTTCACTGTACACTAGGGGTGAATTAGCCACGAGAAATTACTGTTGAAGTTATTAATTTTTCTCGAATGAGCAGGAGCATGATTCAAGACCATTATGATGGTGATATGATAATTGGGACAATTTCTTTCCCCTCACTTACCAACCATGCATGGAGTGCTGAAAAACTGAGAAGCATCAACACACCTACACTAAATACAGAGAGCCAATAAATGCAGAAAAGGTTGGTAGAAAATAATAAATGAATAAAAAATGGTAATATTTGTGAATCACACTTCAAAGTCTGCCATTCATAGACACAACAGGAGCATTTGCACAGTCTGAATACTTGACAACAAATATGATATGACATTTTTATTCCCTCCACTCAGTCTTGGTTCCTTGCTGTCTCTTAAGCCAGTAGACTCCATCATTAGTGCTGCTTCATTCTCATCTAGCATCTTACTGCTTTTGACACAGCAAGCTGCTGGATGCTACCTTTCACCTTTGTGTTGTACACATGGGCACAGTTTTTCAAAATTTGAATCTGGCTCACTGTTAAACAGAAGAATAACCTTACTGATTTCAAGTCATTTTCATTATGGGTCAGTCAATTGGCTGGTCCACCTCTTTGGTCCAGACTGAAATATCTCAACAACTATTGGACGGACTGTTATGGAATTTGGTACAGACATTAATGATCATTACATTACATGGTGATCCCCTGCCTTTTCATCAAGAGCAACCAGCAGGTCAACATTTTATTTTGTCTAATACTTCTGACATTCCCATAATCCTCAACTTTACTTAAATGTAAAGTTAGCATGCTAACACGCTAAACTAAGAAAGTGAACGTGGTCAACATTATACTTGCTAAACATCAGCATGTTAGCATTTTCAAGACTCTTAGTGTTGTTTAAATATCACACAGCATCCTTCTGATCAAGACACCACAAAACCGAGACTTCGGAATTCAGACTTCTTTAAGAGACTTTGTTCCTGCCATCTATCGTACAAGTAATCAGACAAATAGGCCATCTGTAATTGTAAAACAAACTTTCAGCCAGGTATGTCTTGTTGTCTCTAAAACTGAAGAAGTGGAAAATATGATAAACTGTTGTATGATTTATTTTTTGCACTTCCCATGCTCTACTCTATGCTAATACAACTATGGAAGCCTATTATTGCACACATAGACAATTTAGCTATACACCCACTTCCCAATTCCCTATTTTTATATCTGAGCCACTGATGACTGATGAGCGTCTGTCTTGTTCTAATCAGAATTTCATCTCAATACTCGCTTGCTACGCATGCTGAAAGGGAAGAAAATGTGCACATACATCCAAGTATAATTTATTAATCCACTCTCTTTCCCTTCCTTCATCTCAACCGTCTCCATCAATTATTCCATCAATATTCTTGCTCTTAAAATATAAGGTTCAGGTTTCAGTAGTTGAACTCAAGTCTCTTATTCTTCATAATTCAAACCCAAGACAATGCTGCGTTGAGGACTGCTAGCTGTAGTTGACCTCAGGTCAGCTGGGTTCTACTAATTAGGACTAGGTTCAGATCACAGTGGCTCTGTCGGCTCTTCAAGGGTCACAAATGTGCTTCACCTACTGACACATTAAGCTAGACGTGGACACAGAGATTGTGGAAGAAGACAGGGTACTCAGGAAGGAGAAAGGCAAATCTAGCTGCAGAGTAAATAAGTCCCTGCCTGTTACTGTAGCATAAATATCTTCATCTGCTCCAAACCACAGTATTCATGAGCTATGAATCAGGTATTATGTAACTACAGTATATGCATATGTCAAGCATAAGCATGTAAATTTAATCTTTATTAATATTTTAGAGCTAAATATGGCTAGTTGAATGTTAACCCTCAACAATCTGTCCAGCAAAAGAAGAACAAATGGAATACATAACCTGCAGATGTCCTGTCAACTAAAATTTGCCATTTTTGGGAACAACTGCAGTCACTAGAGTCCTACAGTCAGTATGTACCAACGTTATGGAATTTAACTCAAAGCCTTCAGATACAGTTCAATTTATCAAATACAGTGGACAGTCAAATTGCCAGTAATCACTACAAGCATTTGACCAAAACTGGTCCCTCACACGCAGTTCACAGATACTCCAACCAATGCCCAAAGAGGTCAATTGTGGATGCAGGAACAGAGTACTACAAGACATGCAGACTATTTTTTCCACATAATCTTTTGTTTCACTTTGGAATTTTGTTAATGCTCATGTAAATTAGGTAGTAAGGTGCAGTGGGTATTTTTGGGCAGCGGCAAGATGAACTTGTGGACAAGTAAAACTCCTGGTAGCTTTTGCAACCTGCTAGTTTGCAAGTTTGTAAACTATTTATCGGTTTTGCTTGGCCCCCTGCCATCCCACCATTCCAGATGGCCATTTTGCCCATGCCAGCAGGATTAAAATGATGAATGTGTCGCAATATTTTGCTTACCATGTACTATTTCAGCCCTGCAAAATGTTTTAAAATTGATTTATGTAATTATGAAATTCATGGCTGCAACTAACAACTGTTTTCATTATTAATCTTTCAAATATTTTTTGAAAGGCATTAGTTAATCAGAAAATTCTCAAAATAAGACCCTGGAGCCAAATGTAAAGTCTGTGGATTACTTTTTTTGTCCGAGAAACAGTCCAAAACCCAAAGTTCTTCAATTACAGTGATGTAAAACATGGAAAAGCAACAATTCCTCACATTTAAGAAGCTAGAACCAGCAAATGTTTGGCATTTTTGCTTGATAAACGACTTAAACGAATAATCAATTATCTAAATTGTTTGCACTTTCGGGGCAGTTGTGGCTCAGGAGGCAGAACGGGTTGTCTATTAATCCCAGGGTTGGCAGTTCGATCCCCGGCTCCTCCTGTCCACATGTCGACGTGTCCTTGGGCAAGACACTGAACCCTAAATTGCTCCCGATGGAGGCCAGCCCCTTGCATGGCAACTCCGTCGCCATCGCTGTGTGAATGGTTGAATCAGACCAATCTGTAAAGCGCTTTGGGAACTGTTAAAGTTGAAAAAGTGCTACATAAGTGAATTTATGTTTTACATTTACCATTTTACTTAATTGTCTGTCAATGGATTAATCTATCCATCAATCGACTATCTGTTTAACCACTCATGAAATTAGTAATTAATTTAAAATCTTATTTAAGTCAAGACACCATATCAATATAAGTCAGTCCTTTTGTAGGAGATACATCTGCTGGTTATCATTGCCACTGTTGGATTTGAAGACAGTAAAACAAACAGAAATGGAAAGTTGCACTGAAGTGAACAAGAGCTTTGCAACTCACCAGCTTGGTGTGTATTGACGGTAACATTCGCCAGCGAGCGTGCAGCCACACCCAGCCCAGAGACACCATTCACGGCCTCTACATGGAAGGTGTAGTTGGCGTGCATTGCAAAATCTAGTATTGCCACAGAGGTACCAGTCAGACCAAGTGGCCGTGGGATGAACCGCAGGTCTGGCTCACATGGCTCACACTGTGTCACACCACTGTCGCCATCACCTCCATCACAGCGCTGGCACAGGATGTTGTAAGTGATGTCCTTCCTGCCTCCTGTATCGCTAGGAGGCATCCACTGCAGGAAGAGAGCCGTGTCATTGATCAATGAGACCAGGTTCCTGGGAGCTGAAGGAGGCCCTGAAGAGAAAGAAAAGGTATTTAGAGAGAGTTTATTCACTGATAACCCACTGATCACTTATGTTGTTGTGTTATTACTATGTTTAAACAAACACACTTGTACAAATATAGCATGACACATATAGAGGGATCTGGTTATTGTCTTATTGAATACAAAAGTGGACAAAATGATCTACGATCACTGGTGCCATTTTAGACTGTACTTTTGGAAGAACCACTAACAGTGTCTACAGTTCACCAAAATGTATGAAATGCGCAGCAATAACATATTACTTTTGGCATACTAATGTGCAAAAATTCAGGTTAGTATCAGTATTAAGTATAACAGCGAATACACCACTCATCTGACCTTGAGGATGAAGCTAAAGTGGGCACATGATCACCAAAATCTGACAATTAAAGGACCTTTAGCAGCAAGTGAGCATAATTTGAATCTGCAGTATGTGTGTGCATGTAGGTAGGTGTGTGGGTGGTTGGCTTTCAACATTTTCTGCAGTTTTTCATTCCAATAGCCTAATGTGTCAATTTCCTGGGTAGAAAACTGTTCTGAATGTCTGATTTGGCAAAGTGATCAGAACTGAAGTTGAGAGAGTGTCTATGAATATCTGTGTGTAGGCGTGTGGGTGGTAAGCTTTTGGAGTGCCCTAAGTGTTGCTGCCTATCAATTTCATAGATACTACTGTCAGAATTGTTCACGTCCACGAATGAGGTACATCCCAACATTGTACTTTTTTTTTTCCAAAGTTGAGATATAGAGGCATAAAATTTTGGAGGCCTATATTTAAATTTTGCACAAAAAAAAAATAAAAGAAAAAAGAGCAGATGGATGGGGGGAAAGATGGCATCCCAGACTAAGAATGTCCCAGCTGACAGAGAAAGTTTGTTTTTTGTAATTACTCTACTAACTTGTACAAGCCATGGTGGAGGAGTCTTTGATATCCCTGTAGAAGCCTTTGTCGCAGTGACAGATGGTGGCAGCCTGGTCATGGCTGGAGCTATGTGGAGGACACTTGGAGCATTTAGTGTTCCCAGCGTATGCCTTGAAGAAGCCTGGCTTACAAGCTGGAGAAAAAGAGGTGGAGGAAGAAGCCAGTTACACAAGGTTAATATTCCTCATGCAATTTCATTTCCAACAGGACACATACATATAATTCTAAGCTCCAGCTGCTTCTCTCCTCACCTGTGGTCTGACCTTATTTCTTGAGGCACTATGGATCACTGTCAGGGCCTTATTAGCTCACTAAGCCACATGCTTATGATCCTGCCCATTGTCCAGTCTAACAAATGGCGCACACCTGTAATGCCGATTTTCTGAATAAAGAATCGCAAACTCACACAATCCGCAAATATTTTTTTGAAGGTGACACATTACCAACTAAGGCAGTTTACAGGTATGTGCTAGCAGACTTTTTTTTTCCATTGAGGTCTGGCAAGGCTCAACAGCTTAACTTCCCCTTTGTCATATCAAGAAGGCTGAAGAGCAGATGATTCTTCATGTTATGTTGCCTGTTAAGATCCAAGGGTGTTGGAAAAGAAAAACTCATTGAAAAAGTCACCAATCACATTACTTTACTTATTATACTTGTAACATGCTTTCAATAGTTACTCTGTCTAGGTCCACAAAAGGCATCTTCTAAAATCGTAAAAGCCCCAGTCCCAACATCTGTTTCTACAAAAACAGAAAGCGAAGACATTGCGGTTTAACGGGCACCCCGAAAAAGCACTGGACTGGAGCTGTTAACTAACCATCAACCGCTGACATAGCACCGGTGACCGTAGGCAACACTCCCGAAGTCCTGTCCTTACTTCACACGCCTGACTCGCACACAATTCGGACTCTGAACTAGCTAAACCCGGGTGATTACCGGATGTACCGCTGGCAAGCTAGCCAGGTACGGCGAAACAACATGCAACAAAAATAAGTTTGGAGGTAATGGAAGGCATATTCCTCCTCTTTTGGCGGAGGCTGTATGCCTGGTTCTCTCCTACAGGAAACATCGCTCCATTCTACGTGCCTCTGGGCCAGTCTCTCCGCAGACTCCAACTCTCCAACTCCCGGTAAGAGAGCTAACATTAACCAAGCCACCGTCCAAACTGTGGGAGTAAACGATAAATGAACACTGCGATAACTGAGTTTTGACATTACAAACCGACAGTACTACGTAAATCTCATTACTAACACTATGAGCAGTATATCTGACAGCTGCCATTGTAACGAGGTAATCAATGTTCCTTCACTTCACCTGTCAGTGATCTTAAAGTTGTGGCTGATCGTATATGTGTGTGCATGTGTGTGTGAGTGTATACACATATACAGTATATATATATATATATATATATACGTATGTGTGAATCTATATATACATATATATCTATATATGTATGTATATGTGTATATATATATATATATATATATATATACAGTATATGTATATATGTGTGTGTGTGTGTGTGTGTGTGTGTGTGTGTGTGTGTGTGTGTATATATACACACACATATATACTGAATATATATATATACTGTATATATATCTGACAGGTGCCATTGTAATGAGATAATCAATGTTCCTCCATTATGACCAGTCAGTGGTCATAATGTTATGGCTAATCAGTGTATATGTGGTATTGTCTTACAGTCCAGAAAACACGTTTACAGCTTTAAAACTAAAATGCTTAGGAGTTCAGAAGTTAAATTGATAGGGAAATGATACTACTGTTAAGCTATAGAAAATACTTTTGAGTCCATTTGTTTTAATCAGCAGGTTTAATAGAGTCCCCACTTTCAGATTCCCTTGAATACAGACAGAGGAAAGTTATTTGTCAGGCAGGTTAAATAAATTGCTACTAACATACAAATAATGCATTATAAAAATGCAATTATAGCCTGCTTTCAGTCTGAATCCTCCATCCACTTACATGGTCCATTCTGCTGACGTCAGTATTCTTCAGTTTCCCATCCTTTCCCCGGTTCACTTTCCTACCTCATTACTTCCTCCAGTTCTCTCCCATTTTACCTTCCCATTTCTTTTTTTCATATCAATTCAACCAACTCTCCTTTCCTTATCTCCCCAATTTTTCTCCAACTGTTTTGCTCTGCCACAATGTTCACCTTTTCTTGATTTTTTTTTCATCTTTCTTCCAATATTTCTTCTTTCCCCATCTCTCCTCCTGCTTTCCTCTCCTTTGCGCTTTCGCTTAAGCCTTATCAGAAGATGGCAAAACCATTGCAGGTTGCCTCCTTCTCACCAGACGTATCTCAGCAGAGGAAAATAAAGCACTAATAGAGCAATGATATAATATTCTGGGAATCTGGGGATAATTTTTATTGCAGAGTGATTTCTATGAGAATATATGTGTGTGGATGGGGTAATAATTTCAAAATTATCAAATAAATATGTCAGCTATAAGACAGACAATGCAATGATAGAGAAAAAGGTAACATATTGGGAAATCCAATCAAGACTTCATGGCAGACAGCTAGAAGGATTTTTTAATTACAGCATTTTAATATTTTCCCCACAGTTACTCTAAGTAGGAAGCACACAGACGTAGTGGCAAGTCACATTTATTTCTTTTCTTCCTCACATCATCATTATATTAAATAAGTCTGTCTGATGCATTATTGCCTCCATAGAGAAGCATTAACACCATAATCCTTCTGTTGATATTAGCCCTTTTTATTATACAGTGATAAGTTTCATACTGTGTCACATGAATGATGTCCAGCTGCTGCCCAGTATCCAGTACGGTACCAGGTCTCCTTGTGAAGGATTATTGTTACTGTGTGGATTATCCTAGTGAAATAAAGTAAATTGAATTAAATTGCTCCTGGTATATTCATGTAGTAATGGAGATTCTGATTCAGTAAGTTCAGTAATTGTAGATACACTAACTTCCTCAGATTGTAATGTGGACAATCTGACGCTGTATCTCTAGTATCCACATGTATGTCAGCTTGGGGGACCCGTGGGGGGAGTACTGGTTGAATGAGGATTAGACTTCCTACCTCAGGCTAGATTGTTGTTACTTGAGTCTACCCGAGGCTAGAAACTTGTTGGAGGATTTATTGTAGCATCAACAGTTCAGTTGTTCATTCAACTGATAATAATAATTCATTGTGTAGAGACCTGTAGAAGCGCTTTTTGTCACATCAGCGTGGAAAATTACTGTTTAATGACTGTTTTAAATGTCTCTCTCCCCTTGTTCCACTCCCACACAGATTGATGTAGCTGAACTTTGACCTTCAAAATGGTATTTTTCATCAATGATAAATTCAATATGAGACTTGTTCCCAGCAATCTAAAATTGTATCATGATATCCCTGTCAGTGTAACTGTAAGCTTTACCGTGGCCATGGAAAATACTCAGTTTTGATTGGCTTTCAGGTGTCCATAAATTGTATGTCAAGATACCTCAAGCATATTATACAATCATCAGTTTAACCCCCATAGAGTGGCAAAGTGTGAGGAGCTATTTTGGGCAGCCCTGGTTCAGTGATTAAGTAAAAATCACATACATTTTCTCCATAGACAACATTGGGTGACTGACAGTTGGAGCACTTCTACAGCTTAGATGGGCCTTAAATTAGAGCTGCAACGGTTAGTTGATTTATCGATTAGTAGACTGTCAGAAAATTAATCGTTAACTATTTTCATAATCAATCGTTTAAATAATTTTATAGTACATTTTTACTATATTTATTTTTGGTTCCAGCTTCATGATAATAAACTGAATGTCTTTGGCTGTTGGGTGTTGGACTGTTGGTCAGACAAAACATGACATTTGAAGATATCACCTTGGTCTGAGGGAAATTAGAACGGGCATTTTTCACTATTTTCTGACAGATTATAGACAAAGCGAAGAAAAATAATCTGCAGATTTATCAAACATGAAAATAATCAGTTGCAGCCCAGTTTTTCTATAAAACGAGCCCAAGGTTTTGTTGTCATATATCATATAGGGTTTTTTTTGTCTGAACAGTCCAACACCCAAAGAGATTCAGTTCAATTTGCAATAAGGTCAGACAATGAAAGGCGACAAATTCATACATTTGTGAACCTGAAACCATCAAATGTTTGCTATTTTTGCTTGAAAAGTGACTCAAACAATTAATTGATTATCAAAATAGTTGCAGATGAATCGACTGATGGAAGCATTTCTAGTTGTTGGAAAAGCAGAAGGCACAAGCCTGTCTACATAAAAACGTAAGGTGAGAAGATAACTACGACTCCCAGGGTGCATTTTGGCAAGAAACATCCAATCACCGAGCGTAAATTCTGTAACATGTGAATGTGCCAATTAATCTTCTGTCGGAAGACTAATTGATTAATCGACAAATTGTCGATCCATTCAAATTTGCTTTCTATACAGCTATATGTTATGTTCTAATCTATTTTACACAGCTATATTTCCTTGAAACGCAGTGGCAAAAGGTCACTATATTTCTTTAAATAGCGATGGTCAGTGGTTTTGAATGAGAGACAGAATGAGTGATGACATGCAAGCTAGAGTGAAAATGAAGATGGAATTTAGCAAGAAGGAAAGAGATACAAGGAAAAAACAATCTGCATAAACAGGTGGACATAATTGAGTATAAAGATGTAAAAGGGATGAGATGAAAGATTGACACACAGAAATCCTCGCCAAAGTCATGTTGCTGCTTAGCTCCTCATGAGAAGAGTCATTTGTCACCCAGCTTCCAATTTTTGAGGCACCTCATTCACTTGGATATTACTTTCCTCCTATGCTGAGCTCCTGCCAAAGGCAACAAACACACAGATTCATTTGAATTTCCAGCTGCTCCCTGCTCTCTGGTATACGCTGGGAAGATCACCACCAAAAAGCAATTACAATACTCATACCACTATTTCTATCAAAAAGTTTGAAAACATCCCACACGCACACACACACAGACACATAATGAGATCCAATTTGTTCACTATCAGTTGTTTCGCTTTTTGTCATTGAACGCATTTTTATTCATGAAAGGAACAATACTGACACAAAATACGTATTCCCACTCAGAGCAAATACTGCTGTACACACAAAACATACAACCATAATGCAGACACGTATGTTTCACCAGCTTTAGGGCTGAAACTAACGATTATTTTTTTCATTATCAGATATTCATTTGATTATTTTTTTTTCGATTAATTGTTTGGTCTATAAAATATACACCGATCAGCCATTACATTATGACCACTGACAGGTGAAGTGAAGAACATTGATTATCTCGTTACAATGGCACCTGTCAGTGGGTGGGATATATTAGGCAGCAAGTGAACATTTTGTCCTTGAAGTTGATGTGTTGGAAGCAGGAAAAATGGGCAAGCATAAGGATGTGAGCGACTTTGACAAGGGTCAAATTGTGATGGCTAGACGACTGGGTCAGAGCATCTCCAAAACTGCAGCCGTTGTGGGGTGTTCCCGGTCTGCAGCGGTCAGTACCTACCAAAAGTTGTCCAAGGAAGGAAAACCAGTGAACCGGCGACAGGGTCATGGGCGGCCAAGGCTCATTAATGCGCGTGGGGAGTGAAGGCTGGCCCGTGTGGTCCGATCCAACAGAAGAGCTACTGTAGCTCAAAGTGCTGAAAAAACTAATGCTGGTTCTGATAGAAAGGTGTCAGAACACACAGTGCATCGCAGTTTGTTGCGTATGGGGCTGCATAGCCGCAGACTGGCCAGGGTGCCCATGCTGACCCCTGGCCCCCTGACATGGCACCAGGATGCACTATGGGAAGAAGGCAAGCCAGCAGAGGCAGTGTGATGCTTTGGGCAATGTTCTGCTGGGAAACCTTGGGTCCTGCCATTCATGTGGATGTTACTTTGACACGTACCACCTACCTAAACATTGTTGCAGACAAAACAAGTACACCCCTTCATGGAAATGGTATTCCCTAATGGCAGTGGCCTCTTTCAGCAGGATAATGCGCCCTGCCACACTGCAAAAATGGTTCAGGAATGGTTTGAGGAACACGACAACGAGTTCAAGGTGTTGACTTGGCCTCCAGATTCCCCAGATCTCAATCCAATCGAGCATCTGTGGGATGTGCTGGACAAACAAACCGATCCATGGAGGCCCCACATCGCAACTTACAGGACTTAAAGGATCTGCTGCTAACGTCTTGGTGCCAGATACCACAGCACACCTTCAGAGGTCTAGTGGAGTCCATGCCTCGACAAGTCAGGGCTGTTTTGGCGGCAAAAGGGGGACCTACACAATATTAGGCAGGTGGTCATAATGTTATGGCTGATCGGTGTAAGAAAATAGTGAAAAATGTCTGTTATAATTTCTCCACAGCCCAAGGAGATGTATTCAAGTCATAGCTTCTTTTTGACTCTCTTTAATCTCATTTAGCAGTTATTTTTACATAAAAAGTCACACTCTAGTTCCTAACAGGAAGAGTGACTAAAATTTAACTTGTATTACTTAAACCTGCATTAATTAATTATTTGACCACTTGGGGGCAGCGCAACAAGCTGTAAACACAAGAATGTTATATTGTTAATTTATAAACTTCACATGGCAAATGTGTTAGAAAACAATCGCCTATTTGCACACAGCAGCTACTATATTAGCATTAATTTGGGGTTGAGTTTATGTCCACCTGACACATCTAAATCTGAAATTCATCCACTTTCTAGCTCTGTATTGGTCTCCACCAATTACTAAGGGAAGTACTTGGCTCTTTAGCTGCTAAATGCTCCACTATGTTCAGGAACTAGTCGCTAACATTGTGTTTGTGCCGTTTGGTGCTCGACAGGTAGTGTATAGTGGGTTTTTAGAGCGTTTTTGCTGAAAACATTGCTGATGAGAGCAGTAAGTAAATCAAAGCAGTAAAGTTGCGAACCGGAAAACCAAAACAATGAGCTGAAAGTGATCCCTTTTAAATGACACATAGTAATTTGATACATAAAAATGTGGATCAGAGCAGTTTAAAAAAGACACTTTTCAAAACACCTTGCAGTGATTAAACTTTGGCTTCAGGTGAAGAGTAGTACTTAAGAATGCTTGAGATTTGAGTTTCAATAGAGCCCTACTGGGGCTCGGTCAAAGGAAGTACATCACCTGCACATTTGCAGGAATGTAATGACGTGCCAGCTAAGAGATTTTGAGTTGTTTGGGTGTATAGAGTTGGAAGTTTTCTCTTGGCTTTACGTTGTCAGAAACAGATGGAGCCAGAGACTATGTTTACCCTGGTCTCTCAGCTTTGATATGCAGATGGGAAGTTCACAGAGAATGAGTGATGCTCTGGCTGAGCTGCGTTAGAGGCCAGAGTAAACACAGTCCTTAATGGACAGAAGAGGGGCACAGTGACTCAGATACAACTAAGAGAATGTATTGATTTTCTCATTTCCTATTCCACTTTACTTTACTTTAATTTAAGGTCAAAAGTTTGTACTTTTCCTGCCTGATCAATCCCGTGTCTCAAGGCAGCAGAGGTCATGAGTGAGCAAGCTAAGTATTGTCGAGTTGTTTGGAGAACTCTGACACGGTCACAGGGAAAAAGAGAAAAGGGAAAACACAGGTGGACTTTATTGTGTGATTCTGAAAATCTCTGGTAATGTGCTTCCTCGCTATTCATCTGCACAGTAAGAAGAGAAACTGGGCTGTGTTGGTATCAACTTTATGAAAAGTACAGGATGATTGTTGAAACCAAAATATTTGAATATAGAAGATTTTTCAGCTATTGAATGTAATCACTTACTTATCACCTACTGGTGGTCTTTTGGTCTTGTCTGCATATTTATTCTGATTCAAATGAAATTTGATAACACGTCTCTATTAGCTTCCCCCACAATTCACTGCCTCCTTTTGAATATGATGGTGTGACGAAAGGATGTGGAACAAATAGCATTAGCACTATGATGTTGCCTTATCTAGGTCATGATATAACCAGCCTATCTCTGAGTAATCCTCTTGTGGCTGACACTGAATGAAAGGAATAGAATAATAAAGCACTCAATTGAGATGTCAAAACAGTCTGGCAGAATGCTATTGGGGTGGAAAGCAGGGTTTGATAAGCGCTGATGCCTTTGTTTAGGCAGCTGGGAGGGAAAGATGGACGTGTTAGCGCAGAGCTCTGCTTATATTTGGGAGCACTGGGGTTTTCCCTACTCTCTCTCTCTCTCTCGCTCTCGCTCTCTCTCTCTCGCTCTCTCTCCCTCTTTTGCTCTTTCCCCATGCTGCCTCTCAGACAGCTTTGATCACAGCACCCTTTGAAGCAGTGTTCCAAAATGAAAACGAGGAGAAAGCAGAAGTCATCGCAAGTTCATGCCTAAACTTCCTGCAACTACTTGCAAAGTGCACATCTTCATTACAGCATAAGCTCGGCAAGACCTATGGAAATTATTGATGAGAAAAAAAATAATTGGCCATAAATCATTAAAGCCATAAATCATTAATTGCAAGGCCATAATGTGTTGTTGCTATTGATCACCTCTTCTAACCTAACGTTAATGAGTTCAAAGATGTCGTTTGAGAGCTGCACAGCAGATCGTCCTCGATAGATGTTACCTGACATTTCTGAACCCGACTATAGCTCCTGCACAGCAAAAACAATAGAGCATAGCAGCATCTCTGGTTTCCTTTACCCGGGATGCTACAACAGTATTTCAGAGAAGGGTGAATCTTAAAGGAGCTGCCATTCTGGGAAATACGCTTGTTTCCTTTCAGACTCACAGTGAGATGATAAGATCAATATTAGTTTCATGTCCGTTCGTCCAGTCCAGAGATAACTCTGGGAAATGTTTAGCAGACAAAGAATGGACACAAGGGGAAACTGCTAGTCTAGCTCTGTCAAAAGTGAAAATATACTGTAAGCCTCAGAACAGTTTTTAAGTTTCACTTACATGTTGTACTTTGCTGACATTGCACATGCAGTAAGTACCACAGATTGGTCACTGTTGTAATTTATTCTACATAGTAACTGGCTACAACAATCACATACTGGTAGGTAATTGTGTCCAACTCTGTATGACCCTCATTAGCACTCAATAATTAACCTTAACGCCAGTATGCCTGTGTATAAGTGATGATGAGTTTTTAACTCTGTATTAAATCATTACTGTGGTTGATTACATTTTTTGTAGTTGCTTGTAGATTGTAATTAATTCTAAACTAAATGTTAGGTGCATTCACCTGTGTATGCTAAGGCTGATGTTGTTGCTGAAATTACCACTAAGTTACCAGTGTTTAACTAATTTCTACCTTGTTTAGTATTACATGTGCACATGTACGAGCTAACTTATCTATGACTATAAGAGGGTAGCTGTTTAGTAATTGGAAATTGATAGTGACAGTTTATTACATACTATACAGTATGTGCTAAAGATACGCTGATTTTATTTTCCCCATCCTGATTCGGATAACTGAGCTCAGGATTATCTGCCGATTCCTAGTTCTGATTTGATATCAGTGCTCTCTTTTTCCCAAATTAATATCTGTATGACTCAACTCCTTGGAAGAATCTATGGTAACATGAGGCCAGGGATTGCTCTGGCACAGCCTGCCTTGACTGAATGAATGTAGCTGATAGCGGAAACACAGCATTTTATAATGGCACTGACATCATGGCCGATACCTTATTAATAAAGTTAATATCAGCATCAGTACTGATCTTGAGTATTGGATCGGTGCATCCCTAGTATGTTTATTCACATACAATATTATTGTGCAGCATTAAATGCTTGGAATTATGTTACAATTCTCTTACTACTGACAAACGTCACTACTACTTTGCTACTTATCTGTGACGTACTATTAGTCATTACAAATTATCCAGGTAGTTTTACAGGGTTAATAGAAAGTCCGAAAATCAAGACTAGAGTGGCAATAATACTGTCAGTAAATATTGGTGAAAAATAAGCTTGTTGTGTGGGTCTTGAGAATCCCCCTGAAACATCCTCAAATCTCTTCTGTCAACTAGAGTTGGGCAATAGGATGATATATACTGTGAGACGATACACATTTGTCAACTGTTGGAGATTTTGCCATACCGTATATAGCGAGGTAGCTGTCCTTTTAATATCTCTGGCTGTATTAGACCATTGTGGGCAATGTTGAAAATCAAGAGCAGGACGGGTTTATGTCAATTTTAGATTTGTACATGATTTCAATCGATATGTGATCAAAAACTTTGATTTGTCAATTGTTTGATTTGCTGATTAGCTGGAAACAGACATTCCTGCCTGGTTATTTAATCCATAAGCGGTTTCTAAATAGATTTTCAAGGGAATATGCTATACCACAATATATATCAATATTGCAATATAAAGTAACATTACACTCCTACTGTCAGATTAAGTCTGACAACTTAGGTTTGTTAGTTCAAAGAATATACAGACTGAATAAACAGACAAACACATGGTTTTCCAAGTGCCAAGTGGGTGACTGCTCAACGAGTTACTGACCCATTCATTGTAACGGCTGCCAAGATCCCCTTCACGCTGTTGCAACTACAGTACAATCGAGTGAAGCAACTACTGTCAGCCAAAGGGGTTGAATAGGGAGAGTATAGATGTAGGACATATACGAGGGACACCATGAGAGTGCTGCTCCCAGGCTGCCGTCTCATCAGTAATCTCTCCTGACAGGCTTCTGTGTTGTTTAACTACATCTTTGAGATGACTGAGAGCGAGAGAGAGAAAAGATAAATAAAAAGCAGATAAAAGAGGAGAAGATAAAAAGACAAATTACACCAGAGGAGCAAATAAAGGAGATAATACAGCCTGTCCTACATATCAGCTGTACTAATGACTGTTGGAGTTCTCTCTGTAATAACCGGAGTAACCACATCACCACAGGGGGTATTTCACCCCGACCAGCTGAGACTTCTGTGAGTCAGAAAAATGTAGCAAGTAACACGGGGTGCACTTCAATTGTAACCATGCAGTGTGGCTCAATTTAGCACCTGCCTTAATTAGTTTTAGTATGTCTGAGCCTCGTAAATGAAAGAGAGGGTTAGGGGAGTTTTAGGAAAGGCTAGGTGCGAGCTAAATTAGCTGTGAAACTAACAAATGAAGGCAATTAGCAAACTAGCTCCCAGTCTGTCTGCACAGTCTAATTGAGAAACCAGGCCAAAGACTATCTGGAACAACAGTTGCCTTAACTTTTTCTTAATCTGTTTTGCTGACAATGGGCCACATTTAGGTAATGCTGATATGACTAATTAGAGAGGAGGCATCTCAAAAAGCCTTTCACACATGCTTTGTGGTATTTATCAAAGTTTTGAAATTTGAGAGCTTTTATGTAAATGTTATGTGGGCAAATGTTTGCATTTATCTATCACAGCATATTTATCAAGGCAACAGCAGACAAATAAACACCAGAAAACCAAAGAGCTTTATATTTCAAAAGATTACTTTCCCATTTGAACCACATAATTGAGTCCAGAGAGTTCCTCGTGAGAGCCAAAGTAATGATTTTGAAATGTCAGGAACCTCTTGGTGACACACACTAATCTCTTCATATTCACATTGTTTAGGATCTCATAGCATAAAACAGCCACAGTGAGAATTAAAAGGGAGGAATGAAAAGAAAGCAAATAAAGGGACACAGAGGAGAAAGAAGGGGGATGTAAGTGGAGCGTAAATAAAGTGGACGAGAGAGGAGAGAAGATGATGAGGGGATGTGGAGCTGTGAAGAGACGAAGAGAGATGTGGATGGAGAGGATCAGACAAGGATGCAGGATCTTAGAATGAGAGGAGGGAATAGCAGTTCTGTAAATTCAAACTCCTGCAGATGACTGGGGAGGCCCTAGAGACCTGTTAACGTGATGAAATGCCTTCTCTTTTCTTCTCTTCTCTTTTCCCTATTTATCTCTCTCTCTCTCTCTCTCTCTCTCTCTCTCTCTCTATTTGTCTCCTTCTCTGTATCTGCAGCTTTAGTATACAGTTGGTGAAGCGTACTGCTCTAAAATTAGTACAAAGACACACACACATGCACACAAAAGCATCCAAACACACTTCTCACCCCGGCAGTAGCCATCCATCTCCTCGTGGCCAATACTACAGACACAGCGGCCCAGCGGTACCAACCAGTCTCCATCAGCACCACAGTACAGTTTGGGTGTGTCCCTCTCTTCTGCATTCTCCACACATGCACCCCTCACTTCCACCAGAGAGGATGAATCCATATGTGGCACTGTGTCAGGAAATGCTGCCAGGTTCCTTAAAGTCGATGGGCAGCGTTTGTAGAACACCTTATGTGAAAGAGAAAAACAGGAAGTTGAAGTGCTGCCAGTCTTTCACGACTGTAGTTCATGCAAACAAATGTCACACCGCCGTGTTCACTGACCTTGACAGACACAAGCGCAATACAAGCTCCCACATCCTGGAAGGCCAAGTAGAAGCCCTTCTGTGTCACCGGCCCCACCTCCCTGACCTCAGTATTGAGGCGAAGAACACGATCTCCAAGATCTGTCTGTGTAAAACTCTCATCTGCAGCTATGGTGTCCACCTTAAAGCCAACAAACACTTAATTAGCACAGTTCATTGCTACTGAATGATACCAGCAGCGCAACAGAGAACTCTTTTTCATGGTACGGATCCGATAACCAACCTTAGCATAGTCAGTAGGCCGAAACCGTGTCCCTGCAGGGAGCTGTTCATCTGTCTGCAGGTAAAAGAGGTTGAAGGTTTCCTTACAGGTACCAGACACCCACGGAATGGAGTTGCAGTCTCTCAGTGTGAAACGCAGCTCCACATAAACCTGAGTTAGATAATATAGATAAATAACTAAACAAATGATCACAAGCTCATTAGACATTACAAATATCAAACATGTTGCAGTCGGCTCTACATATTGCCCGACTGGAAATAAACTTTCTGTCTTTTAGAGTAAATCCTATTGGCCTAATATTTTTAATAGAGGTATAAATGTTATTATAACAATAAAAACGGCAGGCTTTTTGTTTACATATTCTACACAAATCAATTAGGTGCAAGCATTATAGCAATTAATTAATTAATAGAAAGTAATACTCTGGTATACTCTGGCATTAATACTGCATTTATACTGTACACTAATATTTCTTATTTATACCATTCTTGCATTTTAACACATTTATAGATCCCATTTCTCTGCATAATTATTATTAACACTGTTGTTATATATTATAGTATGATGCACATATTTTTACATATTTCTTATTTTCTGTTTTTTCTATATGTATATTGTTGTTTATATTGTAGTAGATTGCACATATTTCTACATAATTTTCTTATTTTCTATTTATTATAATTTCTCTATGCTTATGTGTATTTATATTCTAGAATGAGAGCAAGTGTAACGTGACCAATTTTCCCCCCAGGGATCAATAAAGTATTTCTGATTCGAATTCTGTAATTGTGAGCAAAAAAGACAGCATAGAATTAGAGAGCAGAAACAAGCAATAGTAAAAAGGATAAAAGACAACCCATAAAAACAGTTTGATAAAATCTAAAGGTCTCTGACATTTTAAACTGCACAGCCAGACTCATAAGGTTTTCAGTAGTTTGTGATACAGCTCTGTTTCAGACATAATGAGCAGCACTCCAGTGTAGTGTAGTGGAAAGAAGAAATCCTGCACCATCTTTGATTTATCATGGGCTGTTCTGTATTGACTCCAATGGAAATCAGCCCCTCTCCATCAGAGTGAGTCATGTTTTTGTTACTTTACAGTACATCTGCCTGCCATTTCCTTCCTACCCTGATGTGTTACGTAGAAGAGTGCGTTCCCTCCAGTTAGTTTGACACTTTCCCAACCTTGAGACAATGTCACAACCAGGCCCGGCCTACTTCAAGACTACTTCATTTGATCCAAATATCTGGCAATTATTTTTGAACAAGTACAGTGTGTGTCTGAGGAAGTGATGTGGTCCACACCCTCTGTGCAGCCTGCCGCTGGATCCATCCAGACCGTAGCCAGTTGTTCTGGTTTGGCTCCATTACGTGGCAAACCTGGAAGGTATGAATAGGTCTGTTCTGCTCATCCATCTCTGTGATAGCGTCCCACTGTTAGAAATATAGGAAATATGTGTAGATTTGTAAATATCATTGCCATATAGCAAGCAAAGTATTTGGTTAGTAACTTTATTGCCTACAATGTGAAAAATTATCTTTGGCCCTAACCCTAACCCTCACAATGTGGCATCAAAAACAAAGACATACAAGCAGATTATAAAAAACAATTTGATTAAATATTTTATTTGTTAGCAGACCACTAGTAGTTTTAACATCTAGACAGTTTAGTTTGCTAGTAAATTTGATAAATATGTTTCTGTTGGGCATGTATACAATAATAGACCGTACTACCGGCATTACTAGATACCATTATCATTTGGGTAAACTGACCGTTTGAGACAACAGTAATTTGTGGATTGGTGTGAATGACTGGGATTGGCTGATACGTTAATTCTGCAAACATTCAGTTATGGGTATGTATTAATACTGTACTAGGCTGCAGATTAATAGCAAATATATTAATATGGAAATTATGTTTGGAGATTACAATACATGCACCCATGAATGATCTGGTTTCAGAGCTGCTCCATAAAATGTTCCACCTGTGCGCCTTCTATTGCATGTAGTGAAACTTAATTTCTATAGAAACATGACGTTTGTGAGACACCACGTTAGTTTCACCGATGTTTTCAAGCTGTTGCATCAGCCAGACTCTCTCATTTGTCTGCTCCGCTTTAACGGTGTGATGATCAAAGCTTCAAAAGCCCTAATGTTTATTGACAGAACTTCTTTTTCACAACTCCTGTGGCAACAAATGGGCAGCTGAGATTGTGTCAGTTACACAGCTGGACATGTAATTATATCTCAAGAGCATGAGATACATGGAGGTCATGGTAGCAGCGCTTCTTGAATCTGTTCTGTAAAGGCCATGGTAGAGAAATTTACAGCATGTATGAATGAGACTAAACTATTAAATTCATAATGGAGACAAAACTGTGGAGGTAGAGATGCTATAAGTCAGTGAAAAAGAATTCACATTTAGCACACACACTTTCCCAGATCTTCCTAGTGACCTGTGACACCAAGGGGTCATTCAAAGCCCAGGGATTACCCAGAAACATGAACAATAATTAAAGTAATTTTGTTACTATTTAATGTCCTACATGTTAGCACACTAAGTGGTCAGGTAATGTCCCTTTTCAGAGGCTAGATCCTCCAAAGGATGCAGCCCACAGAGGTGAGTCCTTGCTCCTGCTCCTCCTCCCCAAATGAGACAGTGTAGCCTCACAGAGACCAAACCTAATGGTGCATTTGTGTCTTCCTCATCAAGTCCAAACTTCTCCACGGCCAAATTTATCACTAAGTTGCAGAGGGAAGTTGCACTCAACAGTGTAGCACACTGTGATTAACAGTATGTCCAAGAACAAACAGCAGAATTTATGCCTGTCTTCCATCATTTACAGCAGTGCCTTTTTTCATTGTTCTATTTCATCTGATGTATTTATCACATGAACTAGACCAATGAAAAAGAGAACCCCCTGTGAGGAAATACCAGATTAATGAAAAGCAGTTATGTGACCTTTCTTAAGATACCAAGTTGGCAAGGACCCCCTGAACGCTCCATTAAACATGTGAAGGAGCACATTGGATTATGGGATACCGAGGGCTGCAAAAGATACTTCATTTGGGTCCTCCTAATGTGGACAAAAGAAGGCTACATATCTCCGCCACATTTGGAGAAACCTTCAAAATGAGACAGGCCGTGTCAGCCAATTACAATGTTTTTGGTCTGGAAATGCTCTCTTTCCAGGATCCATTCCCTGAATTTGGATTTGAAGGGGTGTCAGACTTCTTCTCCAAGACGCAAAAGACAGAGGCTTCCTCCATGATTGCAGTCTATAATTTCCAGGTCCACAGACTGGAGCATGGAGGACGTGAGAAATTATAAGTAGCTAAATGGAAAGCACTCTGAGACTGCTTATTGATTTCGCTCTCCACCATTTTGATACCTACATTATGTAATTCTGTACCTGTGATATCTGCAAAATGGGGTGTTCAATAGGAGAAAATTATCCAAAGCTGCTGTGTGATATGCATACTTTTTACATTTTAAAACACACACACACACACACACACACTGTGGCTGCATAGTCCTTGATGAATATCTTGAATGTGTCGCACGAAGAGAGACCCAATAAAGTTAGATGACAGACAGAATGAGTTGAGCCAAGACAACTGATGTAGAGTGTTCTCTGATATAAATTATTAAACAACACTTTAACCTTGACTGGAGTGTGCAAAAGCAATTAATCTTATATTAATTAAGCTATCTAAATTAGCTCTATGTGACACCCAAGGGCTAAATGTTTAATCAATCATAATCACTTCCCCTTTCATTTGAAACTCCAGCCAGCCAATAATGCTGTGCCTGTGCCTTTATGAAGTTAAGTGGACTCTGAGGTAGTATGTAATCATGCATACTGTATATCGTTGCTAAGAGAAATATTCAAGGTAAATTAGCAGAATCTAAAAATGGAGAAAACATCTTGGTATAGGATTTAGTTGTATGTAGTAAGCTAAAAATAAAACCAAATTCCTGTACTAACTATATGCATAATTAACTATTTTATGTATACCAATTGTAATATATGTATAATTCAGTATATGTTGGTATATGTAAACGTGGCATATGCTTCTATTGGCATATGATTATAACACATAATTATTAGTATTTAATTAATCTCTTTTGTTTTATCCTAAAGAAGACTAAGAGTCTATAGCCATGCTAGCAGGTCTGTAAGGCTCACAATTCATAATTTTTCAAGTGTGTCTTTAGCCAGGTGCCCATATGATCATTGAAAGGAATCACACTCACAGTCTTTGTTCTTTGCAAAAACACATTCTGAATTTTAGCTGAAACTAAAGTTTGCAGTTTGAATGTTTGTACAAAATTTGGTGCCAATCCATCAAATACATGTTGAGAGACTTAATTGAATAAGTGAAAACTTTGACCTGCTGGTGGTGCTAGAGAATTGCCAAAGCCATTAAGATGTGTCCTCAAGAGAACTTGAGTATCTGTAGCAAATCCCATGGTAATCCATCCAGTACTTGTTGAGATATTTCAGACTCGACCAAAGCGGTGGACTGACTGACAGAACATCCCTATAGCCATGCCGCTAATACGTCCATAGTGTTTTAGGCCTGTGCGACTGTAAGGCCTCTGTAGTGCTTTGTCACATGCCATTCAGCTTGTCATTTCTGAGATTTTCTGCTAGTGTACAAAAGTGGACCGACTGACAGAATGACATTGCCATCCCTAGAGCCATGCCTCTAGCACGTTCATTCTGTGCTCACTAAAGTGAGAAGGCGAATAGTGTTGTATACAAGACCTCTGCAGTGCTTTGCCACATGCCTTTCAGCCTGTCATTTCTGAGACAGAGGAAATATAAGTGGAAATGCTGTAGAAATCGTAGAAAGGAATTTTAATTTTAAGCAAGACTCACACACTTAAAGTGAGAGAAGTTTCTCCAACATATAGACTATATTCTGTCATTTCAGTGCCCTCCTTACAGACCAGAAACTGAATCTTGGTATCTTTAAAGAAAGCTGGCTATCTGGTTTGCATAAGATCAGCATTAAGTAATTGAAGTTCCATTATGCATACAAACAAGAGAAAATGGTAATTTGTCACTCTCAGTGTTCTAAAATGCCCCCTTGGGATGTGGCATGGTTCAGAGCAGAGAAAACAAATGCAAACCCCGAGTTTGAAAGATGAGCTGCAGCCCACGCTCTCTGAGGCAATCAGATATGCACCTACTAATCGCTCTGCCTATTAGCCCCAAGCTTAGCAGACTGTAGCAGACAGAAACCAGGTTTTTTAGCACAAGGTGTAGAACAACTTAATGTATTGAACTGACATTAATATTGCAAGATGAGAGTGCTTTCTAAAACTGGCCCGTAGAAAGGCTCACCGTTGACTTAGTTTTGAGACTGACCCTGTGATGAAATACTGAAGATTTGGAAAATTACGCATGATGCAAAAACTATTTTGGGTCTAATTTCCTAGTTTGGCATCGTGACCCTTGAGTTTATTAAAAATGTCCTCACTTAATCCAAAAAGCAATTAAAACTCTTCATATCAACACGGTGACACTCACACTGCAATTAAACCTGCCCCTACAAAGTGTCCTATTGACTTTTGCTTGTTCATGTGCACTTTCTCCAGGTCCAAAGGGATTTGAACAACGTTTGCAACAATGAATGACTACGGTGTCTGCATACAGATGGTGATTTGAAGGAATGAGTGGGAGAATCATGTAGTAGATGACTATATACTAGAGTCAAAGATCCCTCTTCGGACGTTTTGTTTTGAACATGCCTTGTGACAGGAAGTTCTATGAACCAATCAGCTTGTTTGATGGGCAGGGCTGCACAACACGTTCAAATGTGGAAGGTGTGTGCACCAGCTGCTCTGCGATCCTCTGCAACCTACTCTGCACGTGCTGTGCACATTTAACAAAAATGAAAAATGAAAATCCTTTTCAAATGCATATTGTCATGTCACCACAGTAGAATACATACACATATTAAAGCCTGCTAAGGCATTTAACTTTACTGCCATATACTGTATACAGTTAATGTTAAACACTAATATAAAGTGTCGATGTAGAATTATGATCTTACTTCGTTTTGATTATCATTTGCCTTTTGGAAATTGGGCTTGTAATTGAATTGTCACTTTAATTAATCAGTGTTTCTGTTACTTCTTTATAAACACAAATTGTGAAACGAGTTATAAAAAACAAGTACATCCTGTTTTCACCTATTTCTCCTCCCTGTACTCCCTGTTTTTGTCCCAGTACTCAGGAACAATGCTGGACCGAGCAGCTGCAACCTGCGCATGTAAATCCCAATATGTGTATGACCCATCCTGTCTGGACCGGGCTTCAGAGCAGACTCCTACCTCTCAGGTAAAGTAGCGTTCTGCATCCTGCTTTGAATGCGTTTTAAATTGATGATGCCAGCTTTTAACGGCCCCTCACAGACTTCAGAGAGACACACTTTAGCCTTCTCCATGACATTCTGAAGCAGCTGCAAAGCCCAATCTTTGTGCAGAGACGTTCAGACATTGAAAACTTGTGGTGAGTTTCCAACTCTACTTGTTATGACGTTTTTGTTTTTTCTCTCACCATGGCTCCTGGCAGCCTAAGGTCTGCACTCAGCTCCTGACAGGAAACTTTGACAGCCACTGAATCTAGTCAGTGGAAAGTTGTTATGAAAGTTATTCATCGCTGAAAAGAGGTTTAGATGGAACTTTTGCCTCGCAGATAAAGAGATCATCTTCCAAATCAGTGATGGCTGCATAAAGACCAGGCTTACTAACATGAGCAGAAGCCTCTCCTCTCACTAGCGGCGAGGTGACATGGCTTCAACCGAACATCACCTTCATTCATAATAACAGTCAATTAAGTGGTTAAGCATTTCATTTAGCGCCATCATTAAACATTTATTTCTCTGAGAACTTTAACATCCTCTGCTGGAAGTAGAGCTAGTTGAGAAAGCATGACCAGAACTTAAGATTCATTTCTTGAATTGAGTTCAACACAAGTCGGCTGTAGTATGTCCTACTCTTGCCTCACACTACAACTGCTCTACTCACGGCAGATGTATATTATTAAGCTAACTACACCAAGAGAAAGGGAGCCAAAGAGGTGCTGTTTATAGCGATAATTTAATGCTAATTTAGCATTTTACTGCCGAACAACACTTAGACCCTTCAGTAGAGCTTTTGCGTTTGGCCACAACCCATAAACTACAGCATGTGATCGTTTTAATCAATCCTATTCACATACTGGCAGTAGACAATTACTTTCAATGTCTCAATATCACAGAATATGTGAGACACTGGTGTTGGATACCATCCAAAATACATCTGAGCATTTTTTATCATTGTTGGCGGATGAGATTTTGCATCATCAGTGTCTAAGCTATAATGTGTGTGAAGATGGGAACCCCCAAGCTTGACAATGCTACCTGCCTCATGGTCAAAATGGCCACATTAATCTAGTCTTATGATTGATAGCAGTCTTTATAAGGTGTTCAAGAAAATTCCTTAAACATCTTTTCTTTTCAGTAAGGATAGGGTCATTAACTTTTAACCACCCACTGTCTGCCTGCTAGACTAGACTTCTAGTACTAGTGGTAATTTTCCAAAAAAAAACCTTTAATAAACACTTCGCATGGCAGAGTATCCAACAGAAATCTGTGTTTCTTCATTCATTCATTCCCATCCACATTACACACAAATACAGATAAACAAGCACACACAAACACACTTAAATCTGCTTGATCAAAGAAAAATAACTCAATAGCAATACCAATCAGCTGACTGGACAAAGGCACATTTGACACAATGATCATCATCATATCAGTCACTTTTAGCTAGCACAGACAACAACATCTATCAGTACACTTTCACCATGGACGGAACGTCATGCTTTAGCAGTTAAACCTATGGTCGGGTTTGCGCCTCCTGGACCCGAGGCCGTGGTTGGCCTTGTGGGCCCGGAGTCCTCATAGGTCCGAGGACAGGAGTTGTCAGGGAATGATACTACAAAGCTAGTGTTTCCTTAGTTGAGTAGGAGTGACAGAATTTGGCACAAGTGACCTTTAAACTCCAAGGAGGTGCATACAAGCTCTGTTTGTGTATTGTTGGAAAAAATCACCTGTACAGTAGTTACATAGCACACCAACAAGAATCTATGTGATTATGTGTGCAGCGAGAAAAGAAAATGAATGTGGAGTTCCCCTTTAAGGTAAAATTCTAGTCTGAATATCAACGTTTCATGTCACTGAGAAAACTCATGCATACACACACACACACACACACCTAACTACATTGCACAGACAGATACTGTTGTATTAACAACAATGTTGGAGACACCCAACCTGGCTGAGAGGTGTGAGGTTTTGATTAAAACAAGACAATTTGTCATTGTCAGACTAAGGGGAAGAGAGAGAGAGAAGGGTGTTATGAAAATATCATTAAATCTCTGTAGTTGTGATGAATTATTGATTTGATGTGAATCTGGGTGGTGGCGTTGTGTTTTTGTTCAACCAATTAATGGCGTTGTTGCACCCCATAGCAAAAACCTGTTTAGGCTGTGTACAAGGGAGGAGAAGTCATTTCAATATTGGTATTTGGCCCTGAAAATATCTCAGTATTTTGTTTATATTTATTGGTTTTGCTCCAAAGGATTTATTACACTTTTAATAATAGCCTGAAAGCACAAACAGTCCTGCAACCACCCCGTGTCCCGAATTAGACACAACATCATGGAAAAATTATTGTTGTTGCTGATGGTTGCTCAGTCCCAGCTGAAATATTTGTAAGAATGAAATCTACAGCATTTCCCCTTCAGGCTTAGCCCTGCAAGAATTATATGCTACAATTAAATTAGTTTAATCTCTAGATGTTCCAAATGCTTGATCAAATCTGTATTCATTGCACGTAAACATTGACGTATGTGTTCTATAAAAAAAACCAGCGGACACAACCAGAGACTATTGTTTTAGGAGATTTATTCTGTTTTAAAATTGGTCTTACTGAACTCTCAACGTGTTGTTTGTGAATTCTTATTCATATTTTATTCAAGGTGCGTTATTTGTAAATAGAGTTGAGATAAGTGGGTGCACAGGAAGAAGAACTTGAAATTTAAATAGCAGTGTCCTATCAGTAACGTTATGCAAGTAGTTTTCTTATTTGTTAAACTTGTGTGTATTAATGATCCATAGTGCTCATGTTAAAAGCTGTAATACCTGCTGTCAGAAGGGTGCTGTCAGAACTAGTGGAGATCCAGCCCTGTGGGACTGAAGTGTTTACATGCACACAGCTGATTTGAGTCTGCCTCGTCCTTAATCATATTCAGGATATGATGTTTGTATAGGACATAGAGTAACCCGATTATTCATATCTCTGATCACTTGATTATAACATTATCCAAGTTTCTGATCACTGTCTGCTGTGGCGTGTAATCAACCCCTCAACATCCCCTGGGTCTATTATTTCTGAACCGACTGAGTATCTCAGATGTTCAGGATAAATCCACTTAAACTCAGATACTTTACTCAGTAAAAGAACCAGTCAACAGTGTGAAAATACTCCATTACAAGTAAAAGACCTGCATTCAAAATCCAACTAAGTAAAAGTACATAAGTAGTACTGGATGGGTAGTATTATCAGCAAAATGTACTTAAAGTATCAAATGAAACAGCCTCATTCTGCAGTAAAATGTCTCGTGTGGCTGATATATTATTATATATGACATTTTTTATTTTTGTACTGATGCAATAATGTGTAAGCAGCATTTTACTGTTGTAGCTGGTTGAGATGGAGCTAGTTTTTCTACTATAGACACAGTCAGGGAGTTTAGTCAGTGGTTTGCAACCAAAGGGGTCAGACCTTACTGTTTTTTTGTGAGGGGTCACAAGCCAATTTGTTGGAACCCGCTGGTTGTATCTTAACAATGTGTATTTTATAAGCTTATCATATGTTTTTTATGTAAAATTTAAATCTGTCAAGTAACTAGTAACTATATCTTTCAAATAACTGTTATAGCTGGAGTACAAAGTATAATATTTCCCTCTGAAAAGTGGAGTATATATAGTCAGTACCTCAGAATTTTATGTAAGTCCAGTTCATGTGTAAATCTACTTAGCTACTTTCCACCACTGGGTCCATGGGTGCATTTTACCTCTGTCTACTGGATTTAACCACGTATTGCTAGAAAGATAGCATGAGGGTGATGCATGAAATTCAGTGTATCTTCCACTTACACTGGTGTCAGGCTTTTACTTGTATCAACACGTAGACCACGATATTGTTAATCATCATACTGTTTGTTTCTCTGGCCAATTACTCTGTCACTCGAGTCAAAGACGTGCATGCTCAGACAGCCATCAGAAATCCTGAAGCAGGATAGGGTGTTTACATGCCGCAGTCTCCCTGTTTCTCTTTGAGAAAGCAGGGTCACACATTCTAGTTTCTCAAAAGCAAGATAATGACCGATCTGGGTTTCTGTGACAAGGTCATATTTTCCAGCACAAACATGTAAACAGGACACTTCTGGTGTGATTTTTGAAAAGCCAGTTGCTTCTATGGCTGGGGCCTCCCTCCTGTGCTGTGCTTGGTGCTTCCTTGTGTTGTTGAGGTCAGAGCCTAGACGCCAAACATCAACGCTGCACATATTGTATGTTCACATAATAATCCATTCCATGTGACTTGGCTGACTGAACTATATTTCAACGTGAAGCAGGTACTACATTTTGAATATAGCATTGAAATGCTATATAAATGCTAATAACATAGATATCTTAAAAAAACGTTTCAACCAAATTTAGCCCAGTTTTAACCTTATAGACGTTAAACATAAGACCCTGGATGACACATTGGTCTGACTTCTGTCAGGAATGTTGACATGTAAAATATGTCACCTGCTTCCTGTATGATTTTTGAGCCCCAAGGTCCTGTCTCCTGTCTGTATCCAGGTGAATCGCAAGAAAAACCTTGACTGCTCTGGCTTAATGGTTCAGTTTTTGAAAGAAAGGCTTGTAGGTCAGACAGTTTGGATGTTTAGGTCTGAGCTATGCTCTACTAAATAAATAAAATTGGTACATCAAAATGTTTTATTTCATTTTAGGTGTATTTTATTCAATTTGCTCACTTGTTTGATTATATTCAATGTAGGTAAGATACTTAAGAGTGACTATTCTTATTTTAAGAAATGCTAATGTCACTCACCCCATTGACAGGATAGGTCTTCCAGTCCAGTTCTCCTAGCACTGTCGTAGTGTCCAACAGAACCACTAGAGAGAGTGGGGTGGTGAAAAAGAAAGTCATGTAAAATGGAGGAGAAAAGTTGGAAGAGTGAAAGAACGACAGTATAAGCACAAAAAGTGACAGGAGAGAGCAGAAAGGGGAAGAGAGAGAGTGTGGGAGAGGTTGGACAGTGAATTTAAAAAGAAGAGAAATGGAGGTGACAAAATAGGAAGAGAGCAGACAATAGTTATCAAGCTGTCAATGAGGAGCTGACAGAGCTGTAAAGCCCTTATCAGATTCAACCACCTATGAAATAACAGCTCTTAGGAAAGTCCAGGACAACACCAACACTAACAGATCCGCCCTCCATCTAGGTGAAGTCTGGAAGATTAGTACTCTCCTTCTCAGAGGTCAGGAGTTTTCTGTGATACACGACATCAAAGATAAGCCAAAGATTAATAAAGGGGAAAGATGGAAGGACTATGGAAACTTTAAATATTTAACCAAACAAAATTCTACAAATACAGTCAGCATGGCAACCTTTGTGAATGGTGACAACCCTTTCAGTAAGAATATCACATTGTTTGGAGTTAACTGAAGTTCCCCCTTGAGCCAAAAGATATAATTTTGTCACTTGATAGCACAGCCCAGTATCCCTAGGAATAACACCCATATTGGATGCTTCCACATCTCACAATTTAGGTCCAGTTCCAATTATCAGTGCCAATGCACGAAGTAGTGTGCCCTATATGTAGCAAGGTAATAAGTAACGTTGTGGAGGTTGGGATGGTGGATGGGCACGTGGTACATGTTTCATGCGTCCCGTCAAAGACCTGCAATTAACATTTGCCGTTTTATTAACCGTAACCACGATCATTTCCTAAACTTGACCATGTGTTTTAGTTGCCTGACTCTAACCATACCTTATTTATTTGCCATAACCACAGTCTGTCCCTAACCATACCGTAGTTGACATGCACAGATATTGTAGAAAGTAAGAATTTTAGAGAACCCAGTGAGGACTAAATAAAAAACTGTTTTCACTGAAGGTAATCCAGGGTTTTGCAGAATCATCCAATATTGACGTTCTTTTCTGCCGATAGGGTTGGCAGCAGTGAGATATGTAAACCAAGTTTTGTCAATTTGGAACAGTGTTGTATGTAGAACAATGTGTGGATTAGTGAACACATGATGCACATAATGATCTTGGCCTCGTTGTTCTGAAAATGCAAACAGTGGGGAGATTATTCCCCAAAAGTAAACACATGTTGGGAGTCTGAACAGTTTCGTGTGTGACATACAGATAGATGGACCGACAGAACAAGACAGATGGACGAATGGATCTTATGATTTCATGGTGAGACAAACTCACTGTTCATATCAGTCTGACTTATATCGAACTCAGACTGCACAACATCAGCTCAACAATTGCCGACCCGTCAGACTTGGGGCATTGCTCATTTTATCCAGTGTGGTGGATAGTGGCAAATAACCTACGCAGCATCTGGGACATCTCGTGATTCACGGACAAAAAAGACTATCATGTTCGCCTAGTTTTACAACTTGTAGGACGTCACCTCGGTACGTTATGGAAGTCTTGTAACACAGCATCTCTGATTGTCCAAAGTGTAGTCTACCATGTCTTTTAGCAAAGTCACACCAAGAATTTATGACCCTAACAGCTAATCTGACGCAGTGATCACTTCAAAAGATTAAAAAAAATAGTGTAATCTGATCCCACCATTAGTGTTTGGTGGTGTTTTTGCATGAGCATGTTAACAACGTTCTTTCTTTGTGTGCGTCCATGACTACATTGTGTACATACAAGTGTAACAATCTGGAGCTGTCTGCACTCTGGTCACGGCCCAGGCATGAAAAGAGCCATTATCTGGCCCTTGCTAAGCCCCCCGAGCCAATTTGTTATGATGAATGTGCAATTTCCTTTGTCTTCACACAGCCAGTTAATTACAATCTCTATCAATAAAGTGCGTCCCACTTCAGTGGTCGACATTATAGACCAAAGAGTCACATCTTCAGACGACCTGTCACTCCAGTTTACGGCGGACTTTGCCAAATCTGGACTAATTAATTGGGGCTGGTAGTGTTTTGAGAACAAGTTAGATAACCAGAGAAGATACACTTTGGTGAGACTAAATGAACTGCTTCAGTATTTACAGAGACTTCATTTAGCCTTGATCCCCTGCTGGTAATTAAGGGCTGAATTATAATAAGATGGCCTTGCCTCTGTTCAAAAGGAGGACATAGAGAGAGGGGGGGAGAGAGACTGTGAGACAGACCAAGAGAGACAGAGAGATATTGATTTTTGACAAAATTAGAAAAACAATCTTTCATAATCATGAGCAATGTTCCATAACATGTTTGACAGCAGCAAACTTTTTCCACCAACTCCCTTCACTGTCTGACTGTCACACATACACATACACAAACACACACACACACACACACACACACACACACACACCCAAACATACATACACAGTAATGTAGTCATAAAATAATTAAATTCCTGCAACTATCTTTGGAGCCAGGAAATAATAGATGACCCAAGACCACAGTGCTGAATTTGATACACACATTTTCTCACTCAAAGCACACACACACACACACACACACACACACACACACACTGCACACATATCCCGACGAGTATTTATCAGGAGGCCAAATCACATTACTCTTGTCTGGTTATTGTGTCTGGAAGCATAATAATCTGCAAATGTCCTTTCCAAGTTCTCCTGACCATTGGAAAATTATCACATTTTAGAAAATATGGTGGGAACAAATAAGTCTATATAGCAGTAAATTTCCCCAGTTCTCTTGTGATATGTCATTCATACACTTCCACCAATATTGCAGGGTGAGGTGTTCAGTACATGAACCGACAAATCTTTAACACCGAATCCTCAAGCTGAACTGAGTGTATTGAATCATTAGTGTCACTGACCGAATCAGTAGCTTTTAGCATTGAGGCTCCCATCACTGAAAGCACCGTCGTCAGCTCAGCCGTGACATAGAATATGTGTTACTACCTGGTTAAAAGCTCACTGAAAGACAGAAAAAATCATGATGTGATAACTCTGCTGTAGATAAGTGGTTGCTGAGCTATTAATCTTATCAACAGAGCTTGTATAGGCCTAGTTTTGTACTGAACTGAACAAAGAAGTTTGTACAACAACAGACTAAAGTTGCGTAGCATCTGACACTGAATATAGTGAGAAACACCATCACTGTTAATGTCACAACCTAATGAGCAGTGATGGGATCAAGCGTAAAAAAAAGTAAAAAACTACGTAATCATGGACTACGACTCTTTGAACCAAACTGAACAAAATGATTCGGATCAGCGAAGTCATCAGGGACTTCAACTTCTGATTGCAATATATTCTCTTGTGTTATGGAGGCATAGCTGTATCCTTCCTTAAATACTAGACATGTTGTTAGGTGTGTGTGTTTAGGTTTAGACTGCAGGTGCTGTTATAAACCATTTAATGTTAAAGGTTCCCTGGGGAGTTTTTGACCTCTAGCAGCGCTATGGAGCTGTTTTTCTACGTGTGTCCCCGTTCTGTTTATCTCGTACATGCGAACACACACACACGTGGGTGACGCGATACAGATTCCTGCCAATGGTTTCACACTGTTTTAGTGATCTACAGGTGGCGGTAACACGCCAAGATATGTTGCAAGGTAGGGAAGAAGAAGACTGCAAGCTAGTTAACAATACAATACTTACAAATTGGCTTTGCAAATGTTTTATGAGGAAGGAAATACATTAAACACATTTGTTAGACTTCAAGGATACACACAATGTGTTTTGGTGAGTAACACTAAATGTAAACGTAACTTTTGTTTGCTTACAAGAAAACTCCACAGGGGCCCTTTAATTGACTGAAAAAATGAACGCTTATTGGCTGCATCCCCACTTGTTTTCTGGCATGTAACTGCCAGTAAAACCACAACTTGTCACTTTTTATATTTCTGTTTGTGTGCACATTAAACAAATGAGATATAAAGTGTTAATTATTGAGCTTTAGAGGTGTTTTTTTTTATTTTTTTACTTTGGAGAGAACCAGGATCGCCGCTTCCTCCTGCTGCCAGTTTTCATGCTAAGCTAAGCTAATCTAATTATCTCCTGGCTACAGCTTCACATTACTGTACAGACACGAGAGTGGTATCAATTTTCTCACCTAACTCTCAGTAAGAAAACGAATGAGCATGTTTAAGTGTCAAACTATTCCTTTAAGGATAGGTTTTCATCTTCAGTTACACAGAATATCATGATACAGTTTGGTGTTTTGCAGAAATGCTTATGACCAATGATTCCCACCACTCTTAGAACAACAAATCTTGTTGTCTAGGGTCCACCAAGTGCATTGACTTAGTTCAGTGGCTCTTAGTTCAGTGGCACCACATGTGTGATTTTACCATAAAAAAAACCTCACCTATCCACCGTACAATCACATATATTGCACGGACTTCTTAATTGGCAGGTACACAGCCTTTATTGAGCAGTAGTTCAATAAAGGAAAAGAAAATTAATGTGTATTTATGTGGGTGTCACCTGACTAAAACCTAGGCTTGAGTGGAATGGGAAAGTTTTTATAAATATTCCCTGTAAGGGGCTCATGAACACGCAAAAGATAGACATTAAGTTGGAATCCTCAATTATATAAGTATTTGGCTGAGGATATTCAAGTAGACAAGCACTTGGCTGAGAGCTCCCAGAGAGACAGGCATTTCTATAAGGACCCTTGAAGCCATTGGGAGAGGAAGAATCATTATTTTCTATATGAGATGATAATAAAAGTCGACAGCGGCATCTAATTCACCTGATCATGACACAGATGATGCCGCATCCTCGCGTTAAAAGAGGAGGATGGTGCAGTATCTGCCTGAATGCTTCTGCTGTTAAGCGATTAGTTGATTGACAGAAAATGTACCCATAGCACACTATCATGTAGCCAACAAGTACATATTTAAGACCCCTTTTACAAGATTCTCCTTTTGAAACAAGTCCGCTGGAAACATTAAAATGTCAAGCAGTGGCCGCGTTCTCAAACAACTCAGGGAGCTAACGTTAGCTTAATTATCACTGTTATGTTAACTGCATTATGTGCTGTGCAAAAGTGGAAAGCTTGACAGACATATAGCAACACTAACAAAGGGGGGGTGGGAGTTTAGAGAACAGTCGATGTTAAGACATCACATAGACAAGGTCACTTTAGACTAGAATTTACCATTATTTTAGACATAATTTATATAAAATGACCTTTATATTGACCATAAAACAGCTAAATGACCAATAAATGCCCTGTTATATAAAGGCTACATCTCATCTCTTACTCTTAGCGTGAGAGGAGATACACAAGTGATTTACATTCATTAGAAAACTCATGCAGATAAATTGCACCTGGATAACATGTACCAGCTTGTTCTCAATATATTTTAAACTCCTCACGTTGTCGTTTTTTCAAGTTTCCCCTATATGCATCCCCTCCCCTACAAGCCTGTCACCACCACAGGCAGACAGGCATCCTGTGGGGAAAACCAAGCACACACACACAAAGACACACAGAAAAATGAAGTGAAGGAGACTTTGACATTTGGCTAGTGAAAGGGCTTCTGTCGTCTTTGAAAGTGTGTATCCTAAACATTAAACATTCAGGAAGGAATATTAAACTGACCTCTGCAAATGTGCGAAGTGGAAGATGTCAAGAACAGATTACATTATGGCAACAATTTACCCATGTGACTTATGAGTACGACTGAGGGGAAATAACATCAATATGTCCTGTGTTTCTCAACCATATGCGACTGCACACAATGCCCATGTGACTGGAAATGAATTTTGAAATGTGGGAAATTATTCAGATACACTTAGTGTCGACCACTGGCCCAACATAATAAAATTCACATGTTTCTTACAGTAAGTATAACACAGGTGTATGTGAGGAATCCTCTTGGGGCTGTATGGGCCAAAATCTGTTATATTTTTATCCATGAGTGTATGAACTCATCATAGAAGACAGAGAGGCAGAAATAGGCAACTCAAAAGCATCAGTATAGCTGACAGAGTGTGCTAGAAGCTGACATTCACTGTAACACATTGTGGTCCCTATAGCTGTGGCAATGTTTCTGTGCACTCAGGTTTTGGAGGTGAAGTATAATGTCAGAGCCTCTTCCATAATTTGCCTGATGGAGCTCCTGTCTGTGGGCCTAACAGCACGTAGAACCTAGGTATGAATATTTGCATTTTGATGCTCTAAATGTGGACTTCAGTGTGTATTCATTGTAAAATCAGAGCAAAATGCATCTATTTTTAGGTGAAGTGGGTTGAAAAACTTACTAAAGCATGAGCTTCATTGCCATGTTTAGTCTTTTAAAGATGTGTGTTCTAAGTTGGACAGTATCAGTCATTAAGACTACAAATACGGCAGAGAAATTGGCATTTCTGCATGTTTTAATGTGTTTAAATGTGTATTTTTAGTCTAATTCACAGCAAAGTTAATATGATTTAAGATGGAGTGGGTTGAAAAAGTTTTCCATGTTCAGTCTTGTAAAGATGTGTGTTGTAGGAAATACAGTATCAATGATTTGGAACAAAACCAAGACTGACAGGCAATCTGTTCAGGCAACAAATTGACATTTTTACATGAATTTTGTGTATAATATATTATATGGATATATTATGAGATGGAGTACATTCAGAGTACAGATGTGTGTTGTAAACTATACATAATCAATGATTACTGATAGATCAACAGTGAGCTCCTGCTAAAACCAAGAGACTGACATCTCTTTTCAACCAGCAAATTGAGGATTTTGCATGCATTCTGAGGCTGTGAATGTATCTGTAAATTTGTGTTCTTTGTAAAATTCAGAGCCAAATGAATCTATTTTGAGACAGAGTAAAAAGTAACCAAAACATTATCATCACTGCCATATTCGGTCTTTCAGAGATGTGTTTTGTAAGCTTTACAGTATCAGTGATTAGGACAACAGATAAATCTCCTGAAACTGTCTCTTGGTTCAGCAAACAAACTGTCATTTTTACATGCATTTAAATGTGTTTTCTGTTGTTGTTGTTGTTTGACAAATTCCATATAGATCCACTGTCATCTCATGCTAAAACCATGAGACTGACATGTATTGACATAGGAACAAAACACCTAAAGTATAACATTACTAACCCAGGTGTAATTATTGAAACAATTACTAGCCTAATATACCAAATAGCCTGGTATCACTTGTGAAAATATTACATTGCACAACTCATCATGAAGGCATTACATTCTTTAATGGTGATTATTTTGTTTAAAGTCTTGAATATGTAGGCATTGTTTCATTTTTTTATAGTTGCAGACAGTGAATGAGCCGCACTGCAAAACATTAGGTTACCTTGTGTTTTGCGTGTGAACGTGCATGTGTGTAATTGGGGGAGAGCAGAGAATCAGTTTTGTTGGAAAAGACTTTAAAATGGTCACATTTGGTGGATCCACCCTTTTTCTGATGTGGTTAGATGCAGCGACGGTCTGTATACTCACCTTGGTTCGTGGTTCCCGGGTCCGACAGGATACTTTCAAGCAAGAACAGAAACACACAGTATTTCCCTCCGGGGCACATCGTTGAGTCAGACACAAGTGCGCTCTGAACTAAAACGTTGCACAGACTCCTAAATAGATCCCCCAAATGAAAAGGTAAGGAGGTTTCATGAAAGAGGCTACTGAAATCGTCCCAGTATCCAGACTCAGAAGGTCACTCTCGGATCCACAGGAGTTGTTTATTTCTTATTTATTTATTTTTCTTTAGCCAAGCATCCCGAATCCCTCCATGTGGAGACGGGCGGACAGACGATATAAACGACCAGCCATTGCGCACAAAATACCCCGACGACTTGAGCTGTGGCAAGTTAAAAAAATAAATAAATGGAGTAGCTAGTTGTCTGGAAACCTCCAAACACGGACAGGTCGACGTCGGCAGGTGCGGACTATCCCAGAAGTGTCCAAAAACTTCCCCGATGTGTGTTAGTGGTAAAGTCAGTCTGTTTGTCTTTTAATGTTTTTATCCCAAAACGAGAGAGAAGCAGGGAGGGAAAAAGGAAAACCCCGGACTTCCCGCTCCACTTTCAGCCAGTGCATCCCTCACTGTGTCTCTGTATCACTGCGTGTATCTCTCTCTCTCTCTCTCTCCTCGGGATAAGAGGGATGCTCTGGCGCAGGCAGAGGAGGCGATTTTTATACCACCACCCGATATTGAGGAGCCAAGTCCATGCGTGCAAATCTAACTTGGTCTTTGTGATATTTCACCTCATTTCTCACTTTACATCATGTAAAACGCGCCGGGCCAGTCGTTTCCATCAGGCGTTATTGATTCCAGGGGGACGCTGGGGAGATGGAAGGAAATATGAGGCCATTATTAAACCCGTGTATCACTTCTGTGCTATGATGTAGGTTATACCTGCATTGGATTATGTTGTAGGAATAGTAATGTGTCTGGGGCAGTTTCTATTTATGGTGGCAGGGGAGGAAGGCAAGCAGACAAATACAGTATAAGTTGATATAGGGCATGGTGGGTTGAAGGTGTACACACACACACACACACACATTTACATGATCTTGTGAGTCACTTCATTGCATTGTTGTGAGTGAGAATGTGAGAGTGAGTTATATTATTCAGTTTTTGAGGACTTTTAAATAGCTGTTTATGTTTGCAAACAGCTGGTGTTATGGTTATCTTTGAAAAAAGAAATGTATTGCATGCACGTGAAGTGATGCTTATGATTCCATCAGCAGCAACAGCAGTTTGTTTGGAGAAAGAACAAAGTACAAACAACAGGAAATTCAAACGAAAATTGCAGTGCAAATACACATCTTATCAAAACAAAAGAACACAGGCAGTAACATGATTACCATTTTAATCCTTTAATGTGCTTGTGTGTACATTTCCATATTTCATATTTATGTCAGATTATGGTTGATATTTCTCGGCAGCGGGTGCCTGCTCATTAGAGGTGAACCCACTCAACACTTTTACATTGTAACTGGGCTTTTAGTTAAAGCACGTCCTGACACAAAGAGTTTCATCCTTGCTTCAAACACTTCTGGCTGTCCTGACCAATGGCCTGTGAGCTTTAATCTGTAATACAATAGCAGAGATGATTGTTAATGGAGGTCCACTGAGCCACAGTCAGGGAGAAGGTATAATGACCTACAGAATCGCAGGATAGGTGTTGCTAGGACTGATGGGTTTCATCAGTCACTCATTGTCTGTTTGAGTGACAGCTCAAGTAACTGCTGGCTGCATTGACAATGGTAATGTAACATTTAGGCAGGGCATACAGTTCAACAATGTTAGCATGTGGTTGCTGACAAGAAATGCTATCTACTGTATGTTGTTTATGGTCTTGTACAGAAAACAAATGGTGTAGCAGATACCCAGCGGATGTAGATATCTAGGTTGCTTGCCTTGTGCAGACACAATGAGTCACCAAGATGACTGCTAAGCCTAGCTTTGTTGCCTTCTTGGGCTGCAACCGTTTTAATGTTAATGTCATGGTGATCCATTTCCTAAAAGCCAAACTAACATGTCTTCCAGTTAGCTAATCGGGGCTGGCCTGTGGCATGGGCAAAATAGGCACCTGCCTGGGGCCTCGCTATGTGCAAAGATTTTTCTTTCATTGCCTTCTTGTTTGTGTTTCTGAGGCTGCATTCACCTTTAATCCAGGTTTTGCGTAATTCAGTAATTTTTGAGTAGATGGCAAATGTTACTGTTCAGACCTTACTTTTTGTTACCTCCTTGAGTCCAGTATTCTCAAATGGGCTTTTTTTTTAAGCTGAGAAACCCCAAACGCCACTGTAGTCATAGTACGGTATATAAAATATCTGAAAAACTGTTTTTAGACAAATACAAGTGTAGAAGAGGGTCGTGTCGTGTTTGTTTATGCAATGTAGAATCTAATAAAGTATTCACCTCACCTGGGGCCCCAAAAAGATAAAGGCTGGCCCCTTCCAATGAAGGAAACAGGGCTCACCTCTCCTCTCAATGCACCTCAGTGGGAACCTAGCATAATACAACATTTCAGCACCATGGACAGCAAAACCAGAAAAAAAAAAGTCTTGGTGTGTTCAGACAGTCACTGAAATAATGCATATTTGTGTGCCATGTGCATAGCACAGGTGCATTAGTCCCCACTTCCAAATATACGATTTAGCTAACTAAAGTATTCTGATATTTCCATTCAACCACTAATATTTCCACTCTCTGCTAAAATTGACATGATATAATGAAGATAAAAAGTGGGAATAGATGTTGGATTGTGTCCTTACAGCATTACTGTGTTTATTTATGATAACTGAAAATGACCATATTCTTCCAATTCATTTTGTTGGAAAAGCTTTGGAATGATTGACCACAAGCCCCTTTGTTTTATTTATTTATTTTTGTTTTCAGTTTTGTCTCTCTCTCTGTTGTATCCTCCCTTTCTACCTGTGGTTTGATTCTAATGGTCAATTTTAAGCCATTTACTTCCCGCAGAGTGAAAGGAGCATAACTGCTTTCCATATTTTCATTATCTATTTTTGCCCCATGAGCAGTGGGGCAGAAGGATGGCAATTTCATTTGTTTGTCCATATGTCCAAGCAACACATTTGTTCAAAGCATATCTCAACAAAGTTGGCCAGTTCCAGGAAATGTGTGAATATGTGAAAAAAAAGGTGTATAGCCTTTTGTGGCTCGAGAGGGAGCTGCGTGAAATTTGATAAATTGCCTCAAGTGATGTCAAATCATCTTGGAAGGGTTATTTCTATATCCCTGCTGAGGAGCAATGAAGGGAGAAGGGTGATGCAAGCAGATAGATCAATATGTTATAATATCATTACCAAAATTATTACAATTCATCCTGTAGGGAACATGAATACCTGCACAAAATTTCATGGCAATCCCTCCAATAGTTCCAGAGATATTCCACTCAGAACCAAAAATGTCAACCTGCTGATGTTGCTAGAGAAAAAGTCAGGTGAGGTCATTAGGATACATCATCTGGGAAACATGAATGTCTGTACAAAACTTTACGGCTTTCCATCCAAAGTTGTCAAGGTATTTCACTCTGGACCAAAGTGGTGGACCAGTCTTCTGACTGACATTGCCATCCATAGCAATGCTAGCATGGCTTAAATCTGAGCATAGTGACACAGTGAATAAAATTTCAGGTAAAACAGAAATAGAATACTATAGAAAACTTTACTCAATTACAGTAACAAGTATTAAAAAAGAGAAAAAAAATGTAATAGTGTAATGACCCTTTAAAGTCGCAAAGTGAGCAGAGTGGAAGTGAATAGAGCAGCTCTACCAGTGAGAAGTCTTTCAAGATACCAGGACAGAATGACCTGTGAAAGAATAAACCCTCATTAAGTCCTGGACAGGGATTATCACTCTTCAGCTGCAGACTGACTGGGACCATAAAGAGCTTTAGAGCATCATTTCCTGCGATCCATTTACTCTTACACATCTCCTCTGCTGTAGGACACCACACATTGTGCTGCCTGATTATTCCTGATTTTGTCCGCCTGTCAGTCTACATCTTTATTTGTCCTCTGCATTTACCCATCCCTCCTCTCTCTCCTCTCTCTCTCTCTGCTCCTTTTTCCTCCTTTCTGTCCTGTCACACTCTTCAACCTCTCTCTGCTGTTTCATTCTCTCTCTCCTCAGCCTTCAGCCTTGTTGTTCACTCCCTCTGCCTCCCTCAACACCTCTGCTTTTTTTCTTCCCATTCTCTTCCTCTCCACAAACAACCCATTCCTTTCCTTCAGATCTTCTGCTGTAGCACCGATCCACCTACCCACGCACTTTTTTCCCTCCGTCCATCTTATTCTGTTATGTGTGACCTCTCTCTTTTTTTCCCCTCTCACTCTTTCGTTCTCTCCCCTCCTCCCATCTCTTTCTCTCTCTCTGAATATTTCATGATTTGGTGGCACAGTGCTGAGGTGAGGAGCCTTCCTCTGTCTAGAGCTTGCACAGCACAAATATTTACTCCCCGAGCTGAGCTTAGTCGAGTGTTAGGACAGACTAACAGTTTGTGTGTGTGTGTGTGTGTGTGTGTGTGTGTGTGTGTGTGTTTGTCTTATAAGTAACAGTGATTACATGTGACATGGGCCCCAGAGGGGAAAGGAGGTCTTTGGTCTTTTCCTACATTGATGTTACTGCTCCATTGCACACTCTCTGAAGTCTTCTAGGATAGATAGATAGATAGAAGGGAGAGTCTTGATAAAAGTAGGACAGAGTGAAAAGGAAAGAAAAGGAGATGAAATGGAGGGCAACAGCAGAAAATGTGGGAGAGAGAGAGAGAGTGGGGAATCTCACGATGCCTGTGCATTGACAAATGTCTGCTCTGTTTTGGCTGGCGAGAATGGAGCTCAATTGCAGGTCTGGAGGAACATCAAAACACAATTAAGGGCTGACATGGAACTGGTCATGCAGAAGAGTGAGGACAGGGGAAGAAGAAGAAGCGGAGCTAGAGGAAGGAGGAGGAGAGCTTGCTAAAGAGAGAAGGACAAAAAAGTGAGATATTTGGGAAGCAGACAGAGAAACACAGAGACACATAATTGTATCTTATTGGCTATGATTAGAGGAAAAATGGGGAGGAAAGTGATAGAAAAAGGAAAAAAACAGTGCAGTCATTTAGAAGGTGTGTATGTGTATGTAAATGGGAGGAAAGAGGTTAGATTATGTTTGTTACTGACTGGCCCTGTTCATCACATGAATAATCATTTCTTGTGTACAAGAATTATAATGCATTTGGAGAGGCTAATTTAATTTTCAACTAAGTGATTCTGTAATTTACTATGCATGAACTTGTTTGAAGTCAGTGTGCAGACACGACTGTCAATTCCTCCCAGATTAAGAGGAGTTGACTCCAAGTCCAAATGAAGAAAATTAGCTATATGGGTTCTTTACAGACAAGATCTCAGTCTACCACTTTGGTCCAGACTGAAATATGTCAACGGTTATTGGATTGCCAAGACATTTGTGTACAGACATTCATGATCCCCAGAGGAAGCCTACTGACTTTGGTGATCCACTGACTTTTCATCTAGTGCCACTAGCAGGTATGCACAACTAATGACATTTTCATCAGCCTCAGCTGCACTTTGTATTCAGTGCTAATTAGCTACTTTTAGCATGCTAACCCACTAAACTAAGATGGTGAACATGGTAAACAGTACACCTGCTAAATATAAGCATGTTAGCATTGTCATCATGAGTATGTTAGAATGCTAGCATTAGCGTTTAGCTCACAGTTGTGCCTAAGTACAACCTCACAGAACAGCTAGCATGGCTGTAGACTCTTGCTATTTACTGGTGGTCCTCATTTCGCTTATTTTTCATTTGTTAAAGTAGGAGCTAGAGCTCGGAGGCAATTAGTTAACTTAGCATGAAGTCTCCAAAGGAAATAGCTAGCCTGGCTAACCCCAAAGTAGAAAAAATATGCCTACCAACATCTCTAAAGCTCACTAATTAACACAATGTGTCTTGGTTGTTTAATCTGTACACAAACAGAAATGTAAAAACAGTAATTTGTTGTTTTAGAGGATTTACATTGTGTAACTATTTCTCGCCAAATACACTAGCCGTGCTTAGTGACTGTGCATAGCTTCCCAGAGTCTTGTCATTGTGTGGTTGCCAGGTGCGGTACCATCGTCCCTGTACAGAGACCAAAACCAAAACCTGTACACATATCTGGCAACCTGCGCTACTGCCTGAACACCGTACAGAATTGTTGGGTGGACGGATAAACTGTTCGTATTTCTCGAAGTGAACTATTCCTTTAAAGTGGTAAAGCTAACTGTCAGGTTGCACGTGGATCATATCACCTCTCCACTCCCTTTGTTTTGAATATATCTCAATACATTTTAGAGCTTGAACTTGGGACAAAATGGTCTTCATTTCGAGTCAAAACAGCATGTGACAGTTACGATTCTCCACTAGCATTCATTCTTTTGAGAATGCATTACAATTGATATGCTTGAAAAATCTGCATTTGAACTTTCAAGTAGCTATATGGTAAAACTGAGAATGTTATCTACCTAAAGGCACAACAGCTTCAAAGCTGTGAAGTCAGCAGGAAGAATCCCAACTTTAACATTACAGTCCAGTGGACTAAGCCTACCTCGACTGTGACTATTAACCACAACTTCATTGCTATTAAATGGAACAGTGAGCATTGAACGAGCTCAGAGCTGAAAGAAAATGGGCCATATGAAAATTAAGTCGTGTATGTTAAGTTTAATATCCATTCTGGGCTCGTTGTGCCCTTTTTGCAAGCGTGTAGTGTTTGATTGATAAAATTTTCCCCCAGGGAGAAGTTTCATTTTAGTCAAAAGCAAAAAGGTCACAATTAACATTTTGTTAATGTTTTTTTTGATCCCCAGGAAGAGTAGTTATAACCGTGAACATAAATAAAGGGGACCAAATAGATACACACTAAACAATACAGATAACATACATTAAAATCTCTTCTAAGACATGTAAAACAGGGCGCTCAGTCACCATCATCATCATCGCCAAAAAAGAAATATCACGAAGTTTGAGCAGAAGTGTGTAAACAAGGTTAGTCATGCTCTGAGTTTGACCTTACTCTTTCTAAGCTATCTTATAAAACTGTTTATTTTGGGGAGTAGGTGGTAGTCTGAATTTGTCAAATCTAGCTGAATCAAATAAATGAATTGGTGAAATATGATATCTTTCTTAGTCAAATTAGAGTTTATCTTTATTTTATTCTGCAAATTCCACTAACTCAGTAAGGTTTTTACTGTATATAACGGTAAATCCTCTATGTCTTCCTTCAAATCAGAGGATGTTTTAGGTATTCAACCCTACATCTCCGGTGAGAAGAGAAGGTGACATATCAAACATCTAGAGGACATCACATAAACTGCGCCCCTCCCTCTCCCGCTGCCTACTGAGCTGATTTCCTTTGTTCTAAAGCTGAGAAAGGCTTTCAGTCGATGCGTGACCACATTTGAACACCTGTGAACACCTGTTAGAAGATCGATCTCGGTGGCAGGAGGGGAAGCCCAGATTTGTGGTTTAGGAATTGGATTGAAGCTGTGTCTAAGAGGCCCAGTGGGATGTTGAATCCTCTGAGTGATTAAGGGATGGGCTTCATGCCCTTGAAAAGTATTTTATAACTACAGGTCTGCTCACACTGTTCTTTGAAAGAACTATTAAGAGTTATATATTAATCCATAACATAATAATGGGATGACAAAACTGCACTTTAAACAGATTAAAGTAGTGGTCTGTATTAAGATTCTTGGATTAAAGGCAGTTTTCTGGGATGACTCAGCAGCCTGCATGATCCTGTATAACAATGTAAGTCTGTTTATTCAAGCCCAAACAGCTGTGCCAGGAAAAACAATAAAAAGTATAATAATAAGTATAAGTAGTATAAGTATAGTAGTCTTATATGAAAAGCTCCCGTGCCAGCTCTTCCTCTCTTTCTCACTCTCTCTCTAAAGCAAAGTGTCCTGATGAGGATTAAGCTCAGACCCAGTTTGATAAGATGAGTCAGTGAGACCCATGTATCACTCCTCCAGGGGAGATTTTAAAGAGGTGGCACCAGACTGCTGCCCTCTCGCTGACCACAAAGACAGCCAGCACAGCAAACTCTCAGCAAGCTAGATCCTCCCACGAAGTGGTCAAGCAAGGGACTTTACAATTTATTTAATCCAAGAATACTTTTGTCAGCCCTTGAGATGCATGGCTGATAATGCATGATTAGTAAATTATTTGTACGCTGCAGTTATAGAGCCTTGTTTTATTATCTTAAAAATGGAGTGTCAATCAGAACAAAGCAAACCTTCATATCTGCCTGTGGCATTTGTTTAATATTGAACTCCAGAGGTACAGTGTGTTTTCACTCCCCTTCAAAAGTTTGTTTTGTAAGCTTTCTGTCTGCCTCTTCCTCCTCCTTTCCATCCTACATATCATTACTCTCCTTAATCCTTGTCTTCTAGCTTGCAAGACTTTTATTTTTAACCATGCCTGTGGCATGGCTCTATAGATGGCAATGTCAGTCAGTCGCCATTCACCACTTTGGTCCAGACTGAAATATCTCAACCACTATTGAATGGATTGCTATGACATTTTGTACAGAAATTCATTGTCCCCAGAGGATCAATCCTACAGACTTTGGTGATCCCCTGACTTTTACTCTAGCGCCATCATGAGGTTGACATTTGTGGTTTTGAGTGAAATGTCTTGACAACTATTGGAGGGTTGCCATGATTTGGTACACACATTCATGTTACATCCACCTCAGGATAAATTGCAAAACTTTGGTGATCCCTTAACTTTTCTTCTAGCGCCATCATCAGGTCAAACATGTAATTGGCCAATACATTGGTTTATGACCAAATAACTGAGGACATTCCCATCAGGCTCAGCTGCACGTTGTGTTTAGTTCTAATTAACAAATGTTAGCATGCTAACAAGCTAAACTAAATGGTTAATATTATATATATATACAGTACAGCCTCAGAGCCACTAGCATAGCTGTAGACTCTGAGTCTTGTTTCAAATAAAAAAGAATTATTTTCCTCACTTTCATCATACTCTTCTTCATCTCTGTCCATTTGTAGTTGTTGTAATTTGGCCATCTTCTCACCTGCCATCCTTGGCTCATTACTCTCATTAAAGGTTAGAGCCTCATTTGACCCGCTGTGTCTTTCTACTTCCTGCAAGCTATTTCATCTCCACTAGATCTTCCACCTCATTACCTTTCAGTTAACATGATTAACCTTACTTGTCTTCAAATTGCCTTCAACAAGTGTCATACATAGTGCCATGTCTGAATAAGAATCTGTATCAAAATAGCACTTTTGTAAAGACACTCAGTTTTTTCAGTTGGACATTATCTATAATTGTTTATTTAGTTTGTTACCCACTGGATGCCATTTGTGAAACATACTCACTTAAATTCCACAAAGAAGAAACAATTCCTCGCACTTCTCTTTTACATTCTCTCTTTATTTTAAAGGCTTTTACCTTTTCATGCTGCATTTATTATAAATCAGTCTGGTTTATCTGTTAATTGCCTAAAATGTAAATGTAAATGACAATTATGCTGTCAGATTAAATGCTATTATGCATTGCATTTGACTAATTATACATGGTAATGCAAAAATACAGCTATTGTTGGTTCAGCTTTGTGATTGCTGCAAAACAGATTTCTCTTTACTCCATCTCTGCACCTCTTAGTCTGAGCAGGTGCACTCTGGTAGTTTCTCAAAGAAAACAAGCTACAGTGCTGTAGTTGCTGTGGTGACATAATGTGGATTTAGCTGAAATAAAAGGTTGTGTTTGGAAGTTGATGTGACCATAGGCTTTTACCAAATGCATGCTGGGAAAGGCTCCACCCCTGACACTGAATGCACTAAGCAGGTACAATATGCAAAATGGATGGATGGATGATGTGGAGTGAATCTATTAAAGCTTCAGTTAGAACTTAAAGCCCATTAATAATTGAAATCCCCTCTAATTTCCTTCTTATAGCTGATGAGTGATGGACAGGCAAAACAAAACATGGCTGGGAAAAAGGGGCAAAGGGAATTGAAGTGGTAGAAGAAGTTTTATGTGACCATTTAATTAGGAGAGGAACAGTTGGTGAAAGAAAGTAAGATAATTTCTCACAAGTGGAAACATGTGATGTTTGTTTCCAGACATGCTGATGACTCAGTTTCTTCACAGTTTTGTCACATTTTGTTCCTGAACTCATTTGAGGTACTTGACTGTACAGAACTCAAGATGCATCAGTTACCTTGAACAAGTGTGATGTTACTTTCTGTACAAACTAAAAACTTGATATCATCATATTTTGATGTTTAGGTAGGTTTAGGTGTTTGATGGTAGGTTGTGTGGAAGAGGGGCTCATTTGACACACACACACACACACACACACGACACAGTCTGGCAAAGTGATTATACACTGCCTCACTGTGTGACTAAAATCTCCAAGCACCTTTTAATAATAAATTTATTATTCATGATGATAATTGAACCATTCTGTAGAGCCATTTAGTCACCTGCATTATTCATTTAAACTAGCTGTGCATAATGAATGTGGCAAAGCAGCAACAACACAAAAGACTGTCTGTTTATGTTTTCACACTTGGACAGATGTTGTTTCCCCCAAGGCTTTGACATTCATGTTTCTTTGCTTGCTGATATATTTCTGCTGCATAGATTAAAAAATAATCGGACATTTCTTGTTTTTTTTTTCAGTTTAGAAAGTAATACAAAAGCATGGCAACTAAAATACTAAAGGCAAATGTCTGTTAATGTTGCAGTTGCTCCATACAGATCATTGTTTGTACAAGTGATCAAATGCTTTCATGTAAAACATGTCTGCATGTGTGTGCACTTATAGCCAATCCTGCTCTTGCAGAACTGCTGTTCCCGTACTATTGTGTGTGTGTAGCATGAAATTAGACACAACAGTTCAAAGGAAAAGACCCTCTGAGACATGGAGAAAATTAAACATTAATTTCTGGTCCACGGTCTGTAGTTCAGCTAATGTTCAGCCATGATTCTCCTTATTGGCCCAACCAGTTAGAGTCTCCTGGTGCTTGTTAACAAGGAAACAGTGCACATGCAGAACATGAACGAATCAGCCATTTTGCCTTTCCAATCACTTACTATCTACAGTTTGATTTACATATAGAAATGTACAATGTTAATAGCTTTATTGAATTCCCAAAGAATAATTTAAAGTACCTCTATTACAAGATTTATTAAATATAACTTCAGTGTATTGAATTCCCAGAGCCTTATTCGCCAAATATAGTACTTATTGATTTCAAAGCCTCATTCAGTCCAGGTTTGATATTCTGGCCAACAGCCACCTGTCACATCGATATGATCCACCCCCGGGAAAGAGAAATATGAACACACAAACACCACCTCTCTGTCTTCTCAGCATTTAAACTATAGACTCTATGCACTTCCAGAAACCAGGACGTGTTTATACACGATCAGAGAAAATAAACACTCTTTGGGCTTGTATACTATGCAGGTGCTCTTGGGAGACACAGGTAGAGTCACACTGATAGGAGAAAACTTAGTTAAAGCACATAAAGTGCAGTGATATGAAAAGAAAGTCAAGGAACTAAAACAGAGAGAAACAGAAAAGTATGCTAAAATACGCCAAGTCAGGAAAATTAAGTTGTAACAGTTGTAAGTAACAGTCTTATAATTGGCATATAGTTTAAAAAAGAAACTTGTGAAATTACAAAAAGGTAATGTACAGTTTTCAGTCAAGGGCACTTTGGTCATGATTCAGGACATGAAGAGGCAAGGATTCACAAATGAATCTAAATCGATTTACAGGATGTTTTTTTGCCCTCACATATATAGTAATGCTTCTATATGTGTGTCCGCATATATATGCAACTGTGAGTGTGTACACTGTACTGACAGCGGTAATAGTAAGCACTCTTCCTTTCTCCTCCGTCTCTTTTCCTCTGGGTGAACGGTCTTGAAAATGTATGTTATGAGTCTTGAGTCCTGAGTGCACTTGTAAGTTTCACAAGAACATCAAAACACAATCAAGTCGTGTGGATCCCTGAGGCTCGAGGCTGGGAGCTAGCACTTAGGGAAAGAGAGGATTAAGGGAGGAGAGAAAGAGGGACTTCAGAAACGGGGAGATGAAGGTATGAAGGGACGCAGAAGAAGGATGCACGGTTGGAAAATAGATGAATGGAAAGGCTGGTATAAATGACTTTCCATCATTTCATATTGAAACCAGATGATAAGATATTTTAATACAAAACCTAGATTGGATGATATTGCATTGTCCATATCAGTTTTTATAGGAAGCAGAGTTTATGATTAATTTATTCCCTCATACATTCATTCTGAAGTTTTTACCCTCCTCTGTCGCTAAGTACTGAATTCACTGAATCGATCCAAAGCTCAGCTCCAGCCCAGAAACCTCTTAAATGACTGGTGTCACAATTCACTACTGAGCTGTGTGAACTCTGACAGCAAGAGAAAGGGGGAGTAAGGGAAAATTAAAAAGTCTTTCTCTTTTTTTACATGGTCAAGTAATCCTGCTCCATTTTGCTCACTTTTGAAGCCTGACTGTGAGGAATGGTAATTGAGCCATCACTCCAGGAAAGAGAGAAAGATGAATAGACAGCAGGGAGAGAGAGAGAAGTGGAGGGGAGAAGGGAGAAAGAGTGACTTAGGACTGGCTCACAGAAGAAGCAGGCGTATCTCCTTTGAATTTTGTTCATTTGCAACTATACTTGTGTTAGCAAAAAAACATTTTGGGCAAAACGTAATGATGTTAAGATTATTATTGATGACTGAGCGTGTCTGCAAAATCTTCACTCCCAACTTCTAACTGCTTTTTTAAATGAGTTATTTGTTCAATATTTTATCATGGCAACAAGAGTGTGGCTAAGGTTAGGCAACTGTAATCACTTGGTCAAGCTTAGGGAAGATTGTGGTCATGGTAAAATAATAAAAATGCCAGTGGTAAGGTTGTTTGTTGATTACAAATATGTGTAGGTAATTTCCTTGAGATGGTTGAATTCAGATTTAGAAGTTGGAAATGGTTTTGTTTAGGGTAAGATCATGGTTGGGGGTTTGATTTATTGTGCGTTTAGGAGTTAAGTTAAAGAGTTTTATTGTGAGGGGATCAGGGATCATTATCATGAACAATTAGTCAAGTAATCGATTGGTCAATCGATAGAAAATCCACCAGCAGCTACTTTGATAATCGATTAATCGCTTCAGTCATTTTTGCAGAATTGCAAAACATTTGCTGCTTCTCAGATGTGAGGATTTGATGCTTGTCTTTGTCGTATATGATAGTAAACTAAATATCTAAAGCAAAACAAAATACACAAAAGAGAGAAAAACACACACAAAAAACTATTCTGCGTTACTGTGCATAAAGATGTTTATATGCTTATACCCATTCACACAGAGCTTTGCATAACCATATACATGCACCCATGAAACAAATATGACACACCTCTCATCATATGGTATGTGTCACGTGCGTATCAATGTGCACACATACAATTAAAAGAGATTGTAATTGTATGGATACCACCTGCAATCAGCTAAGAACAGCCTTGATAAATGTCCATTATGCACCTTATCAGTCAGTTTGCTTTATATGAGCAATAAGTGATGTCACTTGAGTCAGCGTCAGGGGGGTCTGAAGACTAAAAGTTTGAAAATGAAAAAAAATCTGGCAGTGTGGAGTTAGAAAGAAGTGAGTTTACCAGACCTCTGTAGCCCGCTCCTCACCTCTGCTTGAGGCTAGCGGCTCGAGGCAAATCTGAGAATGAACTGTTGGTGGGCGAGTTGCATTGTGGGTAATGGAGGTGCCAGGTTTTGACCATATGGTTTTGACAAGGAAGAAGAATGTGTGGAATAAAAAAGATGACATATCTGCTTCTGCTGCATCGATTTTTATCCCTTTTTGAAAAAATCATTGTGAGTCCGACAATGTTATTGCAATGCTAAATCACTGAGGTACTCTTATGTGTTAATGAAAAACCAAACTAAAAGAAAGCTGTTGCTTGGAGTATGTGCATATTTGTATGCAGCACCACAAAGGGTAAACGTGTCGGTGTGGCTGAGCATCATTTCATAGCTGTTTCAGTAAATCTTCAACTCTCTGACTCCTTCCCATTCTGAGGATTGAGCTCTCTTGATATTATTTATTTTGTGTGTGACACTGTGAAAGCAATCTTGGCACCCACCACAATGGATATTTATCTTAATTTACCAGTTTACTTTATTATTGCCACAGAGAAAATTGTTTCTTCCCCTTTTTTTCCTTTGAGCAATAATGACTCAAGATTTAGGAGCACAGAAGGATGATATGATGCCTTGATGATGCAAAGTTTAGGATGAAATATTTAGGCAGATTTCCATCCAACATATTATGTCCCTCAGTGTTTTTCATTTCAGCTTCATTATATTTTCATCGTATCTTATCTAACTATCTTATACCACAAAATTATTATTTGCATCAGATTACAACTGGCCAGTGTGTGCTGTGTATTATCTATGGAAACAAGCAGCCGCCTATGGTTTGGCGTGTTTGTCATTGATAAGGACACTTAAAATTCAGCTTATATGAATTTTAAACCTGTTCCTCACACACACATCGTGCCTGTGATTAAGGGTGTCCAGGCCTGTCATTAGACCGTGCGGTGTGGGGAAATGATGTCTCAGTAGACCTCCTGCAAAAGGCAGAGCAAGAGTTAAGACATTAATAGGCAGAGAAAAGCTATACAGCATCACTGTCTACCTCTGTGCTAGGACTGGCAAGATCAAAGGCTGACTCTGAGAGGGAGAGAGAGGAGGGGGGTAGAGAAAGACAGCCAGATACATAGACACAGACGAAGGGAGAGAAAAAGTCATCCAGCGACAAGGAGACAGAGAGAATAGCAAGTTCTGAAAGCACAGAAGGGAAAGGGAGGCAGGTAAAGAAAAAATCGACAGGGAGGATAAATAGAAGACATTTCCCTTCTGCCACCTGCCTTATTGCTGACTTCAGATTATACGCTGCATTGGCCTCAGTGTCACCTTCTGTACGCCTTGTGAAACCCTTGAAACAAGGCAGGCATTGAACTTGTCTGGTCAGCACACTAACTACTGAGTCATGCTAATTGGAAATAAGCCTGCAGTGAACATGTTTTCATACAGGAATGATGCAGCACCTTTTTTGCACCAACGACTTAGCGTGTTAGCCACGGCATGGCTCTATGGAGGGCAATGTCAGTCTGTTGGTCGGTCGGTCCAGACTGAAATATCTCAACAACTATTGGATGAATTGCCATGGAATTTGGTGCAGACATTCATGTTCTCCTCAGTGTGAATTGTAATAACTTTGGTGATCCTCTGACTTTTCATCTAGTGCCACCATCAGGTCAACATTTCAATTTATCCAGTACTGTGTACTTTGTGTTTAGGGCTAATAAGCAAATGTTAGCATGCTTACTCACTAAACTAAGATGGCAAACATAGTAAACATTATACCTGCTTAACGTCAGCATGTTAGCATTGTCATTGTGAGCATGTTAGCTTGTTGTTATTCGCATTTAACTCAAAGCACCGCTGTGCCTACGTACAGCCTCACAGAGCTGCTCTTGTTCCATATCGTGTCAGATTTCAACTTTTTAGAAAGTCTAAAGCAAGAAACGTTTACATCTTTTTGTAAGAAAGGAAATGTACCAAAATGCATCAATGCACCAAAGTAGCACAATCAGTTTATTACTTTAGGTACTCAGTGTAATTTTATCAGTGCCAGATTTCAAAGGCAAACTGCCCAAGTTTTATCGAAATAGAAATAAATGGTGTGGAAAAAATTGAGAAGAGAGAGATGGCATCCTGCAACACTTTACAGCTGCACACATTCCACTACGACCAGCTGAATATGAATTATCAATATATTATGTATAAGTGCTTATGTGCTTACATAAAATGTGATGAATAGACTATTGAATATCCATTCTAAGGATTTTAAAGGTAGGCTCCAGAAGGGCTCCATTATTTCTGAATTACCTCAAAGCACATGTTCTTAATTTGAGTAAGTGTCACCCATTTGATCCTTTGAATAACATCCCCCACTAATGTTTTTATGACATTTTAAACTGAAAGTATTGGTGTGAAATCTATCAGCTTTAATCAGCCCCTTCATACCCCTCCCCTCTGACTTCCTTTCCCCTTTTTTCCTTTGGGTGAAGAATCTATTATTCATGCTTTTCCTTCACTCAGGGAGTGTCCATTTCAACAAGGTTTGAAGTCAGGAAGTTTAACAGAAGTGAAGTAAAAAAATTGAGATGAGGCAACTCAATCTGGGTACACCTTTTCTGGATGAACATGTACTGCAGGGATCCATGCAGGGGTCAAATAAGTGTTAACACAGGGCTTCAGTGTGTATGTTGCTTTAGGTATAAGATCAAATACACACAAACTGCAGCTATGGAGCTGGTTAATATGAGAAGTATTGGAATGAGAGTGAGATTTTCTAAAAATGCTGTTAAACTGATAATGAAGCATGGTGTCCCCTGAAGTTGAACCGAACCTGCAGCAGTCCAGGCACAGAGAGTGTTTAATTATAACATGTTACGAAGCAGAATCTCGTATTGAGTTTTTAATGCAACTGCTGACAGTTAAAATGCTATGACATTTGAACATTTTGCTTTCAAATCTGTGTTAATAATGTTAATAATTCCTGAGACCAAGTCATTTTAATACATATGCCCAAAAAATTTAATTCCAGGGATGTGGCTATACAAGGCCTGTCTGGCAATGTCTTATTTATTTTTTATTGTTCAAGGACCAGGTCAAAACTTGAGACTTGAATATTTTTGCTTTCAAGCCTCAAGTTATCTCATGTCTTCAGGGAGTCAAGTATTACAGCAGTCAAGTCCAAGTCAAGTCTCAAGGCCTCATCTTTTAAAAGTGAAGTCTGACTAAAGTCCAAGTGCGCAGCTCTGCAGGTGTGCAAAAATTGACTTTTCACTTACAAACACAAATTCAATTTATTTCACATAGGACACTGGTGATAAATTAAGGACTCATTTATCAACTGTACATTTTTAGAAAACAGCAGGTGTCAGTACCTCAATTATAAGATTATTTTGGGCTGGTCCTGAGATGTTTTATTACATGTTGTAATTCTGCTATGCACATTTTAAATCATGCTTACTTTTCTTTTGTAATACTGCTAATATTGCTTTTGCTGTTCCCGATTCTGCCTCTGTAGCCATACACGGGGGGTCACAAGTGGAAAAGGTTGTAAACCTCTGTTGAAGTAGTTACTGTTTAAGGAGTCAGTAGTCTAAACTCATATCCTAAATTGGCATAAATCATGCCCGGTTTTACTGATTTTCTGTTCCAATTTGCATTTAATTTGTGGGGGAAAAAATATCACTTTATACTTAAAACTAAAAAGACCTGGTAGTTCTCTCTCAAATCCCATTTCGTTGCAAGACTGTCCAAGGCTTCAGTTTTATATGTCCCGATCAATTCTGTCTTTTCCTCAAAGGATGAATGAATGTCCGGGCCAGGGTAATCTGTCCAGCCTTCAGTCCGTTATGCCCTGTGCTTTGTCTTCTCGTGCAGCTGTTATGGATGTCTTCTTCCCCGCAGCTGCTGAGGCTCACAGAGGTCTACGGCAGGAACAACCAACACATCTCTTCTTGGTATACTTTATCAGGGCACTGCAGTTAGTCTTGAAGTGCTCTTGATTTTTTTTCTTTAGCCGGTCACTCCAGTTTGAATTAAAACTGTGGACAAGTTTTGTAGAAATGGTAAACTTGAATATACAGTTTTATCTAAGTTCTGCTGTCCTCTAAGACACTTGTATACCTTTTCAGGTATAATCCTCTGAAATAGACCTGAATCACTGCCCTCTCTGCTAAATCTCTAAACAAAAAAAAAACAAAAAAACACTTTTTACTTCTCCTTGCTTTAGAGTTTCTTTTGCATTTGGAGTCTGTGTGTGTGACAGACAAACAGCAAATGAAAGGATGAAAATGTCTGTGTTCCTCTTCTTTGTACTGAAGTTGTTTCCCCTCTCACTTTCACTCCTGTCTCATTCATTTTCCTCTGGCGTTGTCTGTCTGTGCTGACATTGATGGTACCTGATGTCTCCCCAGGCCATAAAACACATGAGAGGGAATTTTGTCCTGTATCCAGTCTGTCCTCAAATAAAACCCATTTTTATTTTTTTTTATGTATTTGGATTACACAAAAACTCACAATTAAGTTGTACTGTCTTCCTCTGAAGTGTCACAGGTGGTAGTGTCACGATTGCTGCTAATTCATCATATACCGATCTAGCCAGAAGTGGCAAGATGATGACTTGAGCATCTGTTTTTTTTTTTTTTTTTTTAGAATTGCATCCCAGGTGTACGGCAGTAGGTAGGCCCAGTCCTAATCCATAATGTGTTTCTCTCTCTTAGGGATCCAAGACTGCCAACTTCAGGTTTTCTTGTCTTTGTGCTGAATAATACTACATACTTATTCAAAAAGCTGTAGCCTAATTAACAAAACTTGTGTGTTTTTGTGGTCACACTTGACTTGACCTTCATAAGTATTCATTCTTTGCAGACTTTCTTACCTCAGAGATTAGTAGTATGACAATCAATCAAGAGCAGCAGTCCCGATTACTCACTTCCACTGATGGAATATTGACAAATGGTGACGTTTGAAATGAATGATGGATACCCCAAAAGGTACTAGATCTATAGACCCACTTGTTAACTGTCCAGCACATTCAGTGTCAAACGCTTCAAGTCAAACATTTTTCACAAGTGGGAAAACATCAGATTGACAGCGTGATTATTGTGGTTGGAATCTGGTTGGATTTTAGCAGCACAAATAATGAATACGCTTTTCTAAGTCAGTGATGTTCTATACAGGATATGAATATATCATGATGTATATAATACTGTACCCAATAATCCACAAACATTAAGAATTCTTCACCAGTTAGTCGCTGACTTTGTCTTTCTGCTGTTTGGTGCTGCTAGAGTACAGTGAGTTTCAGAGCTTTTTTTTTTTGCTGAAAGCAGCTGCCTGCTGCTGGAAACGGGGTTAATGAGAGCAGTGAGACTGAACCATACAGTACATTTACGGGCTGTGAGTGGAGCTTTAAAGTCTACACATACTGCTAAATGGCTTTCGGTATGACTGACACAAATAGCTGCCTAAATAACTGTGGTTTTCTAAAATACATATCAAATAAAGCGTTGAGAGAAGTGAGGATTAACTTCATGCCAATATGTCCAAACACAGACTGACAGAGCTGAATGTTACCAGACTGAAAAATGGCACTCTGTCAGAGCTCAGGCCAGATTAGCCTGTTTAGCCATAGTGTCCTCTGGCATTCAGGACCATCCTATGCTCTATATGTCTGTCTCATTCTATCTACTGTTCTACAATCCCTCCTCTATCCCCCCCCCCTTATTGTCAATGACTAGAGTTTTAATGATTACATCTGGCGGTGGCACAAATTAATTCCTGCCTCTCTGGCAAAAAGCTGTTCCCCACCTGATTATGCAAAGCAGGCCTACATTCTCTCCCTTTGAAGTGGAGGAAAAGCTGCTTAGAGATTCTCCCCTTGAGGAAACACTGCAATATGGGGGAGCATCAACAAACCAGGGTTCACACAAAGGTCAGCAACATGGTTAACCCCAATGAAGCCCCACTTCATCTCCACATCTCGCCGCTTTTAAGTTGTGTTGTTGTGGTGGTGGCGTAATGATGTGCTCATATCAGAGACTGGAAGCTACTTTTCAAAGACACGCAGAAGTGGAGCAAAAGTAGGACAGCCAATAAAAATAGCCATATAAATGCACCCAATAATGCTTGTGTCTATGGCCACGCAGAGTAGTTGGATGAAACCGGTGCACGGCTCTTGTAGCTGCTTTCCTATTTCAGCAATCATATCTTTGACAGTGTCTCATAGGGTCGCTCAGAACCGCCAGCCTTATGTATTTGGGAGGAAGAAATAAGGTTTTCCACACATAACTGCCTCTGCAACAGCGTACTTTGTCAGTCTGTTATGTTCAAATGTAAAACAATATATGAATTCTTGTGTGTTATTGTCTACAGTTACTTTCAAAACACCTTCGGCTTCCGGTCTGAGCAATTACGGCCTGATGAAAAGCTACAACACTGCGATGAAACAGCGTCTACTTTCCACTCAAGCATGACACAACAGCAGTCCACCCAGGTAATGAGACACTATAAGAGATTGATACTGCCTTCTCAGTCACACTGAAGGGAGGTATGATGACAGATGTAAGATTACTTGTAGCGAGACTTAAAGCACAATTTCATTCTGAGTAGGACAATGCAGGGAGGGAATAGCAGGAATGAAGAAAGAGAAACTGCGCGTTAATTATATCATTACTGCTCTTCCCGGTTATTAAACTAATCTCTCAGACGGGAAATGGTCAGCCTCCTGTTGAGTACGTCAAGTCTGAAAACATTTGCAATAGTGTTATGGCACTTAGATATTTAAAAACAAACACAGGCCAATAAACATATCAGTCACGGGTATTTAGATAGAAACTTTTCAAAAATTCAGTGATGACTTAAGTAAAGAGGTAATCCAAATTTAATGAGTGCAACCTGATTTACTGACTTAAGGCTTGGAAAAAGGAGATTCTGAATGTGAGCCTCTGTGTTGCCAAGTCTTGTAATGCCATCTCTCATTCTCTAACTACCACTCAAAGAGTATTTAGAAACTAAAACTCAACACAAACGGAAATAAAACTCTCACCATAACCTCTCACTCCCAATAGAATAAACAGTGAATTAATTACTGCAGTGTCAGTTTCCATCAACGATAAATAATAAACAATAAACAATAAATAAAAAGGGGGTTGTTTCAGAGGCTAAAAGAAAACAATTAAACCTGCAATTACTGATTGTTTTTGGCCACTTGGGGGCAGCGGAAAAGGTTGTGAACACAACATGGACATATGGCTGTTAGCAAACAGTTGCTTATTCTCAGTTTATGGAGCAACATTGTTGTTCATTTGGAGTCATGTTTCTGTGCACATGGTGAATGTAAGTCCAATATTAACTGTCTGTAAGCTCTGTTTTTTTTTTTTAAATGTCTACCAATTCCTGAGGAAAATGTCTGGCTCTTTAGCTGCGAAATGCTCCACTTAAGAGCTTTTTCACTGAAAACAGCTGCCGAATATTTAGCGGCCGAAAACGACACTATGAGTCGGTGAGAGTGAACCAAAACAATAAAGTTGCAGGCTTAATTAATTATCATAAAAGTATTGATTATAGCCTCTTTAAATACATGTAGGTTGTCTAAGGTCTATGAATGATGTGAGCGATGTTCTATTTTTATTTTGTTGTAGGTGGTACAAGTGTTAAATGTAAAATCTCATGCAAAACGCCCACCCACACAAAGAACAGCTGCATTGAACAGCAAAAAAACTGCAGCTGCAACACTTATTGTCTTGCAGGTGGCCAAGTGTTTAAACTGCAAGTTATGACTTTCTTTGTCTGCATGTGGCAACACTGACAAGTTGACATCTGCATCTGAATTAGTATGTTTGTCAGTTTGTGTGAGTGAGTTAACAAGGCAGATCCATCTTTACATCTTAAAAAACCCACAGGTAACAAAAGTTGTACCAAGGTAATGTGTATGTTTAGCCATTTGTTTCCACATGTCTTTTCTGCACAGGAGGATACACACTATTTCCTTCTTCTAATCCGAGACAAAAACATGGGTCCCCAGGTCTTGCCGGGCTGAGGAACCACTAAAATCCCGAGTCTGTGGTGATAAGAGGATACAGTGCCATTCTGTGGCTGCAGGGATGGCTTGTGAAGTGTCTGCCCATGATCGGGGTGAGCAGGACTAAATGCAAAGTATTTCGATAAAGGAACAGCAATCTCCTCCCACAGGTCTTCGGGTTCAGCCTCAGGACAGTCATTCAGCACTGTCTCAACCACAGCGTAGTTCTCAGAGCTGGACAGTGTGCAAGTGGAATAGACCACAGCGCCCCCTGGACGCACCGCTGAGAGTGCAGACCTGCAGGGAGAAGACAAATACTGCACTTAATGACAAGGGACTAAATTACCATTTCAAACACTGCTACAAAGCTGGATAATATTAAGTTGCATACTAATTACCACCCCTTATATACTGTATATGTCTGTCATATACATGTCGAGTTTCTCCTCCCTCAACACACTAAATAATTTTTCTATTTTTTGACTGGTTCAAGTGCAATTTGACTACACATGATACAGTCTCCAACTCTCTTTAGTTGTTTTCTGTTGCTTTGAAATTCAAGTGTTAAAAAACTCATTGCCAGACCTTTTTCATTCCTGACAAAATTACCCTAATTGCCAGTCAACCTTATGTAATTACACTTAATAGCACAGTTTGTAATTGGGATTAATTCAAATCCCTTTTCATATAGTGTTTACATTATTTTGTGTATCATTTAAAACACAGGCAACTATTTTATAATTCCTCATCTGAACCAAAACAATGTTATTGTTTAGTTAGGGATTACACTTAGTCACAATGTTTGGACACATTGCAGCCATTTATTTAGGTTGGGGATAGGGTTTACCTTAACAGTTGAGCCTGGAGCGCGGGCAGCCTGGCTCTTTCCTTTAGTCTCTGCTCCCCCTGCTGGCTGCTGCAAGAATATAACCAGCTCCTGTCATTAGAACACGGAGCGTCGACTAAAACCTGCAACAGAGAGAGCAAGAAATGTGAAGAGTTCAGAGTCTGAGTCAGAGAGGTCAAGAGTGTAATGGCAGTGAGAGACAGAGAGAAGCAAAAGTGAAGGAGTGTGAAAATTAAAATGAAGTTAATGCAGAAGTAAAGACAAATGCTGCAGGTCTGTAAAATAATCCAAGTTCATGTTATATTTTCGCCACAGCACCTGAATCATCATTAAGGGACAACTTATGGTCAGTCAGAGTGAAAAAAGAATCTCCCCCAAATCACATCTGTCCCTTATTACCCAGTGTAGAAAATTAAGTAAAACAATAATATATGTCCTCTATGCAAATGTTTACAAAGCCATATCATTTCCACAATAAAGCTTAAATCTGCAGTATGTGCACCACTCTATTGCCTTTCAGTCTTTCTTCACACTGTCTTACTCTCAACCTATTAATTTTGTGCTTGCCTTTTTTTCTATATTTTATTTCATTATCAGTCACTTTGAGTCCTTCGATTCCTCCCAGCCATTTGTCTGCCTCGTCTTGGCTCCTATTTTGAATAAACGGTTTTCTTCTTTTCTGCTGGGCTTATTAGCTTCTGTTCAAAGGCTTGCTGCTCTCATTCATTTCTAACCATGGCCCCTGAAAAAGAAGTGTGACACCTCAATTTGTTGGACACTGCAGCAAAATTCAGTCACATGCCCCCCCCCACCACCTTGTCATATGTTCTTGCTTCACTTTGCCCGAAAGATCGTCCATCCTGTGCAGATACAATCACTCTGCTGTTCAGTGAGTGAGGCAGAAAAGACTCCAGGGTTTTGGCCAGCCAGTCCCGTCTGTGAGGGTCTGGTTCATTACAGCAGAGAAGTGCTGGAACATAACACAGGGCAGCATTACTTATTACCAGTATTCAATGCAAATAGGCTATTCCCAGCAGACTGCAGCAACTTGTGTAAAAAGCACGCTTTTAGTATTTAAAAGCAAAGCTTAACACATTTCAACAGATGTTTTTGTGAAAAGCTCTTGTTGCCAAACCAAACACCCCATATCCTGGAAAGACATTTGGTGTGCCGTCAACATCCGTTTACTAATACAGTAAGTTATGATTTGGGATTATTTCAGTCTAATTGAGTAGAACCATTAATATTTGTTAACTATATGAGTTGATAAATAAACTTAAATATTGAGTTTTATAAATACCAAATGCCAATATTTAACATGTTATTGCAAAGTTATAACTTGATGACTACACTCAGCAGTGTATAAGTTATATTAGCCTTCTTATTTCCTCTACTGCCTTGTTTTAAAAACTGTACTAAATCCACAATCGTATGCCTCTTTGCATGCTATAAATAAAATAAAAGTTTGCAAAGTCAATTAAAAGTACTTGTTTTACCTGGGGTTGCACACTGCATCATGGCTAAGGCTTTGCCCCCAGGGGCAGAGCAAAGATCCAAAACCTTCTCCCCATCTCTGACTTGCAAAGCCAGCACTGGGAGCAGGGAGGCAGCATTCAGGAGGTAGTACTGCTTCAGCTGGCCAGGCCTGTGAGCCTGAGAGGGAAACCGCAGTGGATATGGGTGGATGTAACATTGTAATGAAGGACGGGGAAAACTGAGTGAAGGCTCTGATTGAGGGTCCTGACCGAGCGCATGTGAGGTGCTGTCAGGTTGGAGATGGGAGTCATTAGGAGGGCACTTTGAGATGTAGTGAGGTGGCAACAGAGAGTCTTTTCCTGCTTGGTATTTAGAATTTGACACTGTTGAGGGGCCATTACAAAGCAACGAGGAGACATCTGTTTGCGGCAGCAATGTGGAAAAGCCCTGCGATTGGAGAATCTGTGTGATGTCTGTCACAGCGCTGAAGCGGTTGAGCATGACCCCATACTGCCAAGAGTGAGGGTCCAGGAGCACTGCTCTGCAGGAAAAAAAATATCTCAATGAAGGAAGGGTACAAACGCGGTCTGTGTGTAAGCTGCAATAATTCTTTCAGACTAAATTTACCTTGTATCTGCCCACAAGTCTCCAAGTTCCTGACTGTACTGCTGGTCAAAGTCGTCCAGTACTGGTTGACATGAAGATCTTTCTTTTTTATGCGTCTTTGTTACCTGTTACAAACAAACTGTAGTGAAATTCGTATCTGGAGATGAATCCTAGAGAGGCACGAAACAAGGCAGCATCTTTAAAGTAAACTCTGACAGCACTTTACAGGGACAGTCTTACTCATGCAAAAACCATTTGGACCTATATTTAAAGATTAAACATCTAGTAAATATTGACCAACTTTAAAAAGCATCAGCTGTTGAATTAATCAATTCAAGTATTGATATTGTAGTTTCCAGCTTAACAGTTTACTGACCAAAACCACTGGAGTAAGATGCACATTGTAGTTTAAGGTGGATTTTTCCTTTAAGTTCCTGAACTCAGGCTGAAAAAACCTGCTGTCTAGTGTCTTGTGCACTCACTACCCCTGGTGGATATTGAGTGTGAAAACCGTTTCATAAACTACTGGGGTTTTATTAAGCTAATATTTAAGCCAAACAGTCGGTACTAAGCTTCAGAAGTAATAACGGGCTGTTGACAAGTGGAGCATTCATAAACTAGATGTAAAATGTGTAATTTGACAGGAGCTGTGACAGAACGTGGGTGATAATAAAGCCAGCCAGCTGCCTTCAAAACCAGACAAGGAGACAATATTCATGCTATGTTCCCCTCCAAAAGCATCCCCTAGTGTTTGTTTACCTGGTTATTGGGGGCTCCTTTTCGCTCGGTCAGTTGTAAAACAACCTCGGGACCAGTGTGACAGTTACACGACCACAAACACAACAGAGGTGTCGGCGTTTGCTTTTGAGATTTTAGGCAAATTATCCTCCACGTACTGTAAAAGTGATGTATTGAGAACATGTATTTAGACATTTGGTTTTCTATTTGTACTGCCTGACTGACATGTCCGAATATATTTCCATAAATGTTGCGTTTGTTTCGTAAACCCATGGATAAGGATAAACCTCAGTGACACGTACGTTGCTCGAATCCGTCCTCCCTCAACTCGGACTGTGTTTCTTTAGTTCCACCTGACAAACGGCCGATTTTTTTCGTCGCAGTGCCAGTATTTTTACATTATTTAGGTGGTTAATGTATATACACCACACACCCTTCATTGATTCCTCTTCAAACCATTGATTTTAAGACGTGCTCACTGGAAAAAGAAGCAATGTCACTGATTGTGTAAGAAATGTTTAACTTTTTCCCTTTTGTGACCTCATAACTCCGTGAATCCGTCACATTGGATTCCCATCGCAAACCTTAAAATTAAAACATTTTTTCACTCGTTATTTAGCATCTTCACATACAATTTTGTGATCCCACAGATACTCGGATGATAAAATGTTTGCCCAGGGCAAAACCACCGTTTCATTTAAAATTCCCCCCAGTCTGTGCTGCCCCGCTCTGCTCCGCTTTCCTAGAGTCCGCTGAAAATCTCCATTCCGGGCAGATAGTGGACATCTCTGAAATCACGAAAATACCGTGTGAAGATACAACCTGCTGCTGGACAACGGGTGAAAGAAATATACGTTTTCATTTTCCCCTTTGGGTTTACGTAGGGGACGCTATGTGACCGAATTGTGTTGAAACGTAACAACACACTGCTGGGATCACGAAAGGAGCTAATTCTCATTTAGCTAACATTAGCTATATTAAAAGGTAGCTAACTGGGGCTTTGAGTTTATTGTTTCATAAAACTTGAGCTGTGTAGTAAATTAACTGGGACTGTTAAGGGAAAACTATTACTAGGCAAGAAACAATTCTCAACATTTTGTGTAACGTTATCATTATTTCTGGAGAAACTGCCACCTTAACTAACATTAAATCAACACACAAAAACAACCCAAACACCCCACTACCATTTACAAATGTACAAAAGACACATGGTGAAGTTTTACTTCTGTAATTGGTTGCATGTTTGTTAACAAAAACATTTGATTAAATATACAATATAATGGCAAAACCATCATTAAAAATGATTTTGGTTGAGTTTCATACATCAGTGGGTTCACAATCTTTTTACAAACACCAATGAACAAGAATAAGCAACATGATATGCTGAAATCATCCTGCCATTCAAGGGCATCTCAAACTGCTAATTCTTGTAAACATTGTGATGTATCCCTTTACAGCAAATGCTTAACTGGTTTACATGGCAAACAGAATAAGGAATGCAACCATCAGACAGAAAAGACCCATAGCTTCAGACAGAGCAAAGCCCAAGATGGCGTAGGAGAACAGCTGCTGCTTCAGAGAGGGGTTCCTGTTGAGAAAGAGAGAGGCAGCTGAGACAAACTGGAGGTACAAAGTGTTAAAAGCACAACTGCCAAGACATTTCAGTGAGTAGACAATCCCAGTGTCTTCCAAGGCTTCCCATAAAAGGACGTAATAAATGTGACCAAATAATTCTATCAATAACTGGAAGGTATTAAGGCAGCACAAACCCTCGAAAATGTTGAATATATTTTTACACCCAAAGACATAATTAAATTCATTTCTTGACTATGTAAACATTTGGAACCAAGTATTAAACAAAAACAACCATCTAATGTCAGAAACCCCAGATTTGATCTAATTAATTGTTCTTTGGCCAAACCCATATCTGTCCCACTAATTAAACAGACATTAGTTGATAGGTTTTTATGACAGTGCTGTTGGACTTGTGCAGGATTCCCTCCTTGGTGGGGATTTCTTTAAAAATGTCCTAAAATTTAATTTACCTGGCATATCCAATAATAAGGCTACCGAACACTGTTCCAATTCCAGCTCCAGATCCAGCCACTCCCACAGTGGCAGCTCCTGCTCCAATGAACTTTGCAGCAGTGTCGATGTCACGGCTCACAGCACTAGTCTGGAATCCCCGCACCGCCACCTGCTGCTGGGAGGCTACAATACTCTGTGGTGCCAGGAGTGAAGCAGTCTGAAATACAAAAATGAAATAAGCTTAGTACAAAACAAAACAGTACAGGATCACAAAGCAGCACTAAACATCTCTCTCTATATATATAAAGATTTAGTTCTATAACTAAAATCAGTTTTGTCTAGATCCCCTAATTGTTATGTGATGTAAAATATACTGTAGTCTATGTATCATCCACTAAAATCACCTATTTTGGTTTATATGACCAGTTTGGTCATCACTGTTTTTATTTTATTATTATTATTTTTTTTTTTTTTACAAACACTGACATTAAAGATTCAATCAGTGATATTTTTACTGGCCCCTCTTTGCATAAAATAATTATAAAATATCAGCAGGGGTTTGCAAGTGTTGCTGCTCAATGTCAGTCACTTTTGTTACCTCACTAGCTGCTGAGGTTTTACCTTCAAACATGCAGGTCAGGTCCGCTCTATGCATTTATCTGGAATACTTAACATACCTATAAAGTTCATGCCAAAGCCAAACTTTGACCCCTGAATCTGTCTCTACTATGTACTTGATTAAAGTTAAAGTGAAATTAAAGTTCTCCAAAAACTCAAGTGAACATTAGTGCGGCTTTAGAAAGGTAAACTTCAAAAAGGTAAACTTCACATACTGATGCAGAATTGGCATTGCATTTGTTATAACAGTAGCAACTTATGTACAGCTAAGGTTTACTGCTGATGCAAATGTCAGCTTTGCTTTTTCTAACAATTTACAAACATCTCAGTGGTACTCCTCAATAGGAAACTTTTAATGTAAGGCATGCTACATTTAGCTTTTAATCCTGTCACCTTACCAGTCTGTTTTTGTACTTGTTGGAGACATAAAAACTGCCAGTGTAAAATTTTGTAACTTTGATGGGTAGCTACATTAAATAATGTTATAATAAGCAGCCTTAGGCCTTGTTTCTTAAGTAGCCTACTGTATTAACTATGGGTAAGATGAACAAAAAATCATAAATAAAATCCCAATTTTAAAATGTTCTTAAAATACGTTAGGAAGTTTCACAAATACTTAGTATAGTACTGTTAAATGATGGTGCATTAAAATGTAAAGGGGTTTTTATTTGTCTAGTCACTCTTTGTATGCGAGAAACAAGGTCAATAAAGAATAGCAAAAGAGATTAATGGAGCTGTGATGGCTTCAGAGTGCCCCTTCTCTGTGAACACTCAAAGTCAATAAATCAGTTATAATTCCCAGTGCAGATAGCTATTTACCTCTCCTTTCCTGGCGTCTGAGACTACTGCTGCAGAGAGTGGTCTGTACAGAGCCCGAGATCCAGCACGGACCTGTATCAAGAAAAAAAAAGAAAGACACATTTAATTGAGACAGTAATGCTCTGATAAGATACTTTACCAGCATGTTATATTGATATCTGTCTGTATCGCTTTAAATTTGCTCAGAATACATATACTCTGCTCAATACAAAATCGGAAGCATGTGGTGACATTCGGCTTGTAGTAAATATGGTCAACTATAGCTAAAATCTAGTGTTGCTTTTGGATTAATTCTGCTCAAACAGCTCAGGTTTCAACTTGAATATGGCTGCTTCTTTAATAACTACATTACGTCCTTTAAATTTAGATAATACTGATTCATATAAGTCTCAAAAAGGTGGCTAAACTGTTTCATAAATGGATACAATGGACAAGTTGAGTTTTGCCCCGATTATGTTTGTTTAAAGCTAGGACGCCCTTGCAGGTGTGAACACTATAAGCTAGCTGACTTTAGCAGAGGGTCAAAGACAGCTACATCGCTGAGTGTTAGCAGGCTACATTATAGCTGCTGATTGTTTGTTTGTCCTGAACACAGACAGCTTTTTGCAAACTATCATAATGTCAACAGGCACGGTTAAACACACAAAGCACATGTAACTGTTATCTTCATTCATCCGTGCAGACTCACCAGAGAGGGCGTGGAGACGAATTTAGCACAGGCATACATTACGAAGGGACTTGGTGGTCAGGTCAACCAAAGGAGCTGGAGCTGATTCAGTGTCCGCTGTCTGTAGAAAGCAATACAGAAAACACGACAATTAACAACTTCAGTTGGTTGAGTCTGTAACTAGTTTGCTGAATAAAGTGTGCAGAGTTTAGTGGACACACACACACGTAAGGTCAAGATTAGCTGCAAACCGAACAATGTCGCTAAAAACAAGCTAGTCGGAAACTCAGAAGAGCTGAGCAGCGCTGCGGTCAACAGAGCTACAAAAATACCGAGTTACACAGAAGCGTCACAATTATATTAAACTCGAGCACAGTTTGTGACAGAGAAGGTTAGCTCTCACCGGTTTGTAGTAGAGGTCGAAGACACGAGAAGCAAGCGCATGCGCAGTGGCACGTTATAGGTTTGGCTTCCGGTTTCCTGAGGTGGGAGCTACTGGCTACTTCTCTTTATACATCCATGGCTACTACCCAGTCAAGATGAAACTACTTGTATTTTACTACCCCCTAGAGACCATTTGAGCAAATTATTATAATGTACATATATGTATATATACCCTCACTTTAATTGAATCCCGTGTACCCCTACTAGAAATTACAGCCTCGAAAATTACCCAAATATTGAATCAACACGTTTGGCAAAGTCTCACATGTTCACAAGCTTCACATAGGTACTGTATATTGTTCTATTTGTCATACAGAAAGGGTCAGTAAGTAATTGGGATTATTTAACTAAATATGAATATATACTTTTTGATGACCAAATGCAAAGAACTTTTATCTTAGTGTTGGTATGTTAGCCTATCTATCTTCAGTTCTCACATACTGTGTGTAATATTTACAATAGTATTCCTACAAGCTGTTACCACTTAGAGAGAGCACACATTAAATTTGATATTTTATGTGGATACAGATCTGAATCAATATGTGGACCACAGAAACAACAGTATGTGGAAGCTCACCAAATACAGAATAAAATAAAATAAAAATACACACAGTCAGAGATAATCATGGGATACACGTGTTATATTTCCAAGACAGAATATAGCAAAATGCCTTATAAATCTCTAAAGGCTAAGAAATCATTAAAAGCAAGAGAAATAGTAAGTGAACTATGTGTGAGGTTGATTTGGGAGAAAACAATTGTAAAATCTGATAAGAGCTTCTGAGACAAATATTAACTGTGATACGTAGATTTATTTTATTTCCCACATATGGATAAATCAGAAAATACATTATAACGTTGGACATACACCTACGCAGCGAGTTCAAAAGGTTCAACCGTGATGTAAGACCTAAAGCCACAAGGGGGCAGCAACACACCATGCAGAGTCTATGAAATAAACTCGAAAATAAAAATCTGCCTGAAGAGCACTACTGTAGAGTACCGAATAGGCTTCATTGTGTGCGAGAAAACGTATATAACATATGCTGGATGCAAGATTAAACATAAAAACACATGCAGAAGTAAAATAGAGAAAACCGATCTAAAGTCATTTGGGCTCCATTAGGGCAGGGTAACGAGATGTGCCTCTATTAGTGTGTTACATATAGCCTAGATATTATAAATTGAAAGCATTTTGCATTACTCAACTAAGGTGAATGTCATCAGCAAAGCCAAACATTATTGGTATAGGTCAGACCTGTCAGCCGTGAAGAATTACTACTGCAAATGCAAGGAATTATGGTTTTGTGGCTGCAGCCTTCATTTTTCAGTCAGCATGGTGGTGGGTGGAAAGCTTGTGGTGCATGATAAATTAATGCTACCGTGTGTAGAATTTTTACGTGTTTATAACATCTTCACTGACAAATTTAAGTATTTATTTTTTCCATATAGCCTATGCACAACAATGAATTCAAGTGTGATGTTAGCCTGGGCCTGCCACAGACTACGAAATCAATAACAAATATTTCGCAAGTTATAATGCTGTTTTTTCGTTTAAATTTACCCACATACCCCTATGCATTCATAATGTGAGTAACCCCCTCACATTAAAATGAAATTCCCATGATATTGTGTGATTGTAGCCGTGACCTCCACCTTGCAGTGACCATGAAGCTCAAAACAGATAATCAATCTAAGCGAGACAAGCGATCACATTTCCATAACAGCATTCACACGGTCTGTGTATTGCGCCCTAATACACCTTACCATCTTGCATCATGTGGAAATCCTTCCACCATCTCTAAATTCAGTGCACCTTCAGTGCTCGCTTGATCACCGTAAGATGCCACAAGGAGCGCTACAGGAGGTCCTTCCTGCCTTCAGCAGTCAGACTGTTCAATGCCTCACTGTGAGTTGCAACAGCACTCACATTCACTGAACCTGGGGGGACAATAAATACACACGACAACACTGCATCCGCCATTACACCGGACTCCTGTGTCTGTTTGTCTTTTTGTTGCGTATTTGTGTATAGCGTATTGTATTGTATTGTACAGTGTAAATTGTAGTGTTTATTGTACTGTATACTGCAGTGTATACTGTAGTGTATTGTGTTAACTGTTGTTTTGAGTTAACCGTTTGTTTAATTTAGGTTAGGAACATGTTAATTTAATTACAATTTAGGTTTAACTTATTTAATGTTATTTAAGGTTTAACTTAGGTTTATTCTATTTTAGGTTAGGTACATTTTTGTTTTTATTTTTATTCAAATCTTATTCTGTACCTGCTGCAACACAACCATTTCCCCTCTTGGGGATCAATAAAGAACCTATCTATCTATCTATCTATCTATCTATCTATCTATCTATCTATCTATCTATCTATCTATCTATCTATCTATCTATCTAATCATCTAAATTAATTTTAAATATTTATATCACTTTAAGTGGGCTTTCCCTCTTCAAGGATTCATCTCTGGCCGCCCCCTCAGAGATAAACTCTCCATTTGGCGATGCGGAAGGGAGATTCCTCAGCTCTTTCAGTCATACACCTCCTCCTCTGTATGATGTTACCGTTACGCACCACTACAATAAGCGGAGACGTGATTCTCTGGGGCGAATCCCTGCCGACGTCACTCCCAGTCCCATATAAATAGGCTGAGCAGCGACTCTGATCATACTCAAGCAAAACCGCTTTTTCGGCTACAACAACTCTTCAAACCAAGGATTATTGGATTGCCTTCGTTGGATTTAATCGCCAGCACCGAGTAAGTGTCTTTATTACTGATGAGGAATTTTAAGCTTTAGTTTTATTTTGCGTTTTTATGTTGAGTAGAGTTGAATAAACGTGGTCAGGTCAGAATAAAAGATTTGATATTTGCTTAATTGTAAGCTACTCAACCTAATGTTTTAATTTTAACAGGACTTACAATGACAAACATTTGTGGCACTGTGGCATTATCCTCCACCGCATCCCTATACAGACTTACACTTTTCCTTTAGGTCTGTTCAAATGTGATTAAACATAAGAGCACACATTTACGCATGTAATATCTATCCACAGATCCTCGGTATAAGCACAATGACTTTGAACAAGGGTGACAAATTGCGGAACATGGACAAGAGAAGAGGGAGCATGCCGTTTCCCATGAATCTACCAAACCTACACCGGAGAAGCATGCCCGTGGACGACCGGGACCTGCGCGCCACGATGCCACAGACCGGGCAAACCGACGAGCTGTCCAACCTCCTGCGCTGCACGTCCTACTCGCCAAACGAGCAGCACCGAGGCAGCTGCGCGTCGGACTCCTCCGACTCCGTGATCTCCACCGGCAGCGAAGCGGAGTCCCAGGTGTACAAGGTGGTTCTCCTCGGGGAGCACGGCGTCGGCAAGTCCAGCCTGGCGCGCGTCTTTGGAGGAGTTGAGGATGCTGGTCACGACTGCGATGAAGCAGGTAAATGGTGATGCTGAGGATGAGTCATCAACCCCTAGCAACCCACACGCCCACCATTGTCTATGAAGATACATGTGATAATTAGGACTGTCAAAGGTTAATTTAATAGGTTAGTCTATTTAATTCTGAACAATACACAATACAACTATATAACCAACTTATGCTTGGAGATACAAAGTTCAATGAATGAAGTGCAGTTCTGAAATATTAAGCATCAAAACTTTGGAGACCACTTTCTACTTTTTGAATTATCCTACCCTTAACCTTTAAAAAGAAACATTTATAAATAATACAGATGTGGATTGTTTTAGAATTGCATAAAAGCCACATTCAGAATTCAGAATTATGCATGAGGACATTGATAAAGTTTAGCTAATGGATTAGAAACAAACAGGGTTCTTATTTTTGCACGCAAGGGTGTACATGCATTGATTATTGCTATTTCCATCTACAGCAAGGCACCAGCCTGCCCTCAGTAGTACAGCTGTCAGAAACACATCCAATAGCATAATGTGAAGGGAAAATATAAAAGGCCAGTGATGGCTTGATCACAGGCTGTGATCAACTGCTTCAATGTGTAGACTACAGAAGTGCTAAAATCAGTGTGAAGAAAAGCAACAACACACACTGACAACAAAGACGACTGCTCACATAAGAGATGCTTTGCTCCTCTCTGTCAGCGTGTAACACTATATTTCTTTTTTTCCCCTCAGGAAACACTTATGACAGATCTGTCGTGGTGGATGAAGAAGAGTCATCTATTGTGTTGTATGACATCTGGGAACAGGTGAGTTATGTATTATTTATGTCCATTTACATTGATTCATGGATATTACATCAGTAAAAGATGGGATCAGCCATGTATGATGCTAAACTTGGTATCTGTTTCTTTCCTGAAGGATAACAGCCAGTGGCTGAAGGAACAGTGCATGAGGATGGGAGACGCCTACATCATTGTGTATTCAGTGACAGACAAATCAAGCTTTGAGAAGGCGTCAGAGCTGCGTATTCAGCTGCGCCGGGCCAGGCAGTCAGAGAACATTCCCATAATCCTTGTGGGCAACAAGAGTGACCTGGTGCGGTCCAGAGAGGTGTCTGTAGATGGTAAGTCAGTAAAACAAAATGTGCCACAGACCAGACGTATGATGTGTTAAGCTAATATAAGTTTTAAGCTCAGGGGAAGTGGGTTATGAAGTTTGGTTACTTTAAAAAATCTAATATTTATCATTTGAAGCTTAAAAGCTATTCTTGAGGCTTTTCATGATCAGATCTGACAGAACTGGTTGGGCTTGACCGACTTTAGTGGGGTCAGGCCACATTTCCCACTACCACTGCAAACTAAAGCTATCTGCCAAAGTTTTAAAACTATTATCACTTAATTTATGCTATCTAGACTTACCATTTTCAGTTTTCAGCCTAAATCTACTTGAGCTTCTACCTTAATGTTTTCTTTATGTGCATCTACTCAAAGTACTAATTTTCCTTTCTCCATATGTTCTTTATTGCAGAGGGAAGTGCCTGTGCAGTGGTATTCGACTGCAAGTTTATTGAGACATCTGCATCCCTTCACCACAATGTGCAGGACCTATTCGAGGGCATCGTCAGACAGATCCGCTTGAGGAAAGACAGCAAGGAGGAGAACGCACGACGCATGGCCAACTGCAGGCGTAGAGAGAGCATCGGCAAGAAGGCTAAACGGTTTCTGGGCCGCATGGTTGCACGCAAGAACAAGAAGATGGCTTTTAGGCAGAAGTCAAAGTCCTGCCATGACCTAACAGTTCTCTGAGGAACAGACGGGACAGACGGACATTTTTTCTTTGGCCTCTGAAGACCAGACGCTGTGTGTGTTTTAACACTAACCCTAAAGGACTAATAGAGCTGTACAGAAATATATTTTTATTTTTTAGACACCAACCAAAAGCAAAGAGAGGACTTAATTAATAAAAATGACTGACATTATTCAAGTCATATCATGATGATGGTGATAACCTGCATGAAGCTTTTCAAACATTTAGTTTATTTCGTTACTTTTTTTTTGTTTGCCTTAAACATGTTGCTGTCATAACATGATAAGTATGTATGAAAAATCCACAAAGGCTTGTTATTTCTAATGAGTTGCAAAGATTGCCTTGTCGTTGGGTTATTGTTGTGCTCCTTTATTGGAGGCGATTGATGTATATACTGTAACATGAATGATGCTGAATGCAACATACATCTCATTATCCTAAAAGACACGGTAAAGGATCACAATACTAGGTCATCTGGAGTCATATTTACTTGAAACGTGGTACGCAGGTTCGTGCCTCGGCCAAGTTACTGAGGACTAGTCAAAGATAAGAGAAAACGTCTGCTTTTCTATGTTGTTTCATAACATTGAATTCAGGTTGTGAATGTATGAGTAAAGCAATAAGTTATATTAGTCTTGTGAACCTTGACATTATTTGGAAATTCTTTGTTTACGTTGATTTCCTTTTTCAATAAAATATAAAATCAAAACATAAAATCTTCTCTGTCATTATTCCTAAAGTGACGTATGCAGCAGAAAAGAAGTAGATGTTGTTTACATCCTCATGAATATTCATTTGATCGTATCAGTGGAATGGAACCTCACTGGCCATTGGTTTTACAGGAAGGAAACAAGGTAGTTAAGCATGTTTATCTGAAGGTGTTAACCATTAATCCACCAAAGGAGTACAAGTACGCACTTTTTCCACCCAATTTAAACTCCTCTCACAGCTCTCAGAGGGAACACACACATCATTTGGAGAAGGTAAGATACAAAACGTTTTGTTTAAAATGGGAGGGCAATTTAATAAGCTTTGCTACTTAACTGGGTTTTTTTTGCCATCTTTTATCATTATCATCATCTGCTGTTGTTGAGTAACAGTACATCCAACAATGTTGTTATACTTTAGAGACTTGAATTGGAGTTAATGGAGTATATAGGGCATTACTGTTACTTGCACACTGCACCATAGCTTGTGATTTGGCATTGCTAACAAAGCAGCTGTATCTAAAAGATATTAAAGATGACAGACGTTAAGGCTCCAGTGAAATGATGTAATCCATCTAACTTGATTTTAACAGACCTCCAAATCAAATGTGGCTTTATTGGTCTTCTGTGCTACTGACTGGGAGCTCAGATGTTGCTTTAAACGGCTTTGTAGGTAGTTATGCATTTAAATGCAGGCTGTCGCACATGTAAAAACTGTGAAATCTGTGTGTATGAAAGAATTCCATGGTGGTGAATCAGTAACAAGACAGAAATTGTGTTGATTGTTGGTCTGAGGCCATGTGGTTTGAAATGCTGTGAATATGCCACATTTACAGGGACTCATGGCTGACAGAGGAGCTACACCAATGCTCATCATAGCTCTCATAGTAAGATGTGTTTTTTTGTTTGTTTTTAAATTACTCTGAACTGTTGTACTTTGTTCATTTACAAGCGTTGTACTTTGTTCATTTACAAGCGCATCAACAATGTCGCTAAGACACACTTAATATCTTGTTTCGCAGTTGGTGATACTTTACACATTTGCACCATGCTCTGGGGCAAATGTTAAAATCGGTGTCCCTGAAAACTACGATGGTATTTTCCCATGGTATCTAGCCAAGGTAAGGCAGTTCAATTTACCTGGATTCACCAAACGAATGTTCTTCTTGCGCTCATAGTCTTCTGATAAGAAATTAGATGTGTAATTCTTATTCCCCAATCTTGCAATCTTAACCTTTTTTCCAAATGTTACCATGGCAACTGGAGCATATACATCTAAGTGGAAAATCCGCAAAAGCGTACAATACTGAGTAGGGGTTTTTATTCTCATATGTCATATTCATAAATATAGTCATTTGAGATGCAGCATCAAGCATCAGGAACTGTTGGAAAGGTCTAAAATCCTGCTTTCATTATTTAGTTAGATTTAATGCAAAGTCCACTGAGGAGTCCTCAACATTGAATTACTACATTTCTTTTACTAAAGATTAAACCAGGTAAATGAAAACTTCTCCTGCGAGCCTTTACTGCCTGTTGATCCTTTAGTGGTGAGGAATGTGGTGAAAAGACCATCATTGCTCTTTAGGCGGAGGATGAACGTAGATAGTAAGCCAGAACTGCATCAGTCTCCTTTTTTCATCTTCAAGGTTGAAGATGTATGAATATGCTGCCGTCATCACTAGACTATAATTGGAGTGTTCACAATGCTTTTCAGGCATCAGACCCAGCCTCTGCATTCAGTCCAGCTGGGTGGCAGGCGGGTGGGGATGGGGTTTCGTTCATACATGTCACTCAGACATCCTCTGGATTGTGTATCAGCATGAGTATCTGGCACTTTAATTGGTTTTATTGTGACGTCATCACATCTTGTATGACACATAGTCATATTTTCAGTCTTTGTGTCGGACTGAGTGTCATTAACACTCTTCAAATAGCATGTTAATGGCCAGAATGGAGGAGTTGGATAATCACCTCCACTTTGTGTTATAAATGGAAAGGACATAATAGATTTGTTCAAGATAAAAGCTCTTCACTATAGTCTGTTCATCAGAGAGGGCTACACTTGTCAATTCTTCTACTTTAACTTGAATGATCAATTTAGCAAAAAGTACAAAGTACAAAAGCACTGCAAATGTTTTTAATCATCTTGTAGTCTACTGTGAATGACCAGCCCCAACACACCACTGGCTCTAAATGTAGACATTTGTATATATATTTTTGCTTTAAAAGGACCTTTATCATTTAGGGAATTCAAAACATCTGAACCTTGTGTCTACTTATCTCAGCTGGGCCTTTCTGCAAAGTATTACAAAGTTGTAGGATTGTTATAATGATAATTTGGTCATCAGACAAGTTGAATGGCAGGATGCTGGCAACATTTAAAGGATAATGTGGGCATTATTCTATGTATTTCTTATTGTCAATAAATCCCTTAAAAAGAGTAAAACCAACAATGTGTTGGTCTTAATACTTTTCAACGTCCCTACCCTGTCTGTGGCACTCAGCCCCAAGCCCATTTATTCCCACTGAAGACATAAACCTTTAAAAACAGGTCACAACTATATAGTTTAATTTATAAACAGCTCAGTCATTTCCTAAAACAGCTGGGCACAGTAGTTTTTAGCAAACGTTATTCAAACAGCAGTGAATAGTGTATTTGTTGGGGACTATTTTCAGCTGAGGATTAATACACATTTAGTGTGCTAGCAAGTATTTAAAGCAGCAGGATGGTGTATGTGTAACAGACTCTAAACTACAGTAAACTACAGTTCATGGTAATTGGGCAACATGTCACCTAATGCAATGGTGTGGCTCACTGATGTGTTTTTAATCGTTTTTAGACAACTAGAGGTCTATGGCCCAGAGGAACAAGCTATATCAGGCTTTGGCAACACAGACAATACTTGTTAATCAATTAAATTGTTGATTTTGGTCTTTTAACAGGATTTACTGACAGTAAGTGTATAAAATATCACCAGACTTTTCCTTTAAGGCATGTGGGACAAGTGGAGCTACAGCTAGTATGGGTGTTATTGTGTCTCTTAGTCAACATTTCACCACACAGAGTAAGAGTTTAATTTTAACTGAACTTGTGACTTTTCACCAGAAAACCACAAAATAGGTATCGCTAAGGCAAAATGTGAAACAGTCTTGCTTGTATTTTCAGATTGTGAGCAAATGTTACCAGACACCAAACAGTTTGTGTTTTTCACCTCCCCTTCATTTTGTGTTATAATCATGCTTTATTTACTGTAATTAGTCAATGTTTTAAGCATTTTTTTCTCAAGTCTCAGTTGGACTTCTTGTTTAAATACAGGTTCAAATCAAATGACTGATGGTTTGCTGCTACACTGCCTGTCCAGTCCTCCTACTCTTTGTTGTTTGTGCATATGGCTTGCTTTTAAACAGGAACACACACTGATTATTTTTTATGTTTTATGAATCTTGTTCTGTTCTCTACAGCTCCATAGCCTGCCAGGTAATTACAGTGACCTGGTGGTAACAGGGGATGGTGAGGGGATATTCGGAGTCGACGCTCAGTTTCTGTATGCTCTAAAACCACTGGACAGAGAGAAACAGCCGTCTTACTCTCTGCAGGTAGCAATTTTCCATACATGCCTTACCTAATGAATAGTTGTCACAAATTAATTAATTCAAATATGCATCAAATTCACATAACAAGGTTAGGGTTTTTTATATTCTTACTTGTTCATCATATGAGGTTCATGTGCTTATGTTCAATAATGTATGAGAAGAATGACTCACTCTTTAGATTGTCATTAGATTCTCATGGGATGGCTGCATGCTGATTCCAGAGTGTGTTATTTAAAGATACTTACAGAGCGTGTTTGTGTGTGCACTGCAGGTGTCCTTCAGAACATCAGTGCACCGTCAGAGCTTCACCGTCGAAGTGTGTGTCATCGACAAGAATGACAATGTGCCCACTTTCATAGAGGAGAGCATGAGGGGCAGCGTGCAGCTCGGGCTTCTCAAAGGTACGAGAACCCTGAGCTCTGATGTCACCGTGTTGCACAACCTTTTTCAGTCTGGGTCGCATTTGTCAGTCCTGCTACATGGAACACAAAAACTCATTCAATTTTGCCTAAACAATGGAAAACATGCCTAATGTATTCCAGGAAAGTGCAATTCACCCTTAACCTCAGTATTAATAGAATTAATAATGTGGCAAACTGAATCAGTTATGTTTTGATTACACTAAAAAATACTTTTCTGCAAACTGTCACAAGACTTAGCGATCACATCGGCTCAGATACAATACCCCAAATGTATTTTATTTGAATTAATTAATGTCTTCTGTTCTTGGAAGAGATGGACAATAAAACCATTGTCAGTTTAACATGAAAACTGGGACTGCTGAACCCCCAACAAAGAAATCTTTTACAGCTCATTCTGTGGTTTAGTTTTGCCAAGAGAAATATCATATAACCTGAAGATAAATCCCTGATAGTAAACTACTGTACTGCTAGCTTGCTAACATTAACAATTTCATCATGTTTCTATGGGCTACTTATCACTTGAAAAATTATGATGGTACATACAGTACACCTGCATATATCAGTCTTGAATAGTATTTTATCTTGTTTTCTTTTTATTCTAAATTGCCCACAAGGGTATACTTTTACCTATATACAAAATCAATCACATACTTCAAAATGCTTGTATGTCTCTCTTTTTGCGCCTGCTGATTGGTGGTTGTACCAATCAGCTGATTGGTGGTTGTACCAATCAGCAGGCAGCATGTTCTATGCTTTTCTGTATGAATTAATGTGCTTTGATTTTGTGGAGGGGAGAGACGTCTGTGATACAGAAGCTAACATTTTTGACTCTGCACCACCTGTGTCTTTCAGGGATCCCATTCATGCAGGTGGAGGCGCTAGATCGTGATGACCGCAACACTGCCCACGCTGAGCTGCGGTTCAGCCTCTTGGAACAGACACCCAGGATTCCCTCCAGCCAAATGTTCTTCATCGACTCCATCACCGGAGAGGTTTCCCTCACTGATGAAGGTCAGTCCCAACTAGTGACTGTAGGGAAAGTATCAAGTTAATGTGACACTTTGTTTGTCTTCCAAAGAGAAGGAAAAAACAATTTAAGGGATAAAAAAAGTGAATATCAGCGAATATATTGTTATCGGATTTCGTAAAATCTAAAGTAATCGGTATCTGCCTCAAAAATCCAGTATTGGTAGGGCTCTGATATAAAACGCAGTGCTAATTTGGAAACAAGCTCTGCCTTAAATAAAGTTTTTGAATGTGTCAAGATGAGTTCTGTGAACCCTCTCTTTAAAAGCTCTAATACTTGTTAGTCACTTATTGCATTTGTTAAAATATGACAGTACAGTACACACATACCTACCCTAGATGCAGTAAAGTCCTGTATGCTGGTGCTATTTCTGTAGCTCTGGTATTGCCCTTTGTTACAGCTTGGCAGGAGCTGGATGACTTTCACACTTGCCGGTCCCTTCTGGCTCACGCTGCTGCTGCTGTTGCTGGTTATCACAAAGCTTCATAGCAGCAGTGAAAATTACCTCCTTGATTTTCTACTTTATTTTCAGGCCAGCTGTAACTGATGGTTATGATTTCCTTTCTAGTGGACTGTTTGTGTTATTTATTTTCCATTTTAGCAAGAAATTGAAAATTAAGTGCTGAATATAGCACTCAGATGGCTTAGAAAATATTTTTAGCAGGCAATGTGTGTAATGTCTCAATTATCTGAGAGAAAATATAGTCCATTTGTCCATTATGTGTTTCCATAAACCATCACATGATTATGTGGTGTTTGTATGTATTTTTTATTTATTTTTTTGTTTCTTTAAATTTGTTGAGGTAAATTATGAAATGAAATTGATGAAACTGTTCTTGTATCATCTATCCCACTGTGACCACCAGGAGCCTCTACTCTGGACCCAGAGATGTGCGGCCGTTATAAGCTCTCAGTAATGGTGAAGGACATGGCTGGGAGGGTGAACGCTTTCTTCACCACCGGCATCGTTACTGTTGAGGTGACTGGGAACACCTGGGCATCGCCCGACCCTGTGCGACTTCAGGAGAACCTCCCAGGCCCCTACCCCATCCCCATCTCACAGGTGAGGCAACAAAACCTTGATCAACATGTATTCACAAAACGTTGTGACAAATCCACCACTTTAGCACGTGAATGATTTGATTTTTACCATAAATCATGCAAACAACTTGGGGTAAGTGCTGACTTTATTGTTAATGATGTTCCAACTGCCAACTGTCAACTATCACAGTATTACAATAAAACAAACTCTGTCAATAGCCTGGATGGAGTAAAGTGGCATCATGTTGCCAGTCTGTTTTTAGTGGCTCTTGGGTCCTCCTAAGTGACCAAATACTGAATTATTGATGCTGTTCAAATGCCATGGATCCTTTCAGTCTACCTCCTGACTGAGTCACTTTAACTCCTATAATCACTCACTCTCCCACCCACCAACCACCACCACCACTCTGAGGGCTATCATACAAACGTAACAGCTTAAAGGCAAAATCCACCCTAAAATAGACTTCACTTATACGGCTTGTTATTTAAATCATATTGCACAGCTCACTGTAGATATTTTAGTATTGCATGTCATACAGAGAAAAATCCTCAACCAACTCAATAGACAGTCATTCCCCTTCTCCTTTTATTTTTTTATTTTTTTGGCATATGTGTCTACTTAATATCTCATCTGTTGTGTAACCTTGAAGTCTGTTTTGGCAAACTCACTGATTAATCCATCAACAGAAAATTAATCAGCAGCTATTTTGATAATCAATCAATAATTGAAGTCATTTTTCAAGCAAAGATACCAAACATTTTCTGGTTCCAGTTTCTCTCTTGTGAGGATTTGCTGCTTTTTTCTGTTTTAGATAGCTGTAAACTAAATATATTTGGGGTTTGAACTGTTTGTTGGACAAAACAAGACATCTGAGCACATCATCTTGGACTGTGGAAAACTGCGATGAGCATTTTTCGCTATCTTCTGGCATTTTTTAGACCAAATAAATAATTGATTAATCGAGAAAATAAATCACCAGATCAGCTGATAATGAAAATGATTGTTAGTTGCAGCCCTAGATGCCAATAAAGTTTGTTGAAATTGAAAATTGGAACAGTCCCAAAGAAGCTACAACAGTAACCATGGTGATTTTATGAGGATATAGGCACATTTTCAGATCTAACGCTGGAAATCCTGTGTTCAAATAAAATTTGGGAAGTAGTCTCTCCCTCAAAAACTCCATCAGCCCACAGACTGTCATTATTTTTTATTTTATTTTATTTTTTTATTTATTTATTTATTTTTTTTTATTATTTTGTCATTATTTTGTTGTGGGCCGATTCCAAAAAGTGTCACCTGATCATATCTGATCATCAATCAATGCTCTGAGTTCTGGTTAAAAGAGACAGTTTTAATTTTAATAGGAGTTAACACTACTGTCCTACATTATTGCAAAACTGTAATGTAAATTCAGTTTAAAAGTTTCCCTCAGGTTCAACATATGACTGTGTCCATGTCTGCCCCTAGTCTTGTCTAACCTTTTGGTTGTTATAATACTAGCCATATCAGCTACATGTCTATAAATAACTCAAAAGCCCTCAGAGGTTTTGTAACACATGGGAAAAAAAATCAGCTAGCTGTGGCAGTCATCCTTTGTGAGAATTTCTTTTTTTACAAATGTACGTCTGCACAGCAAAAAATAAACTTTATTCATTCACTACTGAGAACTGTGGAAACAAAGAGGCTTGTAGAGCTGATTCTGTTGCTGAATTAAATGCCTTGTGCGGTTCTGAGAGTCGCTGTGGCCAGTAGGTACATCACAATACCTCCCCCTCCTCCCTTCTTCTCCCACCTCCCCCACACTCGCCCTCAGCCTCTCATCTCTCCTGTTCTAACAGCCCCTTCCACCCACTGAAAACGTGTGGATTCACAAGTGTAGGCACATTTGATTTTTTTTTTTTTTTTTGGTCATATTTTCAAAGGCCATTTCAAAACTACAATAAAATCTATCTTTTTGTCTTGTGGGTTTTAATTAAACCAGTGCTATAATACACAGATTGGTGATTTTGAAAAGATAATTAATTTTCATAATTTTAATATCAACAAATAGCATCTGTGCCTCTATATGTAAATGAGGCTATGTGAAAATATTTCACTGAGCAGATTTCCTCTGTGTATCCGCTTTAATTTCTAATGAAAAATGTGTGAGAGAGTGAGAAATTAAGCCTCTATTGTTCCTTCACATCACATTAAAACCATTTAGGTACAGTGTCCCTTTCGTCCCCTTTGAGAATCTAAATCACACAAAACTGGACTAGGTTAACATGGATGTTTACTTGGGGAAAGCCTCATTTTGCCCACGCTGAGTGATTGTACTGCTGTGCTCAGTAGGTGGTGGGACTAACCGCTGTTATGACACATACACAGATAGTCATGTTCAAGGACCCACTCTATGGATCTCACCTCCCCTACTGTCTCAGATAAATGGAGCAGTCGTGTCCACATCCACTCATCTGTAACAAATGTTGTCTTCTCCTTGTGCTGACATCGTCCATGGTGTGACGACATTTTGCTGAAATCAATCTGCTGCTTAGCGTACTTTATGCATTTCTGCCATCATCCTTCTCTGTGTAAAAGTTATACAACTAAATCGAGATTGCTGTTGTGATCAATTTGACTGATTCTGCAAACAGATCAAAACGAGCTCTGGATATGAAATCCAGGCATTTGTTATCAGTACTTTTGCGTCATTGGGGCTAGGGAGGTTAATTTCTATCTGTTATCTGTTGCATGTTTCTGATTGCCTGCCTAAAACTTTGATTATGTAATGCAATCAGTACAACTACTTGAACTCAGTAATGCAATCTATTGAGACTTTGGAGTGGAAGAGGCCTCAGCCTGTGAATGAATGAGTTAAGGCTCTTAACTGCATTGAATTGTCAGTTTTCACAGTCAAATGAAGTCTGATTATTTGTTGCAGAATTAGTTTGAGCCGCACTAGACCTTTGTAATGGCCTCATAATCAATGTTCAGTATTACAAATGATACGTGTACCAACGTGGTGCTTCAGCTAACATTAGTCATCAGAGGTGATCTCATGTTGGTGTGAATAACGCCAACATTAAAGCTGCTATAATCAGTATTTTTATGTTAACAATTGATCACATGACTATGTGTATGGATATGTAAATAAGCAACTATTTGCTTATTTGCTTATTTGCAGTCTCAACTTTATAAGGTGGTAATATGTCAGTGTTTTGTTTACTGCTTGTTTGCGCTGCCCCCAAGTGGCCAGAAAATGAGTTATTTAATGTTTCAAACACCAAACAAGAAAACTCTCTCTTTGTTTCTGTCTCTAATACTTTTGTTCTGCCTTCCATCCAAAATACATTTTATCTGTCACCTGCTAAAGTCAACACCAACTGTTATTTCTAGATTTGGATCTTACAAACAATAAAAATGCCTCTGCTTCCTCCAAGATATCCAATATTTACCATGTCAATATCATATCATATCTATATTTTATAGGGCTGCAACTAATGATTATTTTCCATTCTCAATGTATCTATTATTGTGTTATTTTGAATAAAAATGCCATTATAATTTCCCAGAGCCCCCCAAAGTGACATTTTTACATAGCTTGTTTTGCTATTATTAATGACAAAGAAAGGCAGCAAATCCTCCCATCTGAGAAGCTGTAACTAGCAAATGTTTGGCATTTTTGCTTGAAAATGGACTGAAACGATTAATTGATTATTAAAACATTGTTTCAGCTCTGATATTTTAGTATGTCCTTTGTACTCTTTTCTGTAATCCAGCAGCTGATTACTCTTGACGCAGCTCAAGCACAAGCTATCACAACGTGCTCTGCACACTCAAAGACTGACAGCGGCACAACAGATGACTTCATAGACGTTTTGTATTGAAGTTTATCTAGAGAAGTCTGTGATCATTAATCAGCTCTTTAAACATATCTCTTTTAAGTTCTGAGGTCTAGAAACACACCATAACACTGAGAGGCAGCCAGCTGTGTGAAGCGGCTTTGTGTATACAAAAGCATAGTGTTTGGGCAGCCATCTCCAAAACAAGGGAGGAGTGTGTGACAGTGTGTTGAGGAGATACACATGTCCTGGGTGTGCATCAGCTGTGCTGCGGCTGGGCCCCTCTCCTTGTTGGGTGCTGTTTGATGGCTACTGGGACCCTTTCAGCCCCACTGCACAGCCCTCTGTCAAGGGCTGTAAAGCAGAGTGGAAAATCCCCTTCAGCCTGCAGAGTTAGTTTTGGCTGTGCTCTCTGTTCCACATCATTGTCAGTGCATTTGGTTGGATCCTTATCATGTAAATAAATGGTAGCATAGCTTTGTACTTACATATATCATGCAGACCCTGCTGAATAGCTTTCTAGGTATATACCACATGATGATTTTCCTGTTTCACCCAGATAAAAACACTTTATGCTACATTTTTATTGTAAAATTGTAAAAAATAGACATTGTAGTCATATTTTGGTGTACCACATTTATATATATTACATTTTGTATTTAGAAACTTTTTTGTTGTGTGTTTGCCTATGTGTGTGTTTATGTAGGTCAAATGGAGTGGAAGTCAGGCAGAGTACAGTCTGGAGGGGGAGTTTCCAGAGATGCTCTTCACCATCAGCAGAGAAGGAGTCATTTATCTCAATGCCCCTCTGGACAGAGAGACACAAGACCAGGTCTGTATAACTGCAAGCTAAACACCTCCAGCACTTAATAATAAATGTCAGTTTATGATTACTATTTAAAGTGTCTAAACATTAGGGCTGTAGGTGCTACACTGTTCCTCCTGTATGAAAGACAGAAGCCTTTATTTCTATGTTTGAACTTTATTGTGTGACAATAAATGAGTGCAGTTGCCCTATAATCTTTATGTTATTTTCTGTTTTTCCACAAGATCCTCTCCATTAAAAGCAACAGAATCATACGCGATATGTTGTGCTACTGTCATTTCCAGTGGATTTCATTCAATTATTTTCACCAACTGATAACTGGGAGCAAGTAAATTCAAAATGCTGAAGAAGAACAATATGAAGAGACAGCTTTGATGGCACTAAACAATTTCTCATGTTGTTTATTAAAAGAAAACTCTTAACTTCTTCTTAACTTTTAATTAAAGGGACCCTGGTACACGTTATTGCAACGAATAACTGAGCCCGGTCTATTTTTATACCATATAGAGCTAATTAAGAAAGCAACCCAAAAACCTGAAAAGCACATCTATGTTCCTTGAACATATTCTGCCCATGGCAAAAAATAATTATTGTATTATTACAAGGACTATAAAGCTAAAAGCTTAATTTCAAATCTTGTTCACTTCAGGCTAAGGCTGTGAGAGGGATCATTATTTGTGCTAGGATTAAAAATTAAAGATCATTTGTTTGCCTTTTACTCTCGAGTTCTGCACACAACTTAAGCTCCTGAGAGCTTTGAATGGCTCACTGAACAATATATTCTGGCACAAATGCTCAAGTGGCCAATGAACAACACAGATGGACTGAGCTACATCAGTGGATGTGTGTGATTAGTGTTTAAACACATGCTTCCAGCATATTGCATTTTGTGTCTTCTGTAGTGGCCATTTAATGGAAGGTTGAAAATAAAATGCCTTATCAGCCTGAAGCATGATGGTTTTAGTTTAGTCTGTAGTTGAGAGGAATAACAGACATGATAGATATTCACATTTGTGCTACAACACCTTTCAGGATATTGAAATGTATTAGTAGTTTTAAAAGGTACATAACGTTAATTGAAGTAAGCTCAGAAGAAAAAGAGGAAAAGGTGGAGCAGACATAGCTTTTTGCTATTTTGCTACCCCTAGTGATTGAAAGGTTGTAGATGCATACTTACCATCACTCCAAAAATGACTAATAATCTGTGGACACTAAATTCCATCTCTTGTCTGAATACAGCTCCATCAGTCAGTCTGTATTCTTCATGAGTGATGGTGCTGATAGGGCCTTTTCACATTGTAAGCTTTGTGCCCGCACCTGCCAGAAGTGAAGAAGGATGAACTTAGAAATACCAGCTTACCCTTATTGTAGGATCCTATCCCATCATGCAATGGGCAGGGGAACACCCTGCACTGGTTACCAGTCTACTGCAGGGCCAGTTTATCCTCTTTATCCTCCTCTTTATCCACTCTGTTCAGTTCCAGATCAGCATTGTGGTTGAGCGTCCAGATGGCAGAGAGATTGCCAAGCCTGTGGAGTTGAGGGTGATGGTGGGCGACGCCAATGATAACAGACCCACCTTTCCACAGGCACAGTACCATACTGTGGTCAAGGAACTGGCTGCCCGAGGTAACTGGGCACATGTTATACTGTAGTTTCAATAGTCACAGTGATTCCATGTAAAAATACTTTGGGCAACTGTATATACTCAAAATACTCGTAGTCTCAACACTTTTTAAAAAAAAATTCTAATTACTGGAAAAGTTAGGGATCGTCATAAAACAACACAGTGAGACGTCCGAATAATCATTTGTCACATTTACACTATAATGGGAATATTGTTTCACAACAAAGTAGAGGCAACACTGGCTGGAGGATGTTGCAGTGATGAAAGGGCTGAGAGTGCCAGATACCTTTTGTGAAAGCAGATTGGGATTTTAGCCAGGACACTGGGGGAAGGCACCCTCTCTCCTACCCGTGCTCATAAAAAGCACATGGTGTGTTGTAAAAGCTTTTTTGTTGATGCTTTAAAATGGTTGATTCTGGGAAATGAATGAGACAGGACAATCTGTTAATCTAAATGGAATCACTGAGTGAGGATTAAATGAGAGCTATTGTTATGTCCTTCCACCCCCTTATTCCCGTTCAGTGTGCTGTGTGACTGTAACTTATTGCAGAGAGAAAAACATATTTTGGCTGTATTACAGAAACTCTGTCTGCATGGATGATCACTAAAAGTTGCTTGAGATTCTGAATTAAACATTTAGAAAATTAGAAATTCAGTGACAAGAGAAACTAAAATCATAGGAGAAAAACGTTATGTTAAAATTGTATCTTAAGAGATCTTATGACTGTAAATGGGTTAGATGCTCTTGCCTTTCAGAGGGCCTGCCTTTGCTGTTCTTTACTGGTGTATCTTTCCCCAGGGACAGAAATCCTGACAGTGCAGGCAGCCGATAACGACGATCCCAAGACGGACAACGTGCGGATCTTCTACCGTTTAGTCGGACAAATTCCAGAGAGTCCTCGTGCCCTCTTCAGAGTGGACCGTGACTCAGGGGTCATCTCCGTCCAAGCAGACAGTATGGAGGGCACAGCGCCTCAATACACCCTCACCATCACTGCTGAGGATGCCAAAGGTGATCCAAAATACAGCCTTCCTCATATTGTGATTTTTCCTTTTGCAACCTCATTAAGTCTCACAAAAAGCGTAATTTGAACTGTGACTCTTTAATTTTATGTACTGGTATTTCCTGTTGCTGAAATAGGACACTACGTTGTGAGGAGTAGAATATTAGAGATAAAGGTAAAACAGTTTTTTTGACTCAAAAACTGACTGGAAGGCCAATATTGTTTTTATGGATTTCTAGGAAGTAAAAGACATAATACTTTTGAGTTCAAATACAAACTATTCAGAAACACACATACACAACTATTAATAAACATATACAAATAAACATAAAAATCCTAAAAACATAGATTATATTACAGATCACAGTATATCTGTACTTTATGTCTGGGAAAATTAGCAAGTAAAATGTTTTTTCTTTACTTTACAGATAAAATAATAATACAGTTAAATAACAATTTCATAATTTTAAGTATAAGAGAAAATGCTTCAGTTAGACCATATCTTTGTACACAAACAAAAAAGGTTGAGAATATACCTCCTTATCTCTCCTGCTTCCCACTTTGCTTCCATTATGTAGACAAATATAGACCCATTCTGTAGACAGATACAGTAGCTGTGCTTTGGTTCTCCTGGCTCACTTTTGGCTGCTAGTACAAATTTATACAAAATCTAATTTGTGGAAGAAAGCTAAATTAAGTATTCGAGTATGAAGATATTGCATCCCCAAAATAGAATGTTATTTAACTGGTAATGGCCAATTACAGTGTCCATTAAATGTCAGTCATAATGAAGAAATAGGTGGCAATAAAGCTGCAAGTTGTTGTGAGGACATTACGTTAAAGGTGCCAATCAAGAGGAGAGAGAGAGAGAAAAGAAAGCAGTGATAAAAAATAACAAACCCCAATTTTAAAGCAGTTACTGTGCTAAGGAGTAACATAATGTACTTATATGTAAAAAAACAAATTGCGGCTTTCATAATGACTGTCACATCAAAGGTTTATTAGCTTTGTGAGCTAGTGCGTCAGTAGCTTCATTGACAGTATAGCATCCAGGGGATGTATGTATACTACTGTAGCTTCTGGGGTGACAGATGATGTGGTCTGCATGACTCATGGATCAGGGTGTGATGGAGGCAAGATGAGTTACTTGCCGTTCCTTCAGCATACTTTATGTGTGTGATGGGCTGACCCTGAGTCACTAACAGAAGCTGTGATGATGTTCCCTGGCAGGTCTAAACAGTTCCTGCACTGTGTTTGTGACAGTGCAGGATGAGAACAACAACCCACCAGTCTTCTCCCAACATGAGGTACGAGAGCACATGTTCAAACAGACACACAAACGCAAGACACACTTCTGATGCAACGGTCCGCTCAGGACATGATGATCAATACCTGTGGAAAAAGGCAGGCCAAACATCACAGGCCATCATAAGTGGCTATTGGACTGCGGACTGTGAATCCGCTCTGCAGGTCACTGATCTAATTTTCCTGGCGGGGAACTAGATATGCCCTCTAATCTCAGGCTTATAGCGATGGCACCATGTTACTGGAGGAGTTTTATTCAGTTCTTTGTACTCTAAGTGGACTGTGTTTTTAGAGTTTAATCTGATAAAGCCTTCTTTGGAGAGTAGTTTCCACTCATTTCTTTATAGTCAAATCCACATCATGACTACACAATGATATTCAACGCCATTAACACGTTAGAAATGATGTAAGAATCAATGTTGTCATAGGTATTACGCACAGAAATTTCTGCATCAGCAGGTTCTTTATTTCAGCAGCTTACTGGTATGAATCTACACAAGAGAGGACTCAAAGTGACAGCCAGAATATTTATTTAAACTCCCTGCTTGAAGGTGGCTGTAAAAAGTTTTTTTCTTTTTTTCATGAAGAACAGTTGTAGTCAGAGTCTATTCATGTTAGTTACAATATATTCCAATGCTGACAGGTTTTCACAGAAGACAAATGAAAAAAATCTAAATAGCTACAGAAGCTTGTCTGTGGTGATGTTTTCACTGCAAATAAGAAAAATCAAAATTAACATCCACAGAAATTTCTCAAACCACTCACAGCATAATCTTCTTCTCCAATTTTTATGTATATATTAGCTGAGTCTATGCCCCATAAAAAATTGTATATGGGTGTTTAAGACAAGCAATTGCGGGGTCCCCCAGTGGCCTAGGGGTTAAGGTGCTGCATGTCATTCCCCGTTTCTCTCTCTCTCTCTTCTCATTTCCTGTTGTCTCACAGGTTTCAGTTGTCTAATAAAGGCATAAAATGCACAAAAACAAAATTTTAAAAAAAGATAAGCAATTGTATAAATCCAACAATTATTTACTTTCATTTTCTGTTGTATCCTCATTTACATTCCATTTATATATCATGCAATAATAAAACATCTATGGGAACTACCTCCAATATCTATTTTTATCTTGTAGTGATCCACTTGAGCAAGGCATCATTAATGCTGCAGTCGCAGGCCCAGCACAAAAATGGGACAGTGGTTTCCCTTCATTTTGACGTAGCTGCTGGTATGAAAGAAAAATAGGCTAAAGATAGGCAGTTACAGAAAATCACCCTACCTTTCACCCACATGTGCCACATAATAGAAGAGAGAAAAGCCATGAGTGTTGGGAGTTACGTGGGAGAGCCATCATGCTGTGATAATGGGGAGCCAGTCTGACTCTGGCTGTTCTCTCTGTCAGACCATAGAAAGACTGTACTGACACTGTGAGCTGTGAAGGAACATTTTATTTTGAGATGGGAGAGAAGGTCCGTCCTTTAAATTTAACAGCGGAAATTGGCTGTAGAGCTTTGGCACGACTGTCCAGACCAATAACAGGAGACAGTATAGTTGAATACAGACTTAATAAAAGATTGTGCAATGTGTATTTTTTGATATAACATCTATTGTCATGGTATTATTTATGTCCTTGCTCCGTCCAGTTGACACTTGAGGATTTTAACCGCATGTCTCTCAAACATTGCTGAATTCTCATTTTAAGGCTGTTACACACAAATGTACTCACTTGCTCAGATAATCCCCACCACACACACACACACGCAGAAACACACACAAACACAGAGGTGGAAAATGTTCTTGAGCAGGTCACGCCTGAGTAGTGCAGCTTTTTCCATGGCGATGTGAAGGCAGCGCTATAGGGGGTGATGTGGGAGGCGAGTGGTGACAGGTCTGGGTTCAGCGACCCTGTGGATGGGGCAACCAGATCAGAGGCATGGCTGCTTCACTAGAGGACATCTGTGAGTGGCAGATTAAACGGCTGTCTAAACACACAGAGGTGTGTGAATAAAGGTCAGCTAACACCGGGAGGTCAAGAGGGAGCAAACGTATATTCACATATAGTCACATAAAGTCACGACAGCACAGTAAATTGAATATTTAACAGTCATCTCTGAGTTTTATTGACAACCACAAAATGTCAACATCATCAACAGGTCTCTTTATATTAGCCTGTTACTGATATAAATATTTAATTTCATTATTTAATATTTAATGCATCTGTTAATGCAGAGTCAGATGAGAATAATAAGTTTATTGTTAAATTATCCTGCCTCAAGTACATATATCTACATATCTATAACACATATCAATAACTCTTTGATAACTACATTTTGGAGATCTTTGCTAAAACGTGTGTGTGTTTGTAGATTAGAAAAGAATATTAGCTGATATTCTGTTATCAGAATGTTTTTAATTCAAGGATCAGGATCAGTATTGTGGCCAAAATCCAGTATCGATCGGTCAGTCACTATAAACAATAAAGTAATGTTTTATAATAGAAATCAGTAGAAGGTAGATTATTACAGCAAAGATCAATTGGCTTGATAATGAAATGCTCTAATTCTTTCCTATTATTTTTTCTCTTTTGGTGGGGAGGATGTCAGTGGGGCTTGATGTGAGCTGAAATCTGATAAAAGAAATTGCTAATTAGATTGGATTTCATTACAATTTATTACTATACATAGGCACACTTAAGTGTATTTTTATGTAGAAGTGTCTTGTTGACAAATGACTGGTTTCTGCCAGGTAATCATACATTTTCTGTCTCCTCCCCATCAGTATGGGCCCTTTCACATCCCAGAGAACGCTCCAGTGGGCACCACAGTAACAGCTGTGCTGGCAGGGGATGCAGATGTTCGAGGAGGAGACAGCTGGCAGGTGGACTACTGTTTAGAGTCTGGAAACGAGGAGGAGGTCTTTACATTAGTGACCGACAAGCAGACCAATGAGGTCTCACTTGTCCTTTCAAAGGTAAACAACACAAACGGTCCTGGAGCCTCTGTACATGCACATCTGACCACCTTATTGATTACTTACCACATAATCCAAGATCAGCTAAAAGAAAAAGTCCAAATTAAACTGGCCTGTTAATTGTTTTCTTTATGCTCTTCAGGGTATGAGAGAGCACTAACACATTTCTCCTCTCAGGAGCACAAATATTAATGTCAAGGACAATTTTTGGCACGATGGCTTGTATCTGTCCTTGGTGCAGTCCTGAGAGATAATTCAGTAGCTGGCTGTGTCAAAATAGCAGTCACATTTAACTCAAGTCATTTTTATGAGGACACGATTTTAATATCACAGTGTGTACATGTGAGGCACCGACAGAAAGGTTGGAAAAGAATATTCCAATACGTCAATACTTCAGTCCCACATGCCTCAAATAAAAAAGAGTCCAGATGACAATGGAATGTTCTAGCCCAATAATCTCTCCTGTCCCTGGGGCGCATCACCCTTCGCCTGCCTCGTATAATCCAGCAGGGCGTTTTAGGGATGCGTGGGGGAATGAGTGTGTGTCTGTCTATCTATGTGTGTGTGTGTGTGTGTGTGTGTGTGTGTGTACTCTAATGGTCTGCTCTCTGTAAGTGGGCCAGGCAGGAGACGGTCTATTATTTTCAACCTCTCTGTGGGAGTTGATGAATGTGATTGAACTGTGAGCTGCACACGCTCCGCTGAGATAAAGCAGGAGATGTCGAAAAAGCTAAAAATCTTGTGTCTTTGAGCAGCTGTGTTTAAAGCTCTTGTATTTACCTTGTGCGATATCACTGTAACTAACTTTGTATCACTAGAAGGGATAGGGTAGTTTATTTAGCTTACTTTAGTAAAAATTAAAGCTTAAATACTCCACAAGTAAAGCCCCAGTGGATTAAAACGCACTTGAGCAAATCCTTTAATTCATCGCGTTACAGTGTGAGGTCAGCGCCAGAAGGCAGACACATTTCATTATTAGAAATTACACAGTGCTCACAGCCCAAGTGAATAATTAGATTGTGTGAGCAGACACTAATGGCAGTTTACCACACAGACTAGAGGCTGCCGATTGAGGTAAATGTATAATGAACCAGGGGAAGTGAGGGGAATCTAATCAGGATGAAGAGAGCAGGAGACATTGGACATTACATCAAATGTAAAAACATTTTGTTAAAGAAAAGATGAAATGAAACTTTGTTTGATGTTTAAGTGAATTGGAGCTTGTTGTAGCAGTTCAATTAATCATGTTAATGTAATATTTACCATTAATGACTTCATTCAAAGTTGTCAGCAAATAAATCCTTAATATATATTCATCCATTACTAACTAAATGTGTGTCATCAGTTTAAAGTGCAAATCCTGTAAGAAACTGTAATCATATGAGTTGATGTAAGCAGGAGTAATGGTGTAACTTATATGGGATATTTATTACAAATAGATATGTTATATGCTTCATTTTAACTCAGACAAATGCTTAAAAGCTGTAATATGACTTACATAACAATTCAGTGAGCGAAGAAACAGAATCTCTGCATGTATAATGGATGAGCCAGCAGAACAGGGCAAGTTGTGTTCTGTAAGAAGACAGCTAAGGAAAGATTCAACAAACAAAATTATTTCTTGGGTTTGTGAATTTAACTGGGATTAATCGCCAAGAATCCGCCCACCACAGAGGACAATAGCAAAACTGGAAATATTCGATTTCATAGATTGATATATCTAGAAATAGGATAATTCAGTATCATTAGGAGGCTAAAATCTTTTTATGGTTTGAAAAGTCTGATTTAAAAGGAAGACGAAATGTATAATGGCACCAGTGTAGTACAGTTAATTAAAGCAGCTATAATTCATAGTTCTGTATCAACAATGAGTCAAATGGCTACATGTATGTGAAAGGGGGTCACTCGTAGTGACAATCACCAGACTCCACAGTTCTCCTCAGCTGTACGGAGCTTTTTAGTGTCTTTCAGCTCATTGTTTTGGTTTTCTGGCCTGCAACTTACCCACTGTACCTCCTGCTCAGCACCAAAGGGCAAAGAGACAAAGTCAGCGACTAGCTGGTGGACGTAGTGGAGCATTTAGCAGCTAAAGAGACGGTTATTCCTGCAGGAGTCAGTGGAGAGCAAAACAGAGCTATAAGCAGAGTGAATAGTGGACTTACATTCATCAGGTGGTCAGAAACAGGACTCCAAGTTAACGCTGATGTTGCTCTGTAACTGCTCAATGTGTAAATAAGCAACTTTTGGCTCGTCATATCAACTTAAAAGGTGATAATATATCAGTGTTGTGTTTACAGCTGGTTTCCACTTTTTGCTAGTAGCCAAAGAAATCTGTTATTGCAGGTTGAAATAAAAATGAGTGTAATCTATTGAATAATCAACAGCACAAACAAAAGAACAATGAGATTAATACTTGATGGTTATTTGTTTTGGATACCCATTTTGGAGGTCTTTAAATATTGGGTATTAGTGAAGGTGAGCTAAGGTTGATAATGACGGTTCACTGATACTTAATTCATATTTTAGGGTAAAAGATATATCGAGAAATAGAAGTATCATCATGTGAAGACTAGTAATATAGTGGTTCAAATGACTGACTGTAGCCTCGATAGAGTCCATGCACATGTTCTGGTGCACTGATAACACACTGAGTAGTTTGATGCGTCACTTCCAGTCAACAGCAGTACTCTTGCACCCTCCAAGGCCTGCGTTTCTTCTCCCTGGCAACAGAGACGCACTCAGCCTGAGCAGCATGATGTCAGGCAACGCTGGTTTAATAATGTCTTGTTTCATGGGCAGACAGAACACATTTAAGGGTAAAACCTGACAGCAAACACAAGCTTCAGGGCAGGATTTTGCCTTTGCCTTCAGTTGGATTCTTGCGCCTCTAAAATCTGTGAAATCTTTGAATGAATGACAAGTATTCACTCACTGCACTGTAAACTCTAACTGCAGTTAATATTTCCATACCCCCACTATGAAACTACATTTCTAATCCCTCAAACAAAGTCAACAGGTCGCAGTTACTATTTTTAGTGTCCAGATTACAGTAATCCTATCACTTGAAATCTACTACTCCCAATTTTGCTGCAAAACATTGGACCCAAAATAGTACATACTGTACATCCCTAAAAGTGTTCAAATGTATAGATAGATTAATTTGTTTATATGTGATTTTTACACTCTTTTACAACAAAGAGTTGATATATTGAATACCCTGCAATGTTCTATGGTCATACAAATCTGCTTAACAGTGTATCCAGTTTATACAGGGGTATTTATTGCAGCGTCACATAGTAGTTGCTCTCAGTGCATCATCATGGAAAATGTTTCATTAGTGACACAGTGAATCAATTGGCTCTGTGACCACTGTCTGGTTCATATTGGAAATACAGCAAAACTCTGCCAGTACATCCAGTTTCCTTGGAAGTGAGATAAGGGGAATGGACGCAGGAGACTGTACTGTGTCCCTCTCCGACTGGAAAAGACGACATGCTGTTTTTCTTTAATGTGTGGGTGTTTGACTGTCTGTCAAAATGTAATTGAATCCACTGAAATGCAACTACTTCCCTTTTATTTCAATTGCTATAACTCTGAGAGGTATATAAATAGGAGTATGCACGCACATCCAAACCAAAGAGGGCAGGTGCTGTGCCGAAATTGAGCAAATCACGAAATAAACAAATAAACAAATAAACAGCTTATTTCGTGATATGACTCTGAGAGGTTCTACATTTTCTTAAATAATGATGATTTGTTTGTGCCTTGGGTAGATACATGAATAATTTATTTAAGGGCCAGTTCAACCAAATCAAAAAAGCATAATTTCCCACTTAACCTTTGTGGTATCTAGCAAGGTGGTTTTATGCATTCAAGGCACTGAAAAATGTCATTTGAAAACTCAGCAGTGTTTCACAGTGTCCTGGTTACTGTGGATGTCACTGGGAATTGTCATGAACTGTCACTGGGAATTATTTTCTACCAAAGATAAAGTATAGTACCTAACCAGAAGATATTTTCTGGAAAGGCACACTGCAGTTGAGGTTTATAAATGCCTTTTTTTCTTTTACTTCCATTGTATTGGGGTCTTAAAATGTCAGCAAAATGATGTCAATAGGGGTCAGGGTGAAAAATGTTTTCTGCAGTTCAGGTGAACTGGCCCTTTAATGTAATTCCTGCATTTTGTGGCATTTTTTATACATTGCACATAATTTATATCTCATCCTTCACACACACACACACACACACACACACACACACACACACACACACACAAGTTCAACAAACTGAAGGATGTTAACGGTTGACATGTCACCAATAATTTTAAGGAATATTTGTCCCTGTATTCCTCTGTGTCTGCATGTATGTCTTCACAGGTCTTGGACTTTGAGCGTGAGAGTGAGTACATCCTCGTGCTCAGTGCTCAGAACCCAGTGGCTCTGGTCCGTGGCCGTTACGGACCTGCATCCACGGCAACAGTCTCCATCTATGTTGACGATGTGAATGAAGGTCCAATCCTGTCTCAGAGCCATTATGAGGTGACTGTCAGGGAGGGCGAGGAACCTGGACGGGTTATCGCCACCATCCGAGGTTACGACCCTGATTCTCACCCAATCAGGTAAGCCTAATAAGAACTGATGAATGCTGTAGGAATAATCCTCTACTTCACCAATTCAGGAAGACTGATGCATGAAGTATCACAGTTCTAACTTTACAGAGTTGCACATGTTTTTTTGTCCAGATATTCTCTTCAAGGGGACACAAAGAAATACTTTTCAATAGGGAAGTATTCTGGTGAACTAAAGACTGTGCAGGCCCTGGACAGAGAAGAGAACAGCACGTACACCATGGAGGTCATTGCAGTGGATGGACGTAAGATCACTTTCATCATTTCATAAAAATAAAAATATTAATAACATGCCTACGTAATACACTTACTTTAAGTCCACACACATTTATACAGACAAACAAATAGTCTTAAGAATACAGATGTAGAAGAAGAGACAAAGTTGCAGAAGAGTGAGATCAAGAGAAAGCAGTATGAGTGCAAGAGAACAGAAAAAACAACCCAAACAACCAGCAAAGAAGGTTAGGCAAGGTGAAGAATTTTGTTAAAATATACTGAGCTGGTGTTTCATCATCCAGAAACAAATACAACATTCAGATCTAGGCACTGAAGCTGCAGCATCTCATCACATCGTCTCCACATCTCTTGTGTTCCTCATAGGAAACTCTTCTTTATCTGCGTCCACCCTGGTCACCGTGCAAATCCTGGATGTGAATGACAACAGTCCGGTGCTGGTCGGAGACTATTCCTGGAAGTATCTGTGTACGCCTCGCTGGGAGGACCAAGCTCTGGTGCTGGCCTCACGGGACAGTGATGGGCCACAGCATGGAGGACGACTCAACTTCTCCCTGCGCAGTGATGCCACAGTCCGACGTAACTGGAAGCTAACACCTATTAATGGTGAGGTGAACGCAGACTAGGGGAACCCAGTCAACCCGCAGCACACAGTATTAGTCTTTTCATTGACGGTGAAAAGAGAGAACAGTCAAGTAAGGTCACATAGAAGACGCTACTTTTCTACATTTATTTGGTGAGCTGAGATTAATTGTTGCCAATCACAATCAAAACAACTTATTTTAATCAATTATTAAAGTTGACACATTCATAATAAAGGTGTTTCAATTATCATGTGGGTTTTTCAGTAAGGTGTTTCAGGTATCAATTATGCCCAAGTAGTCTGGTCTGATTCTTGGTGCCAACATGGTCTCAAAGCCAGCAAGAGTGCTGCAAAATCGATGCAATTATCAGCCCACAAATCCCAACCAAATCTGGCGACCATATCGGCAGACATGGCTTACATTTGGTCCTCAAATGCCAGAAGACACTTGACCTGGGTTACCTCTCATTTAAGCCTCAGACTGGAGCCATCACAACTACTATATCAAATATGTTTTGCGTTTTTACTATTTTAATATGGACAAATGTATACATCATCCCGTAGTTTGAGATGGTTTAAGATGGATATGTGAATGTTGTGTCTTCTAGTTTGGTCCAAGTAAACTGACAAGTCCACTTTGCTAAGAATCAGCCTGCTTTTGAATAATGTAAAGAGTAGTGAATGTAAATTCATTGGAGAAGACAGGTTGATGTCATCCAGCCACAAGGTCATGCAATGTGACATTAGTGATAAATGGATTTTTAAATACAGCCAGTTGACACTGAGTTTGCCACAGTGTGCTAAATGTTTTGAGTTACTTTGACTTAAATGAATTAAAATAGGCAATATGCCATCCATGAGTACAGATAGTCAAAGAAACAGAGTGATCTGGTCCTGAAGATGCAAGGTGCAAATTGCCCTGTTCTATTTTCTTCCTGCATAATTTCTTCAGTCCCATCTCGGATGGGAGGTGTAATGTAATTATCCTTTTTTTGCAGTTATAAACTGCTAGCGTTGGGCTCATTTAATGCAAACAATTTACTGCTATGACGTCTGTCATTAAGTCATTCAAACAGTTCAACCACTTCCCTCTCAGTTTTTTTTTTATCTCCCTCTTTCACTCCCCTGTTCCTGTTGGTATTGATTGAGCCCAGCTGTAATTATATCTTCTGTGTAATTTCTTTGGCGTCACCGCTGGGTTCCTGCCAGCTAATGGAGGCTAAAAAAGGAATCTCCCAGAATGCTTTGCACCTGGTCACAGCCAGTAATGGTCGTACCAATAATGTGTATTGCTGTAGAGTTGCACGGTTTGCGTGACACAGCCACAACCTCTCATGAAAAGAATAACACCTGTGTGTGTGTGTGTGTGTGTGTGTGTGTAACATGGCCATTCATTTCAAGTCTTTCAGAGACTCTCAAATGTACCATGTTCAAATAACTGACAGTTCTTTCCAATGCAGAAATTCAGTTAATCAGGCAGCACACTCTTATTCCACTTACGTCCACTTCCAAGAAGGGAAATACATCTAGTCTTCCTGTAACACATTTAATAGCATTGTAAAATACTTTTTGGTATCACAATCATCCCAGAATAGTTCTGGGTAGGTAGGTTGTCACAGATCCATCCTGTGAAAATGTCACATCAGAGGCGAAACAGTGCAGATAGAGGATAAATACATTAACAGCCTCTACAGAAGCGCTGTACAGCTCGTGTTCTCCTGACTGACAAATGGAACATGAAGGGGAATGATGGTGAGGAGCAAGCGTGGAGTTTAAGACCCTCAGATAAGGGTTCAAACAGCTTGATAAAACACTTCACTTTACAAGACAGGGCTTTTACGTCATGCAGCCAGGCGTGTATTTTAGACTGATTTACCGAGATAAGATAAAGAGTCACACGCTCCAGACCTCTCCATATACCGCTCCATCAGTCTCTCTCATTCTGTGTGTTGTGTAGTTATACAGTTGTATGGGCGTGTTTTTGCTTGATTTTTGTTCCTTTGGTAGTATAAACTGTAAGATATTGTAAAGCTGCATGTGATTTTCATCGTAAAATATTGACCTGTGTACCAGTGTTGCAGTTGACTCCTATAGGATGTATCAAGCATTTAGTTTAATATAACACCTTTTCAGAATTTACTTTTCTGATCTGTGATATACTCGATAGTGCTTTGGCACTCAGTTGTAGTGCTGCATAAGATGTGATGCTTTTTTTTTCCTAATGAGCAGAAATTATGAAAACATTGTTGTGTACCACTGTGCATGTGTTTCTCGATCCACCAAATACAAGTACCAGTGGTGTAACGCGTAAAATATACTGTGTTAACACGACCAAACTCTACGCATTATGCGCCATTTTCTGTCGCGAGATGCTCCCAACTGTCTTTGTATACTCACTGCTTCCTTCCCAATTTGATCACATTGCTTTTTTTGACACATTGCTGCACGTGTCATTTTCTGTAAAAATATGGTTCTTTAACATGTAATTTTCTGTTGCGAGAAATGAGCTTTGATGAGTAAATGTAATCAAAACTTAATACAAAAATGATTTTAATTATTTTTGTCCAATCCGTAATTTTATAACAAAATGTTAATCAAACGTTTATGTGTCACTTTCTTAACCAACAAATACATGTTTTGTCCTCCAGATACGCACACCAACCTGTCCTTAAACATCCCATACCTGGCCCCTGAGGTCTACACTGTGCCCTTTACAATCTCTGACAGCAGCTCTCCTCCCAGGAGCACCTTCATAAACTTGCCAGGTAATGCCGACTGAGCTAAAGCGAGCACAGGGAGGTTATGGGACAAGAGCGTAGGAACAATCAATAGAAATCAACCCCTGTGTGCCAGCTTGTCCTAGCACTGTTCTTGTTTAATAATGATGTGATGGGGCTTTACAAATGATTTTTCCAGGCTTGTGATTACACAGCTCTCTTAAGACTGTGTTCTGCCCAGTACAGCCTGCTGACACCTTATATACATAACACATAACTTCTCATACACAGGTTAGAATAAACTATATGGTTAAGGGAATAAGGGGTGTACATGCTGTCCTTTGGTTTTCTCTGCCTTCAGCATTGCAGTTAAATTAGATTAACTTCTTACAGAAAAGTCACATGTGAAGCATTTGTGTTGTCACCTATGAAATTCATATTTCATATATGGTATATAACAATAATATGTACAAGCAGGTAAGAATTGTATGCCTTTCACCTGCCACTGAACAGAGTTTATATGAATTATTCTCTGATCTCCCCAAATAAATCTTCCATTGATTATAAGTTGAGCAGTGTTTTTGGCTGGAGTAAAAGTGTTTATAACTTAGATTGTTTTTAAGAATCAGAGCACCAAATGAATCATATTTCCTGTTTAGTCAGTTCTCTGTTGTGTGACGTTAAAAAGCCCTGATCAGTGAGTTGTTTTTGTTTTTCCCTTTGACTCTCCTGTTAGTGACAGTGTGTCCCTGCAACGTCAGAGGGAACTGCAAAATGGCTGCCAAGCAGCTGCAGGGCATGCCAACTATTCAATCTGCAGTGGGCATTCTGCTTGGCACCTTTGCAGTCATAGGTAAGCAGAGAGGCTGACATATCATAAACATCTGTCTAACTGAGAATACATTATAAGCTCCAGCTTTTAAAAAGTACTGTTTGGTCTTTGTTGCAGGGCCATTGTACGGGATTGTATTAGATTTTTCATGGCTTCTTGATACTGTGCCTAGTCACTATATTTTACAGACAAATAAGCACTAACATAGCGATGTTGTTGAATGTCTCAGTGTTTTTTTGTTTTGTTCTTTTTTTTATTCCAGGAACTATCCTCATTGTTGTATTTGTGAGACTCTCCTACCAGAACCCCAAACGGCCGAGCAAAACTAACCAGGAGAGAGTTCCCCTGAAGATTTCAATCTAATTAGGATGAAACTGAATAATCTGTCCTGCTTACTGCCCTGGACCAATGATACCATGTTGCTTTCAGGGCACTGCATTCATTAAGTTACCGTGAATGTCTAAAAATGAATGTATATTTCAGTTATTGGATCAAAGTTCACATGTACACTGACCTCAAAGCAAAATTACATGATATTTTAGATTAGTCAAGATGTCTAATGTATGTTAAGTGCTTAGGCCTGTGCCTGAGACAGGATGTTGACTTATGTTTTAAGTTTGTCATTTTTTTATTGCTATAGACCTGTTATTTGTTTCAAAATGGTGCCTAATTATTACAACAGAGTATCGGGGCAATGGTTAGGAAAATCGATTAAGAGTTTTCGAGAATATAGTCATAACGTTACAAGAAAAAAAGTTGTTATATTTCAAGAATAAAGTCATAATTTTACAAGAAAAAGTTGTAATTTTGAGAAAAATAATAATATTTCGAGTTTCAAAAAAAGCTGAATTCTTTCTTGTAAATTTTGGACTTTTTATTCTTAAAATATTGCACCTTTATTCTCAAAATTGTTTTTTTCTCTAACCTTGCCCCCAATACTCTGTCGTAATTTACGCTGCATGTACCTGTTAGTCATTTATGTTAAACACATCTGGTTATTGAACTATGATGCTATCACCTTGATTCCTAATTATTGTTACAAAAATATTGTTTTAAAACCACAAATCAGAAGAAACATGCCTGTAAATGCTGAGATGTGATTTAATCTAATTCAGTATAATCTAATTTGATGAAGAAGATTATATCAACAGAATTAAAACATATTGCAAGCACCATAACTGCATAATTTCATTTAACTTTGAACAAATGTTCATATCTATACTTTTGTTCTGTTCGTTCCATCCAAGTATAACTGTATATAAGCTGTAGTGAAGATCTCAGCCTCTCATACCTGTAGCAATGGCCATCACTCATTCACTGCATGAAATCTTTTCTTTTCTACCTGCTAGATCCACACTTTAAATCTAATGAGACAGCCTGAAATTGTCCTGTGTTTGTAACTGCCTTAGCAGCACACTCCAGTCTCTCTGATTAAGGCTTTCTAAATGCTGATCCAGTTGACCTAACAGGCAAGCAAAGCTATATTCAGACCAAAGTGTTGCTATGAATAGCTCAACAACTGAAGGTCCACTGAATGACACTCTCCCAGCAGTGTCCAACGAACTAATCACCTCTCATTCACAAAAGACAACGCTTTACAAATGTATAAGATGCTACACACTCATCCATATAGCCTGCTGTGGCAAAGGTTAATTCTGGATAATTGTTCCTGTCATAGACACCATATTTGAAATTAATAGGTCAGAGCTTAATTTAGCTACCAACGAAATCCTGGGACAGATAGAAGTTAGATAGATACAGATCATTTTTGTCACCAACCTTTTGCTTTAGAATTGAAATGAATCCAGTTTAATCCAAGTTTAAAAATTCCATTTTTGGTTCCCCCAGTCGTAGTGATGAACCCACTGAGAACTATATCCCCCAACTGAACTGATCTATAATAAAGCAACTTGCTATTGAAAAGAGTCAAACAAGTAGCAGGATAAAGACCCGAATGTTTTTCTCAGGAGTTGGTGGAGACCAAACTGAAGCTAAAAGATATAAGATAACTATAGATAAAAAGATAACTCCAATGGGATGATAATGTTGCTTATGTCTGCCGGGTGTAACTGTTTGCTAACACATTATCCATAACAACTTGATAAGATGATTATATGACAGGACTGTGTGTGTGTTTTTCTGTCTTGTAGTGTCCCAGAGTTAATCAATGCAGCTGTAAGTGCAGTATGAAAGCCCTTTAACTGTGACTAACATAACATTATATTAACAAAATTAAATCCAAGAACTCTGACACTTCTTTAATCCTAAATCCTTTTGACTTGTCATAGTAGGAAAAGCACAGGTGTTACTAATCACATTAACCATGGCTCCGTTGAATTCAAGCGTCACATGTGACATGTCAATGTGTATTCAATGAAAAAAAGCCTAATAGCCAAACTAAATATCTAGACAGCTATATAAATGTTATGACAGTCACTATCACCTATAAAAACAAGAAGTTTTAGGTACACATTGTGCTGTAGTATCAGTAATAGACTAGCCAAAGTGTTTTCTCCATAACTAATAGCACAGTATGAACAAATATTCAGACATTTTTAAAAATAGAGTCAAGAATCAGAGAGTGGAAATGATGATGACGTACACACTTACAAAGGAGCAGGCCTCATCTGTGTGAAGGTTAGCAGCTGTATTCTTTTTTTTTTTTTTTTATCTCCCAGGTTAGAGTTAGTAGACTGTTGTGAAGTGAAAACAACCACATTTTCAGCTGCTCATCATCTGTACTGGTGCAGCAGGCATGAAATGGAGGAAAAAATATGGCGGAAATTGATGGCCAATCTAAAAATAACCACATTTGCATACTCACCATTACATGTGTGAAAAGACTAGATGCTCCCTCGACTGGACATTTTCAATGCGCAGTGACTCACCAAATATACAGACAATGCTGCTGATAGCCCACGCACCCATTGCCCATTTATATTAGGCTATTTATATCTCCGGCTAACTGTTCCAATCAAAGCACAACATAGCTCCAAGTAAAAGAAAAGTACACTGAATAGGCCCCTGAGGGAGATGAGAGAACAACGCACAAGGGAAGGGATTAGCTTGTGACATGGGGGTCAAGCGTTACATTTAGGAGGTAATGAGCCTCCAACTTTAGCCTTGATGTGTCCCAACAGATCATCCAAGGACAGAGATGGTTCAGCTGGCCAACATAGGGTGCAAGGCCACAGATAGAAATGGGGGTGAGATTTCCAATCACTTCAAGTAGCTTGGGAAATGAGAGATAATTCACCACATATGGACGGCCACTCGGGGACAGTGGGGCAGTGGCTGGTTTTCCCCAAGAGGCCAGCCGGTTTTCCATTGCTTCGGTTACCGGCACAGACAAGTGTTTTTCCTAATCCCTCCTCCCTCTGTTCTGAGTTTCCCCACAGCTACGGCTATTTTAAGATTGTTTTAAGATCATGTAGTTTCACTTTGGCTCTAAACTTGACAGTTTTCCCTTCTGTAGCTGTTAGAGGTTTGCAGTGTATAAGTACTGCTGCAAGACATTTATGATAAGTGGTCCATTAATATAAATATGACACATTCTTTCCTGGCCAAAATACTCGCAATCTTTCCACCAGAATCTCGCTGAACCACTGAAGCAGCTACAATATGTATATGTTTAATCAATATCTTATATTAACATGGATCACATGACTACTTGTATGTGAAAGGGGTTGCTCATACTGATGAACCCACAAATAATCATCACCTCTGCAGTTCCCCTCAGCTCTTTGGAGCGTTTTAGTGGCTTTCAGCTCATTGGTTTGGTTTTCTGGCTGAAACTTTACTGTTTTGGTTGACTCTCACCGCTCGCATCACTGTCATTTTCAGCTGCAGCAGGCTGCTGTTTACAATAAAAAAGCTCCAAAAACCAACTGTACTCTACCTGCCCAGCACCACATAATTTACTGACAAAGTTAGCAACTAGCTGGTGGAGCATTTAGCTGCTAAAGACCCTGGTATTTCCTTCAGGGTTAGTGGAGACCAAAAACAGACCTAAAAGGAAAGTGAATATTGGACTCACACTCATGAGGTGGACACAAACAAGACTCTGAATGATGTTAGCCATATCCACCTTATAAGGTGATAATATGTCAGTCTTGTGTCACAGCTTTTTCCTGAGCAAGTGGGCAAAAAAGTTATCAGTTATTACAGGTATAAAGGAATAGTTCAACATTTTGGGAAATATACGTATTCACCGTCTTGCCGAGAGTTTATGAGACAATCAATACCACTCTTGTTGTGTCTGTATGGTAAATATGAACGCCAGTAATGGGTTAGCTTAGCACAAAGCCTGGAAACAAGGGGAAACAGCTAGCCTGGCTCTCTCCAGTCCAACAAAATCCATCTACCATACCAGCACCTCCAAAGCTTGTTAATTAACATCATTATATCTTGTTTGTTTAATCGTTTGTTAATTCCTTGAGGTCTGCACTTACCTGGGAACAGCACTGTGGCAATAAGACTCAGTTTTTGTATGGATTAAACAAACAAGGTATAAAGTGTTAATTAGTGGGCTTTAGAGCTGCTGGTGGGCAGACTGTGTTACCTTCAGGTTAACCCTTTCCCCCTGTTTCCAGTCTTCAAAGCTGAGCTAACCAGCTGCTGGCTCCAGCTTCATATTTACCATCCTGTCACATTTTGCTTCTCTGACTTCAGCCACATTCCCACTTCCTCATTGCCATCCTCTACCTATCCACCACATGCCCTCTGACTTTTCCATCTGTCCCAGTCATCTCACTGACTCTGACTCCCACCACTCCGTCTTGCTCTGCAGTGACCCCTTTCCCTCCAATCCCAGTCACCTGACCTACCCCGCCCACTCACTCACCTGCTTCCTATTTCCCCTAATCAGCCCAGCAGTACATATAATGGTTCATTTCTTCTAGTACTCTGGTCAAAGTTGCTTGTGCTTTGGTTTTTAAGCCCCCTGCCCATACTAAATATTATTTAATTAATTGGTTATCCCAAAAGTGGATCACATCATTTTGTTTTGACTCAATGAAAAACACATATCTCCTGCTGCCAAATCACTTTGAAGATAGAGTAGAAATCTGCCTCATTGGAAGGACTTAACTGCCGTGATCACCATCTATAACCACCTTCTACTTAAAAGTGACAATTCAATTCTTAAAGTCAGCTCTACAGCCTGATCAATTAAATAAGGCTGAAACAACTCAACTCCTCTTTGTTTTCCTATGGCAGAGGTCAACTGAAGGTTAAATAACAAAAAACATCTCTTTTCCAGTGTTAGAAACTGTCCTGATATGATGCATATTTAATCAGTTTGAGCATCTCCATCTCATGTGGGTTTGAGAGAGTTTAGGCACGAAATCCAATTTGTATTTGTTGTGATACGGATCTACTCAGAGGCCGAGGAAGACGTCTCTGTGAGAGCCCACTTCATTGTTCATTTGAGTGAATTCTCGTATCTCAATACATTACAGAGGTGTGGAGATTAGGTACAGATTCATATACAGTGCTCATTTGCATTTTGATTGCAATATGTTTGATTACATTTCATCTGGAGGCAGACACCTTTTTGTCATCTTATTTAGTACCAGTGATTGCATGCAGAGCCTACAGGCTTTCATTTGAATATCTGTGTAATAAAACCAACCACCAACGAAGGTAGAGGACCATGTAGGACGTCTTCCTCCTGTTAATATTGTACTAATGGAAACTTAAATCTTAAAAGGTTAAAAACATGAATGTTCTCCCTTTGAAATGACCTCAAGAAATGCTGTAATAAATAGCCTCTAACTTGCTCTTAGTTGTTTCAGCATGTCCTGCTCTTTCAGTAAATTATGTTTGACTAATAATAAATTGCCTGCAATTACTGGCAGTTGAGAAAGTCAGAGGCTGTTAGGGTTTTCCATTTGCACGATAAATTGATTCACTGACAGGAATGGTGCTGCATAACAGCAACACAACCCACTGGTGTGTTATGTTGCATCATTGTGACTGATGTGCTCCAGCTGTCCACTTTTACGGTAACCTCACTTTAAGAGTTGATCTGGCAGAAACTCTGAGTGGAGTTGACCTGTGATTGCAGGAGGCTGCAAGGCTGTCTTGTTTCACACAACACCGTCACTGGCAGCGTGAGAAGCTGTTAATCCTGTTTGCTATATAATAAACACTCACAGCAGCAATTTTTCTTTCTTTTTTTGAAACTTTAAGTACATTTTGCTAATAATACTTTCATACTTTTATTTACATTTTTAATACAGTACTTTCACTTGTAATGGAGTATTTTTATATTGCAGTATTGCTATTTTTACTTGGGTAAAGTATCAAAGTCTGTGCTCCAGACTTAACTTGCCACAACTTCATCCAGATCTTAATATTCATTCAGTTATCTGCTCTGTTTTTCCTCTGCCATCTACTAACTCTCATGTCATTCCAGATCCAGCCACTTCCTCCATTATCGCCTTTCCCCTCACCTGACCTTCCCTGCCCACTTACTCACCTGCTTCCCATTTCCCTAATCAGTTCCTCTCCACTCATTCTTCTTAGTTTTTCCTGTCTGATTCTACCTGCTGACCTATTGCTTGACCCTTGGATTTATGATTCTCTGCCTGAAGTTTGCCTGTTTTTGACTGTCCTCCTGCTTTTGACTCTCAGTAAACGTGAACTCTTATCTTACTCTGACTGTCTTTGTGTCGTGCTTTTGGATTCAAACTTGCTGTTTTCCTTAGCCGGTACAGTTCCATACTCTACTGAAACAGTATCACTTGTAAAAAGCATATAACGAATGCTCACAGCATTACAATCACCAAATAAAGAAGATGATGAGGGTGTGTGCAGCAGAATTGCTCATTGAGATGCATGAGAATTGAAATGTTTAGAGAGAACGCCCTAAAGGAGAAAGGGTCATAGTTCTGTCTTCTATTTTGTATTATTTATCCAATGCAGTAATTTGATGTTCTGAACAGGAAAACAGTTTAAACTGCTTGTCACATGAAATGGACATTTGACAGAGTATGTGCGTCACTCCTGCTATTTATGGCATTTCAGAGACTGTAATCACTCTTACATTTCAGACTATCAAGACAGGAAGCTGGAAATCAACAATTTGATTCAAGAAGCAGCTGGAATACACGCACACGAAAGCAAACCACACTGCACTGTGAAAATGCTGCCCTCGCCCTCCAATATATGGGGTTTCAAAAGCGTTCAGTGGTAGAGCAGCAGTATAGTCAATTATTACAGATTGCAGAATTGTTATTTATGCCTTGCTTGATTAGATTTCTTCATAGTCTTCATAAAGTCCTGAGGGATTAGGTGTTCATGCAAACATTAGTTCATAAATCAGATTTTTTGATAAAACATATATTTAGATTAATCTGATTACTCTTCATTTCTTCCAAAATATCTGATTTGCTTTGTCTAATTTAATTTATTTAAACACAAGCTATTATTGAGTGGACATCTGCCTCCCCAACCGCTCTGCGACAATATATCTCAGATAATTGACATAACACGACAACAGAGCAACAGAACTCATAAACACAGAATGCCTTATTTATCAACTATCATCAGCAATCATATACTGTATCATGCAGAATTATGAATATAAATGTGCTTAAAGGATATGGATTAATATTCTATACTTTTATTTTCAACAAATCCCATGAAAACAACAACAACAATGTGTTAGTCTGTTCCTCTCTACTTCCTGTCTTCCCCAGCCTGTCTGCGGCTCTCCAAGACCATTAGTTCCTACTGAAGATGTAAATCTTGAAAAATGGGTCACGAATATTTACTCGAGTGAGTATTTACAGCAGCAGGATGGTGTATGTGGGACTGACCCAAAAAACCCTATTGTGCCCATTCATTGTAATGAAGAAACATGTCACCCAGATGTGTATTTGGGTGACTATGGAGGTCTATGGAATTGAGAAATAAGCTATATCAGGCTTTGGCTACACAGATAATACTGAATGATCAATTTATTTTTGGTTTTAGTCATTTTATCGGATTTGTTGAATTATCAAATACATCTCAATTCATCAAACTGCAGGACGACAGAAAAACACATTATGTATGATTATTGCTTTAATATATTCCATGCAGCACTTGTGAAAAAGCCATGTCAGAGTGATGGAGGCACCGAGCAAAGTGTGCTCTACAACTGGAGAGGACCATGAAAGAGAGGATCACAAAAGGTTCACATCAGGGTTCAGGACAAAAGGGTGCTGAATGATACAATATCCAGAAGGTGCTGATGAAAGCATCATGAAAACTGTTCTGTGGCACTAAATACACTGTACGTGTTGTTCAGGGCAGCTTATGCGAGACAAATCACAGCACAAGTAAAAGAACAGTTAATGAGTCTGACATGAGAAAAGGAAACAAAGGAGATGACACCCAAAATTTGCTTATCATCATCTTCTTTAACTCTTTTTAACCGTATTTCCCTCTCTTTTATTACCCAGCAACCCGTTTCCATGGTAACAGAAAAGGCTTTTGTGTATCTTTTCACTTGGGCATAATTGCATTCCAATTATGTGTGATTTTACTGTAACATTTTGCTGAATATTCAGCAACATTCATGAGGAACACTATATTTATTATTGAAAAAAGCAATCCAATCAGTAGCTGTTCTGGAGCATTAGCCTACCACATGATCTTCATCAGCAGATGGAGTTTGCCCAGCTGCTGTGGAATTGTAGAAGTTAAGATTTTCATTATTTCTGAGCCCTTTAAGGACTTCTTGTCTATGCTGGCTTAAATTTTGAGATTTAAAGTTCATTCTTGACCTGTGAAACAGTTGACAAAAATATCTCACCTCAAGATCCATTTAGTCCATTTAGTTTCATTCTCAGCAATTTTAACCTTCAGGAAGAAATGGTCATCATCATACAAAAATACTTGTTTATTAATTTTGCATTTATATTAAGGAGGAAAGCCGCTATAGAGGATCCACAGACCTACATCTCCTGACAAGCAGAAACTGCAAATTAGCAGCAAAACAATTACACGAAAATGTTCCAATCATTCATTCCTCTCAGATTCCCTCATCCCACACACATCATATACAGGCGCTGACACATCGCCATCTTGGCACAAGCATTTGCATGATTGCACTCCTCAGACTCAACACAGAGATCAATGCAAGGTTCACTAAGGGACTATAAATAGAAATGATGACCACCTTTTCATTGTATGGTTAAAATCATCATGTCATGGAGACCCTGAAAGAGCAACAGGCACTTGAACATTAAGACATGGCAGCTCCCCCATTTGGAAGCCCCGAGGCTTCAGTGAAACAATGCTGTAGTCTTGAGAGGAGAGTAACAAGCCCCCACACACAGATACAGACACAGATGCAGACATGCATACACACAGTCCACCCACACCATCTCTGCTCACTGTGAATGTGGCCTCTGCCATCAGTCATGAACTGAAGCTTGAGTGGGATGAGACCTACTGTCCTTGTGTGGGCAAACTTGCTCTGAAATATTCTCGACAAAACACATGAGAGACGGGTTAGATGGAGAGAGGAAGAAGAGAAAAGGTTGGGGAGGAGTAGTGACACACTCAGTTTTTCCATGAAGGTCCTATGACCTTCTCCTCAAAGTTTCCTTTAATGTGAAGTGCACAGGGCTGACTGATCCCCGACTCCCAAAAGAGTTAGACTTTAATCTAACCTATCCAGTCACGGCTCTTAGAGCGCTGCATCACACTCATTCACATAGATACTGAATATAGCGTTGCTGTTTGATCTGTCGCTGTATACTGTATGTCCATATGTTTCCAGGTGCCTCTTAATGACATGTTTGTTCAGCAGGTTTCTTGGAAGATCTTGAGCTCTCCAGATTATTCACTGAATGCTTCTTCTAGCATTTATTTCCCCTCCCACACCCCTTTTTTTAAATCTTGAAACAACAAAATAAAACCAGGGAAGCAATATATACATACAATCAAATTACACATATTTCTTAGAATATACTAGTTTCTACACTACATCCCACAGATGCTATGCAAAGGAATTTGTATATACATACAGTATACTGAATACACAAAAACAAATTCTCTTAAAAAGACATACTAGAGGAAGAAATAAATATTTGAGGATTACAGCTGTTAAATAACACATTATATGCTTATTAGGCTCAATAAGCCCAGTTTAGTCCAATAAAGATAGTTGTTGGCCATTCACAACAAAAGAAACATGCTCAAACTCATCTAAAGCTTCTTGCAATGGAATAATCTCTTATAGGCAAACTTTGACAGTAGCTTATCATACTCAATATTAAGTGAAACATACACAATTGAAATGTATTAGGCATACAAGATGAAACTAACTTGCCTGTTTTTAGCTTGGATCTGCAGGTATAGTATGCACATTTTAATAGATTTCATAAATTGTCCAGTGTGTTTTGCTGCTTTTTCATCCATTGCAGTCTGGTAGAAAAATACATGGATGGATGGATAGAACAATAAAGGCATCCATCCATTCTCTAAACGTTTATCCTGTTCATGGTCACAGGGAACTTGAGCCTATCCCAGCATGCAATGGGTGAGAGGGGAGATACACCCTGGACAGGTCACCAGTCCAACACAAGGCTACAATAAAGGCACTGAATTGACAAAAAGATATTATGAATATAACCACTCAGCCAGACAATAATATCATAATCATATTTCCTGCAAACACACCCATTCTTTCTTCTCCAGACACACAAACAAAAAAACACGTTTAATTTACCCAAACGTGATGAAGAAAGACACTGAAATACATTAAATGACTCATGTCACTACCCTGTTTAGCATCTGGAATATATTTTTTCATTCACTTAAACTGCAGAGCCACACATGATGTGCAGTGTACTTCAAGTAAAACATATTCCTTTGTACTCACCCTATATTCATCTGTATTTTATCTTTGTCTGTACTGATCCTGCATTCATCTATTCTTCTTTTCATATGGTGATAAAACCAAGCTTTCTGATAATGCTGTCTGCTTTTTTGAACTCTGAGCATTTATATGCAATGAATAAAAAAAATTAATAATAAGTTCAGCAAAAGACGGTGAAGCGTGACCTACATTAGTCAAATAAAGCCACAGTTATGGGTCTTTCTATTTTTATAGCTCTCATGTAACAATAGTTCTTGTCATGTGACAGTTGTAATAATGCGAATCATTATTTCACAATAGTGGTCATGCTTATCTGTCATCAGAGGAGAGCTCCATAAACACTAAGTGGATGGAAAGAATCTGAGGGCAAGAATCATCAAGCCGTTAACTCAGCAGCTGTTAGGCGGGTTGTTTCTGTAAGGGATGCAGGCTGGCCAGCACTGTAGGCCCACTGATTACCGTTTTTCTGCTCGGCGGTGCTTTCCAACATCGGGCCGAGGCCTCGGCACACATGTGACCCATTGAACGGTGACTGGAAAGCTTTGCAAGTGGTGCTGTCAACACCAGGACATAAATAAAGCTAAAGATAGGGTGATGTGGCTTCAGCCCAGGTTTCTGGTCAGCCAAAGGCTTTTTATAGACACACTCTGATTTATAAAAGGCTAACAGGGACTATTTTTGACCCAGTGGGCTTGGGGGATAGGGATCTTGGAAACTTGTGACGCTTCTGGGTGCATGACTGACCCCTCTGACTTGAATGTGTTGGCGGTGGTTGGTTGTGGGAGTTGTAGCAGATAGCAGATGCAGGATGGATCACACCGGCCAAAGGCCTGTGATGTTTTTGGAGACAATCCAGAGAGAGACAGAGAGATGATCACATGGGTCTATCCCAGTCAGACCCATTAAGTTATCAGATCATTCTTTTAATTGGTCCGTCTGGGGATGGAATTTTAAAAAAAGCTTTGATTCACTCATCTTCACTTGAATTGACATTAAATGTATGATCTGTTCTGAATTTTTCAGGTACCAAGTATTGTACATACCTGAATTCATTCATCATTACCATCTATTATATTTCACCAGAAACATACAAGTTCTGTTAAGACAGACATCCCTGATATTAAACCAATGAGTCCATGTCCAGTTTTTGATGTGATGTTCCTTTTCTACTTTCTTTGTAATATCATAGCAGTGTCGGCAAAGTCAAACATTGTCAGTCTGTCTGTCGCTTGGTTGGTCCACCACTTTTGGTTCCAGACTGAAATATCTCAGGAACTATTGGATGGATTGCCATGATATTTTGTACCGACATTCATGATCCCCAGAGGATGAATCCCACTGACTTCAGTGATCCTCTGACTTTTCCTCTAGCGCCACCATGAGGTTGGCATTTGTGGTTTTGAGTGAAATATGTCAACAGCTCTTGGATGGATTCATGAAATTTGGCACAGATATTCATGCCTCAGGATGCCTTGTATAAACTTTGGTAATCCTTTATCTTTTCATCTAATGCCATCATCAGGTCAAAATTTCAATTTGCCCAGTATTTTGGTTTATGACCAAATACCTTCAAAAATTAATGACGTTCCCATCAGCCTCAGCTGTACTTTAGTTCAGCGCTATTTGGCAAATGTTAGCATGCTAAAAGTTAAAACTAAGATGGTGAATCTGGTAAATATTACATGCTAGACATTGGCTGCTAAACATTAGCATAACATTGTCATTATGAGCTTGTAACATGCTAACATTAGCATTTATCTCAAAGCATCACTGGGCCTAAGTACAGCCTCACAGAGCTGCTAGCATGGCTGCAGACTCTTAGTCTTGTTACTGCTTAACAAGGCACTGAGTAGGTCACACTTATGAAAACAGGATGTCTAATGATCAACAGTCATTCAAAACAAATGGTAGATTTGTGGGACCCCTTATAAGCTGAGAATGGCATTATAATTAAGTTTATATGGTGTGTCAGCTTGATGGTCCACCATAAACAAATCTGCACAAATCGGTGCCCAAAAAAGATGCCTCTAAAATGCATCATGTCAATACTTAATACTGGAAAATGGTTTGGTCTATTAGTAATTCACACCAAGGAAATGACACCAATAAAGCAAAATACTGTCCAGCCAATTTTAACTCATGTTTATTATAATAATGGGCTTCTGTGACCGCTGGTTTATATCAACTCTCGTCAACCTTAGCTGAAATAGCTCTGAATGTAAATCTCTGATTCTTAAATCTACTGGAGTAAGCCAAATGTATCTGACACTGATTTTAAACAGACGTGTATGAAATAAATAGGGGTTGACTGAGCCGTGATGCATCGCTGATTGTGTGTGTTGCTATAGACACCCCGTGCAAACAGTGGATGTTGGACTGACTTTAAGGGTCACTGAGTAAAGTCAGCTGAGTTCCGTGAAGACCATGTAGGTGTCCATTGCCCACTCAGAATATGTCATGACTCAGTGCTGGGCAACCCCAGCCTGTCAGGTGTCAGGGGTCAGGGTGTGACTGTCATCCCTCACATGCAGTATTGAGTGTCAGCATCTCATTCAACATTTACTGCAGGTATACCGAGTATCTAAGAGATAAGCCCAAAAATCAAATACCAAGGCCAGAGGAAGCTTTTCTGAAAAACAGTCCATAGATCAAAGCTTTTATAATATATTAGTTGACAGCCAAGTATAGAATTACAGATCACGACCTCTCTCCCATGACAGCGAAGCTCTGTTTTCCTTAATTATCATAACAAACCACCAACAGAGTGCCCAAGAGAGGGAACCTCATCTCTTCTCTTCTGCTGTGATTTATAATCCACTCTGTGAACCAAGGCCACTGCCTGACAACCTTAATGTTATTTGGTGTACAAACACAACCCATAAAAGGTGTATATCATTTGGCAAGTTGTTATACCTTAAACCCCGACCCTGAACCTGGGTGACCAAACATCAGGAAAGACGGTTGGTGGTGTGTGTGTGTGGTTGGTTTGGCCGGAATAAGTTGGAGATCACAGGCCTGTCCACTGAACGGCCACACGAAATAGATAACATGCTGCTAAATAAAGCTCCCTAATGAATACAGAAACGCACACGTGTCACCAGAGGGGTCTTTAGGGGAAAGAAGCATCAGATATTTTTGCAGTATGGTTTTATTTTCTGACAGGGTGATGGCGATGGATCACTGGCTCATAGACAAGTAGGGAAGATATGAGCTGGCCAAGCGTTTGTGTTGTACATGTGCTGTTTGTATCCATGGCAACTGCACCACGGCCGTGTCCCCTGATTGCCAGATAGAGCCGCTGTCCTTGACAATATTGAGAAACTTAAAAAGATTTAGGAGTGGAGCGTCCCGTTTTCGTCTTTACAGCTGAAACAGAAGAAGTGACTCAGTCTGTGTAGACTGTGGTGGCTTCATAAAAACTATGAGATTAGGAGGTTAGATACAGATAAAGTAGTGAGTGTGGTTTAGTGGAACATGTGGTTTGAGCCTTTGCAGCTTCAGGACTGTAAAACATATTAGGTTTTGTTTAAATTGAAGTTATTTATGAGAAAGTCTATTATATTTTGTAATAATTAAATGAGATAATTAAACTTCACTTAAATGGGCTCTGCAGCCTTTTAGTATTGCACCTCTATAAGGTTGAAGGATTCACAAGAGACAAATTAAAAGTCTTAAACTGGTCAAAGTCAAAGCAGCAGAGGCCAGGATATTCTGACTTTTAGTCCTTAGTTTGGGCCAAAATCCAAAAACACTGGATCCTACACTTCCCATAAATCAACAACATCTTATGTGAATCCTCATCTGCCCCATCTTTCAAACTTCATGCCCTCAGCAGTGGTGGAATATAACTAAGTACATTTACTCAAGTACTGTTTTTAAGTACAATTAGAGGTATTTGTACTTAAGTATTTCCAGCAACTTTTTCCAGTGCTTGTTTGTCCCGCGGGTTTGTATTTCACAAGTTGCTCAGATGTTGCTGTGTCTGGGAAAAATCACTACAACAAGCAAGTAGATATCCTGATGCTAAAAATATATGTGACTGACTCTATTTCTGAGGCCTGACTGTAATATCTTATTACATGGCACATCGATTGTGGCTGAGGGTGATGTGCCCGCTCAGGTATTCTCAGTCTCAATAAAGCTCCCTGATGCTATTTTGGAGGGATTATTTGAGAATATGTGTTAAATATACTTCACACACACCCACTTTCATTCTTTATTCATCAGCCGGCAAACTGAATTTTTCCACAACCATCAGCAATTACATGGAAATGAAACCAGACGGGGTAATGCAACCTCTTGATTCAAACACACTGGCAAGATGAATGGACAAAGGCAAGGTCAAGTGTTACTGATAGCAAAAAAAAAAAAAAAGTCTGTCTCCTTGGATGTAAGATATGTGTTTCTGCTGTAGTCAGCCATTATTTAGTTTCCACATGAAGCCATTTCCCTGTATCCAAGATGTCTTAAAGTTGTCCAAGGTTTATTTTTTTACTTTTTTAAATTCAGTCCTTGTGTTTGGTAAAAGGCAAACCTTTTTCTGGCTGCATGTGATACAAAAGATAGTAGATGCTGCCACCTGAAGGAAGCTGAACGCATTGTGTAAATGACACAAAAACAGCATCATAAAAAAATAAACCTGAAAATGAAATAAAAATATGTCTGTGAAAGAAAATAAAACAGAAAACATAGGTCCAGTATAAACGTGTCAATAGTGTCAATTTTCTAATGTGTTTGAACTGTAATTGAATAAATGTCTTATTCTGTTTTATGTACATGTAAATCTGTATTCTGTGGCTTCCTTGTGTTACATCTGGGCCCAGTTTTTAAAAACTAAATCTGGTTCAAAGTGATTTACTTTTTACTTTTTTCCATCACAATCCAACCTCATATAGATTTTGCTGATCTCAAATCTCTTGATTTGAATGAAATAAACTAATCTCCTTTTCAGTAAAATATTTTGTCACAGTTATCATCAGATAAACCTAATCCAGTACAAGAATACACAATCTAGGTTTTTAGTCTGCAAATAGACCTCTGTCTTGCCATCTGCTGGACAAATACTGTCATTGCATGTTGAAGCCACAGACTTGAATGAATTTAGAGTTTAAAAAAGTTCAGATTATACATCCCACTGTCAAAACACAAACAATATTAAATTCCATGTTTAATCTATATTCCTGATGTACAGTACATTTGTTGCATTCTCACCAATTATACTCTCTGAACTGTCTTTAACATTATCCTGATTTTTGGTGTCCAGTCCTTTAGTTTGGGAAATACATTTAGCCTTGATTTAAAGGTGCACTTTCCTTATCAAATGCAAATCCCAATGTGAATAAGAAACAGTTTTTCAGGCAAAACACAGTCACATTAGCATGTAAATTCAGAGAAGGTTGTTTGTGTGTCTCTGGATGAACAGAGAGGGATTTCTTCCACAGTATCTTGTTTAAGAGGGTCTTTGTCTGATGGCCTAATGTCAGGAAGGTCAGAAGTACAAGAGAATCAACTTATCTGATTTTTTTTCCAATACTGGATATGATACGTTATTGACACATATAAGGAAATTCTTTCTTAATTTGCCCCATTCAGAAAGCCAAGACAGAAACACATACAGTATATGTATAGGAGCAGACAGGTGTAACAGCCACCTTCCACCATCCATCAATCCATATTGATGGATGGTGGATGGGCATTTATTACAGTATTAGTTTATAGATAACATTAACTATAAACACTCTACGGTGCTGAATTTAAGTGCCAAATAAAACTCAATGAACACAGTTGGTAAATAATTGACTGTGATCACAGTCCATGTTCCTTCTCTCTGTCCCTCAGCCCTCTAGGCTACAACCTGGCTACTAATTACCTTGAACCCAGCTACTTCTGATCAGTGAGAGTGAGTTTAAACATTTGCTTGAATGGCTCCTCCGTCAAAAACACATTGCAGATACCAGGTACAAGGTTCACTTGTAGCAACTTAAACAAAAGAAGGTGAACAATGCTTTTCGGTAAGAAGAGAACTGTATTTCATGAATGTAAATGTCTGCTTATACTCTTCTGTTGACAACCTGCCGTTTGCCATTCGTCTGGTTTTAAAACACCAACAACCCCCATAAAATACAAGACCATAAATGTGCAGTGTTTGGTTGAGAGCAGAAACAAAAGCTAGAATATCCCAAAACATCAAGTGGTCTATGAATCAGAAAGGATCAATTCAAATAGAAAAAAAAGACAAAGTTAATTAGAATTTTATTTAATTCAGCAAACATGTCAAGATTTCGAATGCATTACAAAAATATTCAAACCACCCATAAATTACATTTTTAACGTTCTTTCACATCAACAACATAAAACAATCGTGTGTGCGTTTTGTTGTATGGAAACAAAATAAGCTTATCTCCGTCATACCTCTGTATTAGTAAAATCCAAGTCCATCTAAATAAGGAGCAGCATTACACAAAGCTGCCATAACTCACCCAAGTGAGACACCAGGGCCTCTGTCAGGCATTTACATACTGGACTGTTTTGTGCAGCTTCAGAGGAGAGTTGTTAATAACTGTGTGCATTACCTCCTGCATAGCAGAAACACCGGACGAGGAAATGTGACACTTAGGCAGGAAGGATACAGTTTAATCTCAGAATGAAGATCATAAAAACAAAGATTCAGAGTTTGATTGAAATATTGAATTCACTGGGCCCTTGTAAGGGCTGCTGGAGTTTAGTAAATCCCAAATGAGAAATAGTTGTGAATACAGGTGTTTGTTAAATCTGGAGAGCCTACTAAAAGTAATAAATCACCCTGCTGGTAGTGAATATCTCAGTCTCTTGAGCTCTGAAAGACCTGAGACTTTCATGCCCTCAGTCAAGGCCAAACAGAGCAGTTTAAGCAAACGCAGCACTAATCCAGTCCCACCTCCAGTTGGGATTGTTGGACTGGAAGGGATTTATGGCCACAAGGACTGGGAATCCACCAGCAATAGGCCGGCTCAACGGGGGATCAATCGGGATCAGTAAGGAGGCCGAGGCCGAGAATCTGCAGATGGCAGAGTGTGATACCAGTCAGCAAACAGCAACATACTGCATTGGTATATGGACTTACCAGTTACATATAATAGCACCTTACAAGAGCTTGTTGCTAGTTGATGTAGCACCTTGTTGCCTCAGCAACACTTGTTTTCCTTGAACAGCTATAGAGGTACAAGTACACATCCAACCTTTGAATCTGCAATAACATAGCTAATATCACCAAATAGCACATAGTAGTCAAATAAACTTGCTAAGTGTTAATTTTATTATGTTGCATCATAACATCCCTTTTATTTTCCTTAAAAATCATTCTATCGCTCTGCCATTGAGGCTTCTGACCAGTAGAGGGAAACATGCATCTCAATGTGCTGGCAGTGATGAGAATTACTCCTTGAACTTTTTCCCTTCAGTACAAAGTAAATCAGAAATCCTCAGGACAAGCTACCATGAGGTCAAAAACGTACACTCAAGTTAATGCATTCGCTGTTGTCTAAAAGAGCTTTCGTTATCTATGACTTCAGATCTCTTGAGGTCACATTAATTGGAGGAACGCACTTTCCTGCCTTTGAGAGGCTGAGGAGGCCTGAAGTTGTTTTCCATGCGTATCCTCTGATCCTCTTCCTCCCCAGTGAACAGAAGCATTCTAAACTTGCCCAGCTGCATTGAGAGAGACAGGAAGACAGAATTTTACTTTAACAGTTTTGCAAAGAAATTAAATTTTTTTGTTAAACAGGTTCTGTGCGCAGCCTTTGCTCCACACTAGAAACCATAAGCATGTTAAAAGGATGAGACTGGTGATATTCTGTATGTTATTGTCAACGACACATTAGTCCGTCTCTGAATACTTTCTGACTTCCCTATACCCCAAGCACATTTGTGCCCACTGAGGACGTAATTCATTAAAGACAAAGATAACAAATGTATGAATTCATTTTTTTTTTTTAAAAAAGGCCAAATAATTTCCTGAAATAGCTGTGCACTGTAGTTTTTAACATTACTCAAACAAGAGTAAATAGTGCATTTGTTGGGGACTATTTTCAGCAGAAGTTTTGGTGCACTAGTGAGTATTCATGGCAGCAGGATGGAGTATGTAGGATCGACTCAGAACACAGTACACACTACAGTACCCATGTTCTTTGTAATGCATGAACATGACTCACTGTTGTGTTTTTAATATTTTTTTGAACAACAATGGAGCTATATGGCACAGAGGAATAAGCTATGTCAAGCTTTGGCTACACAGACAATACTTGGTAGTAAGATCGATTCATTGTTGTCATTTTCTTTTAATGGCATTTGTTGACAAGACAAAAATTGAATATAATCAGACTTATTCTTTAACCCACTTCTAAAACTTAACTACTCACACATCCCACCCTCTTTTTTGCCATTTCCCCTTTAGCTCTATGTCTACCATTATGTGGGGAAATGAAAAACAAAATAATACCCTGTTATACAAGAGCTTTTCCCTGCTGGATCTCCATGCAAGCATTTCTCAATTAAAGCCCTGAACCCATCCAGTCATCCATCCATCAGGATAATCAGCTGGAGGGGATCAAAGGCTTGAGGCCTGGAGTCGTAGGTTGTGAGGCCAGTCGTCTAGCTTACACCTCACCCCCAGCTATGCCACAAACATGGGTCTACAGACAGATTGTTCGTGACTACACCAGAGGTGCCGCCGTCATTAAAAACTCCTGATACCTCATGTACAGTCCTGGAGTTAAAAATGGGGAACTAGATGAGAAAAGATCAACAAAGTGTAAGAGCATAATCCAGAGGTTGGCAGCAGTCACCACAGGGCCAGCTCACAGGGGGACCTGGAAGGCATGTGCTGCAGACATCCAGCTAGTCAGCTTAACTTGTCAACAACCCGGGGTTATCAGACCTAAACTTTCTGATTAAATTCAGTCCTAAGAGGGGTGGATAAAAACAAGTCAACCCTAAAACACGACATCCTCCATGAATGATGCTCGCCCCTGTTCTGGCCTCTAAATATAGCATCATGCTTAGGCCAAACAGTACATTTCTGGACATGCTACAGCACAGAGGTAAACCCTACCACCAGCCACCCCCACAACTACTCAAACTCGGTATACTGATCCAGTGATGCTGAACTTTGTTTTTACAAGAAAGGAGGCAGTGGATCCTTGGAGCCTTGTGGAAAATAGCCTAACATTATGCAGGCCAGGAAACATGGATGTTAAAAATATCAAAACGGCACATTTTGAGAAAAGATCACACTTGAGATGAGAAAAATATGGGTGCAGATCATTGGCTACAACAAATACGTGAAAGCAATCAGTAATACTCTAGAGTTGAACATACGTGTGCAGCCAGGAATCAAGAAAATGTCAGTTTTGTTGAAAATCATAACTGTCTTATTTTAGATACGACTATCTATTTAAATGATGATTCCTCTCTTTTTTTAATGGCCACAATTGATTCATTATAAATGTGTGTTGATGCTTGGCTTACATACTTCTGGTTCTGTAATTGCCTCTTGTTAAGCAGTGATGGTAGATCTAGTTGTAGTCAAGGAAAACATAGATCTTGTTCCAGAGTGGTTGCCCATTACTGGCTTGCAGTCAAAATAGCTGGATTGTGGTTAAAGCTGTTTGTAGTAATAAATAACTACTACAGATAAGAGTTTTGGTGGTGTATAATCTGGTTTACTGTAAATGTTCAACACCAATACTAAGGCAGAGGCCAATTGTTAAGTGACCAAAGTAACCAGACCTCTCTCTCTCTCTACAATAAAAAGTATGAAAGAAAGTTAAAAGTTGTTTCTCTTAGCCATCATTCAAATTATTGGTCAAGAGTCTGGCTGGCCTATTTCTAATGCAGGATGAACATCGCTATAACGTCACTATATTTTATATAATTTTGTATTTTGCAGAGCTTTCGGAAGACTAAAAAACTAACAAACCTCAACTTTAAGATGTACTGAAGTTTGAAATAGTGTGTACAGTGTTCTACATGTCTGAAATCTGGTATGTATTGTGATCAAGGGAACATATTTGCAACACACACACCTGTTTTTCAGACACTATGATTGGCTCCTTCAGGACGATCCAGATGACGCTCTCATGTAGGGGGGGTGTGGTCAGTGATCCCAGGTAGGTCCAATAGTGGAGGCTGCTAGGTAGGAGGCACTTGGGGTTGAAACCTTTGAAATCTGTGACACTGGCCTGTAACGGAAATACAAAGACAGCAGCTTTTATATTACTGCAATAATGCTGAGAGCAGGGTCATAAACCACATAAACATTACATGTAATAAAATCCAATAACAAATCATTGTACTCACCTTAAACTTCACCATGTACAGAGCGTCTGTTATCACGTGGAGCCATCTGTGGTCGTCACCTGTCTTATAAAACAGACAAGATTCATTTGATTTGTGACTTTTGGAGGGAATCCATATCAAATGTTTTTTATATATACACACTTGGTATAATCTACAACATCTCACAAATCTTTATTTTTTTTGAAGCTCACACATATCAGAAACATAGGTTACAGCACCACAATACTGGTGAAGGGAGCAGTTACTGTAAATATCTGGAGTATTTACCATAAAGAAACCATTTTCATAACAACATTTCATGTTTTACTCACCATTATAACAGCTACAATAATACAAAAAATGGAGAGGAAACAGGGGCACAGGGATAGAAAATGGGATTGCACTTAAGAGAAACATCTTACATCTAAAAAGATGCCAAGGACAGCAAGGCCATCGGGAGCTGTTGCCGCCTCCCCAAACGTCTTGTACTTGACAGCATTCCAGTGTACTAGATGAAGCTAGAGGTGGCAAATGTGAGGGAAACAGGGAATAAAAACTGGCTTTTATAGTTAATTAAATTAACTATAAAAACTGGCTTTTATAGTTAATTAAATTAACTAGAGTCATGCATGCTACATTATAGTTATGCCTGTACTGATTTTCAATATTTTCCACATATCTACATCCTGTTCTCAGCCATACAATGCATATTATCTTTTAGGTAGTAGTAGTAGTAAGATTGAAGGTAGGAATGAAATACCAATGTTGCTCAAATACTGTATTTAGAATTCATTTATTCATTATTTTTTACACTCGTCTAAAAAGAAAGTTTGCACCCAATAGTCATAGACACAGATGTAAAATGGCAGTAATTTTAAGCATCAAAGCCATATTTTGATTTCATTTCATTTCATTTCATTTTATAGCAAAATACGTTACCACATATACCTCACTACAAACCTTAGCAAACAATTAGTTATTCTGTGTTTTAAAATTAGACACTGACACACTGGAAGTATTCAGATCCCAAACACTGACCTCCGATGCATAGCTATTTTCTGCAACAGTGTGCTCAGAGCCATGGCAGCCCTTTCCGCCCCAGTGGAAGTGAAACTGTTTCAGTCTGTAGGGGTTGTCAAGGGGGCCTCCCCGGATCACTGAAGAGGATGAGAGATGTTCAAGAAAAATGAAAAAAGGTTCAACATTCACACACATGCACACACCCACACTCTCTGTGGGTGTTAGACAAACTGCTTCCCAGCAGAACGCTGCACAGAGCATCCTGTCTTTAGCATCATCCAAACAGCTTGGTCACACCACACACACAGAGAGGACGGGTAAAACCAAGCAGACTTTATTAAATCTCTCACTCAAAGCTGAGACATGAGCACTAACAGACGGACAGCCTGCTTTACCAACAGATCTATCATTAGAGCTCTGTGGCACAAGCTTTAGCTAGACACAAATAGCCAATCCTGTGCTAAATAAATCAACGTTAAAGCTACTTTTAGGTTGGTTTAACTTTCCGTTCAGGTCCATTGGCCAACAAGGCTTACTAGAAACTTTAATGTATGTCATAATGACATTCAGCCCATTATCAGGATAGTACAGACAGTTTTCAGAGCCTATGGCTTGCACTGCTGGGTATGGATGGCAATCTTATCTGATTGTTATTCATTGTGATGCTGCTGACATCCTTCTGACAAACAGGCCAGGTCAGATTAGCTAGGCATGAGTGGCAAAAAGACCAAAAGGCTTATCTTGTCCATCTTACCATATAGATGCATGATAACCACAAGAACAATGGGAAATCTGTTTATAGTGTGATAGTAACAGGAATGACGAATTCTTTCTAGACTATTAATTATCAATATGGTGATTAGTAGATAGCCATTTATATATAACTGATGTGCTGAATCAGGTAGTTAAAGGTCATAATAATGTTGTAAATCCTGTCATGTTTATTATTCTAACATTCAGAGCCAGATCTTTGATGTGATATTGTAATATTATATATTGTTATCAGTTTGAATTACACAGACACAGAACACCGCCATGTGTTAATGTATGCATGTGTACACCCAGACCAAGCCACACATGGCACACTGACAACAGCTGGTTTAGGGGATTTGTGCACCTCATTTGAACTATGGGGAAATGCTGAGGAAGTGTGTTAGTTTTCCTACAGGTCTCCTCTTTCATTAATTATTTTAAGTGATAGCTACTTGCTTGCTCTGTGGAAACTGTCTGAGCCAAACAGCCCCACATTTCTGAGCTTATCATTCATGGTAATGACGGGGTGGTCAACATGGATCCACCCAGTGATAAAAGCAAATAGGGTCATAATAACCATTGAGATCACCTAAGGTTATTATATCTCTTGTCCAGCAGACAGATACTCATACAGTTAACTGCTGGCTGCACTTCCCTGCAGCATAATCAGGGGTTTATTCGTAACCTTTGATTATGGTCAGTTATGCACATGGTTTGCACTTTCTAAAAATCAAGGTAATCCCACCTTTCAAGCATATGTTTACTGAAAGTAAACTTTTAGCGCAGATTTCCACTGCATGTGGCTGACAAACAGATATCAGAGCTAAGATTATCCCTGGACTGTATCCCTCATTAATAGCAAGGCAGGCAATAATCTTTACAGTCATAGATAATGTCATATCAATGCAAAGATGTTATCTATCTATTTTCACCACATCTAGACCTAAGTGTGACCTCTGTAGATTGTGCAGATCTAAAACCAGAACATATTTTAACTTATTGGTTGGTTTTGTTTGTTCTTTAAAAAATAAATAAAATAAAATAAATAGACTCAACTTGAACTCTAGACTCTGAAGTAAGCAAAGCCGAAGTTACAAGTAAATAAAGACCATGTTTTTCCTCACCTGAACGGTCGTCCGAGTCATCAAACTCCACAACAACTGAATGTCCATTGTTGGCGATGTTGATGGAGGTACACTGATCGTAGTTTAGGACAATCGGGCCCAGACTGGGGTCATGTGAAGCCTGATGAGGGACAATGTCAATGGGAGACTGCCGGGCCCCCTGGGCAACGGGGTAGTTCTTGTGCCATATAGAAGGACCTTATCATATAAGAAGACCATGAGGATAAATTTATTTAAGCATACACCCACTGCAAGCATACTGCACTTCGCTCTAATTTATGGAGTGATGATCAAATGTACCTTAAACAAAAAACAGATTTCACTGCGTCACCTGCAGAAAATTATTAAAATACTTTCTAAAGCATAGTAATAAAAGCTTTAGTTTTTAATATAACACAGCTATTTTAGTTACTGTAAACCACTAACAGATTAAGGTCTGTTGCCCCAAGCAACAGCTAAGAGGTGGGACCATCAGCATGAAATTAAGACTCCAAGAATCAAAAATAAATCAGTGAAATTCACTCAAGACAGACCCATCCACACCAAACAATGTAGCACAGTAAATAGAGCAACATATATTGGTCATGACACTGATGCAAGGCAATGTTTCTCACATAAGAGCCTAGTGCAAATCGAGTGGAAAGTCAGGTTAAGGTGACAGCAGTCATCCCTTTAAACATGTGGCTAATCTCGCATTAACAACGTTACTCCTCCTCTGCGTTACTCCCCCCTGGATAAAACACGCAATGCCCCCAGCAAAATGAAATAACAGTAAACATTTATTGTAGGATAGAGGGTTAAGTGCCTCCACTATGGATTGGAAAGGTGTAGAGATTAAGCCTGGAGCGTGGATGCTGTAAGATCTTACCGTCCTCTTTTCCATATCCCCAGTGATTCCCTGTCATTGTCCCTGATTGTGGATTCAAGTCTGACCAAGCTGTCGGTAGCTATTTGACTCCTGCACTCCGGTGCGCACGTGGAGGACACGGACATCAGCCGGTGCAGCTATTGATGAAGTTTATGTAGTGGCCAAAGGGGAAGGGCAATTATCCCTTTCTTGACACGCCCCTTCACGCCCACACACACACACACACACACACAGTCCACCTGTCTGAGGTTTTAAAGCTTGTCTAATGTCACTGCATTAGGTCAGCCCTCTTTGGATTTAACGATTTCAGTAGCTAAGATATGATTACAATGCGATTATATTACAAAATACCAAATCATGTCTTTTTCTATACTAAAATGATAATGAATGATATGTCATTTTAGACTACTATGATCAGAGTTTCATGAAGAGTGTCCTTCTCTGCTAATTAGACAAAATAGACAAAATATAGCCGAGCATGGATTAAAAAAAATAGTCTATGGCCTAACCTTTAGAGAGAAAAAATTAATACACGCTACAAAATGCATGTGTAATGGTCCTGTAATCTGAATATATGGACACTGGATGAATTTGTTTTTATTATTTTATTGTTTTATTGTCAGTGTCTTGTAGAAAGCACTTTGAGTTACACTATGAAATGCACTGTAATGCCTTGTATTGCCATGTTGTTAAACCAGTCTGGTAGAGCTGAAACAATTGTTTAATTGATCAGTAAATCAAGAAAATTAATCAGCAAGCATTTTAGATAATGATTGAATGTTTGAGTCCTTTTTCTAGCAAAAATGGTAAACTGGTTCCAGCTTAAAAAATATGAGGATGTGCTGCTTTTCCTAAATTAAATAGACTACATTTAGGTTTTGAAGCGTCATTAAGATAAAATGAGCAATGTGTTGACATCACCTTGGGCTTTGGGAAATGTGTCACTATTTTCTGACAATTTGTTAGACCATGATTGATTGAGAAAAAAATCTCCAGATTAATCGATTATGTAAATATTTGTTAGTAGCAGCCAAACAATGTGGCCCACATGTGGTGCTAATAGTGGAATTATTATTATATGTATTACATTAAACATGGATACATTAAATTACGGATACTAAAGAATAATTTTAAGATATATATATATCATAATTCTGTGTCCCCAAAGTTCCCACTCACGCTTCAGCTCACCACCTTAATCCTGGATAAGATGCCCCTTCTTTGTTGTGGCCCCTGCCCCTCAGGGAGTGTGTGCAGACCGCTGCCTCCAACACCTTTTACTGTATATGTTCAGTGCACAGGAAGGAAGCTTCTCTTACTTTATTACTAACACAATATTTATACCACAATTTAACAATACAGTTACAGTATGTACACAGTAAATTCCCCAGTGTAAAATATGCAGTGTCAAAGTACATGGACTCTTTCAGAGTTATTACAACAACAGCTCGAGTAAGATGCCCCCCAGTGTTGGTGAAAATGTTCATAGTTAAAAGACGTGGTGTAAAAAGTACTCTGAAAAGCCCCGCCCACCTCCTTCTCGTTTCAAACGGACCAGAATTTTCTCAGCTCCATTTTCTCCTCGTGGAAAGACAGCGGTAAGTTTCTCCTAATCACCTATTAAACCAATTATTTGGCATTTCAACATAAGCAGCATATTAGAATAACTTTATATTGTTGTTCACCATACACTCCAGCTGGTTTTGTGTCTTAAAATACCGAATTCCAAAGGGCTAACGGGACTGAGTTGATGGCTAGCTTAAATGTACGAGCAACATTAAGCTAATTAACGCTAACTAGCTAATGGCAAACTAGACTAATGTTGGCAAGAGGTAACATTAACGTTGTCAATGTGTAGAGGTGATTGTGTTGTATTCTTTGTAACGTCCATAGATTCCAGTAAAATAGCAAAGAATAATGTGTGGGGAGTTGGCTAAACTAGCTAACGTTAGCTAATGTTACGTTTCGCGCGCGGGCAGTCCTACAAGGATTAACACTAACTAGAAGATGTAACGGTAACGTAGCCTTAACAAATTAGTTTCGTATGAATTAGTCACTGCATATAATCAGGTAATTTTTGGCTAGTTAAACTAAATGAGGAGTTTTCAAACTAGAGTTACTTTACTGTTAAATTACTTTCGCAGCCCTTTCTAATGTGTGTTTGGCAGTAGCTAGTTAAATTTAACTTGACAGTGTTTTCGTTACCACGAAATAAAGACAGACTACTTTTATTTCACGTGGACATGACAGGAAAATTAGCATCAGCCACCAGCCAAATGCTGGTCAAATATGATAGTGGCTGGTTGATTTCAGACACAAAATAATGATTTACTATTGAGTGGCTGGTGAATTTGAACATTTATCTGTTAGTGGTTGGTAGATGTTCACATTTTAAAAAGTTAGTTTCCAACCCTGGATATAATATTTCAACCACAGATGGTCTTCCTCATGTAAAAGTAAAGAAGTGAACACACCTGTATTTAATAGGCAAATAGGCAATATTGTTGCATAGTGAATTTTATCAATGTGTCCCTTGGATAAAAGTCAAAACGACAAACTGTGAAACAGGTAGAATGGCAAATTGCTGTGAAGCTAATGGCAACGCATAGTGGTAGTTCTTTAAAATCAAAAAGTCAATGTATTTAATCAGGTTTATACCCTGATATAAGCTAGCTGACTTTATTTCCCCTTTATTCCTTTTATTTTTCTACTTTGTTTTTCAGATTTGTCCGTTATGTGCTATGGTCCGGTGATGGTAAGTAACATATTAGATAAGTTAATATTAACATTAGTCTTTGCTTACATGCATGTCAAAATGGTTTCTGCTTGCACATCTCAGAGACTCTACAAAGCCTAGTGGCTTTAAATTTGAAAATAGACTAATTCTGATAGTGATTTTTAAAGCCCAAATCGACCAATACGATTTCCCCGTCTACTGTAACATGCCAGAAGGAGCTGATGCTACTGTCAGAGTAGCTTTGTGTTGTAGGTCATAATACAGATTCAGTTTTAATGTTTTTACAGATACCATCATGTTGATTAAAACAAAGATCGATACCGAACAGAAATATGTCAAGATCAGTGAACCAAGCCTGGATGAATTCCTGAATTCTGGTAAGCCATCAGTAACACGCCATTGTAAATACAAAAGGAAAGTGGATGTGTCAGTTCATGACTTTTGTGATTGACGATTGTTCTACCGTTTGAAAATAATCTCTCACTTTCTGGCAAGCTACCTTTTGGGCATCTCCAGAGGTCACAGCAATCAAGGGCTGACTTTTGTTGGTCGGCTTAGTTGAGTTTTGTTTCTCACCTAACTGGTGTGGTATCTAGGGATCACTGTTTTTTTGAAAGTTGAGTAATGAAAGTTGGTAGGCCAGACAGTGTGACCAGATCAGTGGCATGGTCAAAAGGTATAACTGAGGGCATTTCGGGGGTATACCCTTTGTTAATCTTGAGCATTTCATATAGAATGACTCTCTGTGTTTTTTCCCTAAGCTTTCATGAAGTTCTCCATCCCACCTGTCAGTGAAGGCATCAGAGTTTATGATGAGACAGGAACTGAGGTGGATGCAGACGTATTTCAAGAAGTAGCACAGCTACCCAACGCTGGTGTATTTACTATCAGATTTGAGGACGGTAAACTTATTCTCTCTTGATTCCCATTTCTTTCAGCATAGTCCATGGAATGTTGACTAAGACACTTTTTACACTTTTAGATTGTGAAAAAAAACGACAAATGGTAGGTGTTTATTTGCTTATTTTTTCTCTCCTCCCTCTTTCTCCTGAACTGCACTTAGGTTCCCAGGGAACAACTTCATCCGCCAGTCCACTGCCTGATGTCCTAACCAATTCAGCGCTGGAACTTTCAGCCTGCAGCTCTGATGATACAGTCATCCTGGATGAGGATTACAGCCCTTCCAGAAAACGGCAGAAGGGGGATAAAGATGCCAGACATGTAAATTGATGTGTAAAATGTGTTTGTTGTGACAGCTTCCTTTGGGGATTGCACACATTTTTGATTGTTATATTTTTTTGGGTGTATTAACTGTCAATTGTTCAATATTGTTTATTTTTTGTGTTTCACAGTTGGTTGAATCAGCACTGACCAAGAAACCAGGTGGAGACCGTATTGTCAAGGAATACAACCGGACGAAAGGTCTGACTGACTCCTCACGGCGACAGATGGTTAACATCCTCGCTGCAGATATGACTGAAACTCATGGGTAATTCGGATGTCTTTTTTTTCAAGCAGAACTTTTCTTCCATGCTTGTGACATTTGACATGTGACAATACATTTCTTCCATGCTCGTGGGGAAAACATCAATATTTATTAAGTGCCATTCTTTAATTCTCATTGCTCTGAAACTTATTGTAAGCATTGAAATGAATAGACCTATTTACTTTGCTCTCGTCAGGACGGCACCGCCACGGCATGTGAGAGAGATGTATGCCCGAGGCATAGTTGCCCTGTTCCCTTACCTGATGGATCCATATTCCAAAAATGGATATGTAAGCCTTTTTAAGTGTTCTTGTTATTAGACAGTTGAGAGCAAATTATTCCTACTTTAGGCCATACTGAAGAAATAAAGAAGAAAAGGCCACCAATGCAAGTAAATATTATAACACCAGTGCGCCCGAATTTAATTTACGGGTTGCACAACTTAAAATTAGATTGCAGACTAAAATGGTTGCGCTTTAGAGACCTGATGCATACTATGAAAATAGTGAATTGCTATTTCCAGTGTCCAAAACATTTAGATCACACAAGTTATCCTGTATTGCATTTATCCAACTTCATAATTTTAACCAACTGCTGCTGTTTTCATAACTAATGATCCTGTTAAAACTTTGAAGGAACATTTCTATGATGGTGAAAGTGGCAGTGGTTACTTAGCATGGAGGCTCAAAACCATCCAGAGGAAAAGTGCTTCATCAGAGAGCAGAAGGTCATCAGGTCAGCTGACTGGTGGAGGGCCGACAGCTAGAAGAGATGCTGCATTTAGTCCTGCGATGGCCCTGAGTGAAGAGCAATGCAGGGAGGCCATGTCCTTCATGAAGCATTCTTCTGATGAGGCTGCTATCAAGCAGAAGATGAAGATGACATTCGAATATCGTTGCAATATGGTCCTCGACGAAGAGAAATCCTCAGATGTCTTAACAGAATTTCCACGCTTCAAAGACGTCAAAGGCCTGGTAATTGAGTATTTTACAGAAAAATATGCATTAGGCTATACAAATATAAATTAATGTTAACGGCAACACTTTTGTCCCTATTGGGAAAGATGAAATAACAAGTATAACTGTCTCCACTTTCCTACACATTTGGTGCCCTCTCGCCATCTTTCCTTGTGTTGCTGTACCTGATTGTATCTACAGTCTGGACAATTCAACTCCCATTCAACTCCAACCAATATCAAATTCCAAACTTAATGTAGTAATATAAAACCATAGAGATTTCATAAGGGGGAAGGTGACGAGGATGGGCCAGACTTGAACTGACTTCAGAGTATCCCTGTTTATACATTTTAAGAACAGAGAGGCTTTTATACTCTGTTGCCTCATCTTTATGAAACTGATACTGTTAAACAATTTGCAAGGCCTTACGGCTATTCAATTTTATAGAAATAAAGATTTCTGTATACCATTAATTGTTTAAAAATCCCAACATGCCAGCCCCTGAAACGCACACCTTGATGTAGTTTGCTTATCTAATCTTGAGCCAGTAGTTAAGTTTATTAAAAACTCCGTCCTGGTATTTCATTTATCTATTGCAGATCGAGCAAGACTTCATCCTGTTGTTTGGAGAAGATGTAGCTGCCAGGTTTTTGGAGAGGTTAGTCCCATCTCTATATTAGTCCTATCCCAAAAACCCAGTTTTGGGTTTATGAGGTCCTCCAATAGGCCTTTTTGTTGTATTCTCATCATCTCTGTATCACATCTACACTTATTTACTCCATATTGGGATACTCCAGGATGTAGCAGTACCGTATTTCCTCAGATAGTGAGCAGGGCCTTTATTTACCTGAACTGCAGAAGGTACCAGGCCTTTATCTGAAGCAGGCTTGTATTAGCTGCAGGCCTTTATTTCTAATTCCCTCTGTTTGATAAGTATAATTGGTCATATTTTAGTACGAAGCCTCGTTTTGATCCGCCTGATCCCGTTTGTCTTGTTAAACTTCCTGTATCCGTTTCAAATTAAAAGCCCTCTAGCATTTCAGTGGACAGAAACCCTTACCCTTTATTTCTTAACAAGGCTTTTATTGTTAAACATTTGCAGAAAACGTGTTGTAGAAACAAATTGACTTGTAAGGTTCCCATATGGCACTTGCAGTGTAGCTGCTGCCATCTTGTAGCGTTGTACATTACTACAATATACAGTTTGGCTGAGACATTAACACTCATACACCCGCAGTGACTGAAATCAGACAATAACTCTTTAGAGGAGTAATCCAGAACAACAGTGTTGAAAATGGCACGAGTGTATTGTTGAATTTATTAAAGCGATGGAAATATACATTATGGGCTTAGTTGGCATGCACATAATATGACAGCCACCGCGAATTTATCCAGCCTTGGTTTTTCCCCAGCCTATATTGGGGGCCGGCCTTTATTTGTATGTGTTGACCACACCCCCGGCAATTACTGGAGACCTGGCTTTTACTTGACTACCGGTTTTTATTTGAGGAAATACAGTATTATGTAATTTGTCCACAAGTTGGTGCCATGTTAGCATGGCAATGAAATATGGTTACTTGATATTGGAGACATTGGGTTTTTATTATTCTTATCACTGATAGCTTTATCTGCTTTTCTTTCTTATTTCAGCTATTGGTGTTTGAATTTCTCCATGATGGATTAATAAAGTATCTCTATCTAGGTGGCCTACTACCTTCAAGCAAAAGGTCATCCAACACAGCAAGGCTCTCCCTACCTCAAGCGACCTTGAAGAACTGATCCATTGCGCAGAAGCTATGTCAAATGAAGAGGAAATGGATAATGACACTCTTGCCTCTGGTAGTTTGATTTACTTCCTCTAGGGCTTTGAATTTTTCCTGTTTAAATTCCCTAGCTTTTTTTTTTGGTTCAGCTGTAGCTTTAAAGGAATTATGTTTTTAAATTGTAAGATTATAGTACCAATATAACTTTTAGCTCTTTTGTTTCTGTGTACAGGATGGGACAGTGATCTTTCTTCCATTATCCTCCTCCTCCACCTGATTCCTCCTTCAGCCCGTGGCCGGAAAAGACCAGGCAAGGTGTCTGCATCCCAGGCTGAGAAGCATCTTGTGGTGTTCAAGAAGGTTTGTATTGTAGCTTATACGGATGTCAAAAGTGTTTTTTTTTCTATTTGAGAGAACCCGAGTGGACAGAAAGAAGGAAGGAAACCCAATATTTTTGCCTCATCTGTGTATGAAATCGATTCTTGTGTAAAAATATTTTACTGCAAAATTGGTTAAACGGATAGATACTGATACTGAAAAACTTTTTTTATATACCTTCAGTAATAATATAAGATTTTGAACCAGTGAGATTTAAACCATTTTAATCTGTGATTTTCATTGTTTAACTTTTACTCATTCTTTTATCCTCAGATTGGAACAAGCATCCAGGAACATGTTGATGCCATCAACAGCACTACTCAACCCTATCTACTTGCCGTTGGGATGAAGAGGAGCACAATCCATGAGTTCTTCATCGTTCTGGACAAGCAGGTCATACCATGCAAGTCAACCAGTTCTCTTGGAGCTTTCGATGAACTCTTTAAAGCACACTTTGTATTTGGTACCATTTACAATCAGATGCTCCACAACATGTACACCTTCATACAGACAACTGTATACAAGATAGATATCGGCAAAGTCCAGGAGAGCCCACGTGTTGCCGAGGTTAGGGCTAGACTGCTACACTAGTTAATGCATATGTTGACATACGGGGTGAGCAACATATTTGCCGCTTATCTATCAACGCAATGGTGGTGGTGGTGTTACCCGGGGGGGGTATTGTGAGTGATTTTCTAATTTCACCCAGTCTTATTTGATACCATGGGGGTGATTTGTTTTGTTTGCCAGACTAATTTTGTGAGTACCAACATGCTTGCCGAGCAAATTGAGCATGAAGTCAAAACTGATGATATTGTAGACAGTGATGGTGTTGCAGATAATGCTCATTCACAAGATTTTGAAGAAGCAGCCAGTAGCTCTCAAGTCCTGCCAGTATTCAACATGAGTACTCGTGATATGTGTGCATCTGCTATTGCACAGCTTCAGGTTGCTGGTGTAGGCCAGTCTACTTTAAATAGTTTTGTATCATCCATGGAAGAAGTAGTACTGGAGGTACAGAGTCAAGCTAAAGATGCAGCTTTGAAATGTTTATCTTTTCAGGATACTAGTACGAAAGCTAAAATTGAACAAAGTTTTGAAAAACTTGAAAACCCTTTTACTTCATTGAATTCTGAATCAAAAAGAAACGTGTTTTTTGAACAGAAATGGAGAACTGTTGAACCTGTCGAAAAAGTACTTGGTGTCAGATTTGAAAACAGAAGAAACAGATGTACTGGAACTTACGATCAGGTAGTTGTAACTGACAAATTTGCTTATGTTCCAATTCTAGAAACATTGCAGTCTATTCTCAGAAATCCAAACCTCAGTGATATGTTTACATATAGCCACACTTCCAAGGACGGTATATATTTCGATTTAAAAGATGGGTTGTATATGAAGAGACATCCTCTTTTTTCTCATAAAAATGATGCATTGCAAATTCAATTATTTTATGATGACTTTGAGACTGCTAATCCATTGGGATCCAAAAAAGGTGTACATAAATTGGGGGCTATATATTTTACATTGAGAAATTTTCCACCAAAGTTAAATTCATCTTTAGTCAATATACATTTGTGTGCACTTTTTCATGCCCAGGACATTAAAACCTATGGGTTTGACACCATACTTGAGCCAATCGTCAATGACCTGAAAGTGCTTGAAACTGACGGGATTAAAGTTCCCATGTTCAAAAGTCCTGTTCATGGCAGCATTGTGCAAGTCACTGGGGATAATCTTGGTATACATGGACTGTTTGGGTTTGTGGAATCGTTCAGTGCTCGGAATTGCTGTCGTTTTTGTGTCCTAGAGAAAAGTGATTTTCAAACTGTGTTCTGTGAAGATGAAGAAAGTGTGATATTACGAACAAAAGACATGCATGCAGAACATTGCCATACTATACAAACAAATCCACAACTACCTCATGTATATGGTGTGAAGCGTTCATGTTTATTGAACTCTCTGCAATATTTCAACACAGCTGATAATTTTTCTGTCGATATCATGCACGACATTTTAGAAGGAGTTGCACAGTTTGAGGTAAAACTAGTATTGGAGTATATGCAGGAGAACTTCTTAACTGCTAAAGAACTGGCTGGTAGAATACAGTCATTTCACTATGGCTACACTGAGAGGAGAAATCGTCCCCCTGCAGTAAAGTTATTTGATGGAAGTAACGATTTGGGCCTGAATGCCATACAGTCCTGGTGTTTATTGCGCAACATGCCATTGATATTTGGTGATCTGGTGCAGAGAGACGATGAGTACTGGCATCTTTTAATGTTGCTTCTGCAGATAGTGAATATTGTGTTTTCTCCAGTCCTAACGAATGGTATGACCATATTTCTTAAACACATTATTGGTGAGCATCATCAGCTTTTTAAGCGTCTGTTTCCTGCTAGAAATCTCTTGCCTAAGCATCATTTCATGATGCATTATCCTCGATGTATAAGGAATATTGGACCAATTCTGCACATGTGGTGTATGCGTTACGAGGCAAAGCATAACTTTTTCAAGACCCAACTGAAGAGTTTCAAAAATATCACAAAGACATTGGCCAAAAAGCACCAAAGATACATGGCCTTGTATTGGGAATCTTTCAGCCAGAGCAGCTTAACTATTGGTCCAGGAAAGATGGCGCAGCTTAGAGAATTGAAAGAAGGTCCTGAGATTGCTGCCAAACTAAACACTGCAATATCTACTAATGTTCTGTCGGTGAAGTGGGTAAAGCACCATGGCACTGAATATCGCCCTGACTTAATAGTATGTGTTGAGGTAGCTGATGAGATGCCAGTATTTTGTAAGATCAGGACTATTATTGTGAAAGATGAGCAAGTTATACTTACTGGCTCGGGTGTAGAAACCATTTGTTTTGATGAACATTACCATGCATTTAAAATTTTGTTTAAGCCATTCCAGGCACTTAAGGTGTTCGATGTTCAAGACTTGCTCTACTTCAAACCACTAGATGTTCAAATGGCATACGGACCAACAGATCCCTCCCTTTTTATAGTTCCATATTGCCATCTAATGTAGCATTGACCAGTGTTTTTAGTGTTAAAGCAATGTTGACGATTTTTCACATGGACCTTTTATGGATTTCTTAAGTGGAGTAGTGACGTTTGCAAATGTTTTCTCTGGAGGGTATCCAGGTAGCAGGATGAGACGGAGCAAGATAACCAAGGAATTTGACTGTTTGTGTGAAATTTAATTTCTAAAACCCAACTTGAATATTTGATAACAAAATCAAAATAAATCAAATGTCGGTCATTTATTGATGATCACCATTTAGCAAAATCAAAAGATGTTGGTTGTCTGGCTGAGGTAATCCTGCTTCCATATATATCCCCCTAATGAAAGTTCCCTTTGTCAATTGTATTTTACTAAGGGGGGTTTGTTGCATTTTAGCAATGGTTAAAAAGGATAGTTATTGTTATTCAACCTAAAGACAATTTTCTATCATCTGGCACCATACTGATAGATTCCAACCAAGATCTTCACAATTCAGCCACTAGGGCTGTCACTTTTCTTAAAGGACAGATTTGCAGATATTCAACCTTATCTCAATCTATCCGCATTAGGGATATAGTGTGTGGATCATTTGAGATGAGGATGAAAATCTGCGAATCTCTCCTTTTTTAAAAATGTAATTTGAACACCTGGTGGAATAGAAAGCCCACTAATCTGTGTCGGATAGTAAATCTGTCTACATTCCAATTTGGAATTAAAACACAGTTACAGATACAACATTTTATGTAACCCTACCATTAAGTGAATTTTATTTTTTGGCACTTGAGTTGGCTGGTGTTTTTCCAGCAGCAGTACAATGTATGGAGGTAACAGATAGTCAGACCTTGTAAAGTCATGTCTCAACATTGGGAAAAAAATTCAGAACTTGGCCAGCTGTTAAAGTCAACACAAACAAAGGCAGGCACACACTCACATCACAACTCACTCAGTGGCCCATTTGATAAGATTTTGATTAGAATCAATCAGTAGATTCCAGATGATGGCGAAGTTTGTTCTAGGTTGAAGATGGCTGGAATTATCCTCTGATGTGTGCATCCTCTGAAATGCACTTTAAACACATTTTTCAGTGTTAAAAGAAATGGTTAAGATTTTACCATTTTAAATGTACCATGTCTTTTAAGAACAATGTGGGTTTTTTTTTTTCATCTTTTAAACTGAAATTGAAGTTTAATTATGTAGCACGTGATAAGGGAGCTGTCACGGTTTCGTCACAAAACCTTGAATTGTAAACTAAACCTTGAGGGTCAGTGTTATTTTTAATAAATTGGTATTAAGACATGGATATAATGTTGTTTGTTGTTTTTTTCACCCTGCAAATATTTTAAGTTTTACTTGTTTTAAGTGTTAGCTGGACATGGTAAAGTAGAAAATTGCAAAACACTAAGAAGTAATTCTATTGAAGAGTATATTTTATTAAAAGTCCAGTGAAAATCAACAAGATGTTGGGTAAGAATAACACTTATAGGGAGTAAATACACGAGTAAATTATGTTTAACACTGGCAGGAGTCAATTAAAAATCAACACTGTGTTGGGAGTAATTTCTTAATTAACACTTAGTGTTAAGTATGTTTAACACTCATGAAGAGGGAATTAATGAAGAGTAAATTCTGATTAACACTTAAACTCTTAGTGTCAAATGTAAATAACACTATGGGTGTTATTTCCCTCATAGTGTAAAACTTGATTAACACTTCTCAGTGTGGTGTAGTGTAAAATATTAACTCTTACCAGAGTTGAATTGACTCTGAAAATTCAACACTATGTTCAGTGTTACTTTTACACTCTGTAGATTAGGACCATATGTTCACTGACTTAGTGTTAAAATTGACTCTTTAAGTGTTAAATTAACACTGCTGATTTTACTGTGTACTGCAAAGCCCTCCACCTTGGAAACCAGCATTCTTCTTTTATTGAAGTTCTCGGTTTTGTTTTTCTTCAAATCTGTGTAAAATCAGAAAACTATCTTAAGTATCAAACAAGACTAAAGAGTACTTGACTAGACTTAACCTGTCATTAACCAGTCTTTCTTCAATGATCTTCAACTTTTATACAGGTTAACACACTGTAGTTTTTTGGTACTGAGCAGATCTACTGGAACCATTAGCCAACGCTGTCTCCTAGAAATTACATTTATATGCTACTAATTTGCAACAGAAAATGCTGAAAATAAAATAATAAAAATAATACTGATGAAAACGTAATGCTGCCTAGATTACAATTCTTATCATGGTTATGTTTAGGCACTTGAAGTACTTGGTTTAAGTTAAGGAAAGAAGTCAGGATGGGTTTTTCTAAACTTTAATTTAACAAATAACCGAACCAGGATCTTTACCTAACCTAAACCAAAATGTGTTTATTACCTAAACCTAACCACATACGTCAGTATGGGGATGTGAGCCCTAGTCTCCGGTATCGAAACCCTCCATGCACCCCGAGCACCTTCCAACGACATTGCTAGTGAATATATCCCAGACAGCTATTACTCTTTCCTCAAAATGTATTTAGCAAATAAATAAGTAGAGTATATAAATGTAAAATCTAATAGACAGGGTTTGTTTGTCTGTTCTTAGGAGCTCCACTGTAACCATTAGCAGTGAAGAGCACACATTGATGGTTATTGTTAAGGGAGACGAGTGTATGGACACGGTTGGAAAGTTGTCTTTGATTAGGAGGCTTCATAAAAGAGTTAAATGACCCAGAACGATCTAAACAACAGCCATAAGATAAATTGACTGAATTTTCTAAATACTAAGGAAAGGTGCTTCACTGCTCCCTCTTCTGTCTTTGTTAGTCTAGGATGCACAGCTTCAATCGTTTGGCAATGGAAAGGTGATATTATTGTGTCTTAGGGATATACACACGTCCATAAATTCGTCGCTGATGCTTCGCCACAATTATGGCCACCAGTTGGTCTTCCTTAAAGGCAATATGTTTTCTATTTATTTATTTCTACTTTATTTTCTTGAAGTTTTGCATTTAGTTCAAGTAAAAGCAGATTGGAAATCAGTAAGAACATCTTTTTTTTTTTTTGAAAAACTCACATCTGGCCTATTTCTCCCTTCACTCTCCCATGCCCAGATTTTCACCATGTTGGGACTCAAGTCAATGACCTCTCTGCCCTGAAGCCTGGAGCTTTACGTCTCCTGTCGCCCCATTTGTTTTTATCAACACACAAGTTGCTGTATTATTTTGCCCACAGAGGGAAACATCAGGTGTTTGACAATGAAAAAAAAACAATAATACTTCTTCACGTAGGTTTGTTTGTGCTTCCTGGTGTGACAGTGAAAACTTCCTTCCCTCCTTGCTGTCAGTAATTGGTTCCTCCTGTCAATAAAAGGTTTACATGTGTTTCATAGCTGACAACAGCACCTGTCCTCACATCTGATGCTTCCCTCTCTTACATACCCCCCTTATCTTTCCATCACTCTCAATTCCTGTACCCTTTTCTGTTTATTTTCCTGCTCTGTTCCTTTGTTTCAACCTTTTTTTTTCTTCTTTTCTGTTTATATGTGGCTCATTCTACCTCTCCTTCTCTCTCATTATCTATTTCCATCTCCGCTTCAGTTTCTTAACAAGCTGCTTCCTGTCTGTCTGGCACAGCTGTTGATTACCTAATTACCTTGCCTTTCACACACACACACACACACACACACACACACACACAGACACACTCTCCCACTGTCTTTTACACACACACACACACACAAACAGAAAGATTGCTAGGGCTAAAGTTATTGTTTACAATCAATCATAAAGCCTGTGTGCCTGACACAAAGTTTTTATTTTGTAAAAAAGAACCTTGATTGGTGTGTGTGTGTGTGTGTGTGTGGGTGGGTGTGTGTGTGTGTGTGTGTGTGGGTGGGTGTGTGTGTGTGTGTGAGCATGTTCTAATACTGCATCTATTTTCAGCTCATTCCAGCTCAGTAATACCACATATTGCTTGTAAATTTACAACAACAGATCGGGCTCCTAAAGAGACCTCATTATGAAACGTATAGTCTTCTGGGGGCACCGCTGATTAATGTGTGACTCCACCAGTGACTCTTTTTATGACAAAATAAAATTTGTTGAGCTAATTAATAGAGGGGGGCATTGACACATGTAAAGGACGGTAAAAGGAAGTGAAGTGAAATATATTATGATTCGTTTGGGCAGAAAAACAAATATGTGCTCCACTAGTAAATGGATGTTTCTCGGTTTAGCTCTTCATTCTCTGTGTTTATCTCCAAATGCTTATAGCTGCATGATAATGTTGGGGGGGAAAAAGGTTTTTCAACCTCTTATCAGTGCTTTCTTTCACTTTTTTTTGTCAGCAAGCAAGAAGTGGTAATGTTCTGTTGTCTCTTCCAAGTCCAAGAGCAGCCTCTGGGTCCATCTCTTGATTTGTTATGCTCAGAGATTATGTTTTATGGTTTCATTTATTTGCATGAACACATGGCAAAACCTGAAAAAAAAGAGGATGTACAATCTGTGCAGGTGAGACATAAAAAAACCCAGTTGGTGTTGCAAAAAATATCTCACCCCTAGAGGAAAAATAGACAACCAAGCACATAAACATCAAACTAAACACAAGTGAGAATGGACAAACAACAGAATCCATAAATAGCATGCATGAACAATAAAGTATAGCCTTAAAGCTGAGAGAGTGATAGATAGATAGATAGATGTTATAATGATAGGAAAGGTGTGTGTGTTTTTGTTTTAATGTACATTCAAAGAGACAGACAGGAAGAGAGTGCGTGTTGCACTACTTTCCTGCTGTGTGTGTGTGTGTGTGTGTGGATATGTCAAAGATCTGTTCTATATGCTGTGGCATATTTCCCCATGTTTCTAAATATTGGTTTGGACTGGAACAATAGGTAAGACTTAAGAGAATTGTTTTTCAGATTGGATATTCCCTTAAGGATTGGACTTAAGCCCGGCCAATGACGCAAGTTAGTAAAATCCATTTCCATCCCTCTGTCTCACCGTCTTCCTCTCTCTTTCTCTTGCTTTCTTTTTCGATCTCTTTCCTCCTTCCACCATGTAATTAAATTCAAAGGTGTTTTTTTGGAATGAGATGGAGTACAGACGTGCTTATTGCCATGGAAAAAACAGCAAATAACAGATGAAATAGGTCACCTATTAAATGAAATGACAGCTCCGTCCCATTTCACCCTTTCACACCCTCCCTTTCTACCACTATTGACTTTTCAACCTCTTTCTCTCGCTCTTCGCCACCTCATTTTAGCAATGGTGGAAACCTCTTTTTCTTTTTCCCAGTCTATCTCTCTCTCCTCTCCCTGTGATTAACGGTTCTGATTATGTGTGCCAGCATACCCATTAGCTTGGACACATGCAAAGGCCTCTGCCCTCCTTTCCATTACACACAAACACACACGCTCGCACGCGCACACACAGAGTTAGGTTTTCACCATAACCCACAAACATACTCACAGACCCACATTAACACATGCTTCCACAGACTTTCTTACACACAGAGGCACTAATGCTCTTGAGACTAATTATCAGTCAGGTGTGTCATCTTATATTTATTTGGGCCAGTGAGGTGCTAACAAGCATTTCTCTTTCCTCTTTTGCTTTTTCTCTATTTTGCCATCTGTCTGCCTTTTCATTCTCCACTCTTTTCACTTCTGTCTCACATTTTCTTCTCTCTCTCTCTCTCTCTCTCTGTCTTCCTCCTCCCGATATTGCTGAGGCAAGACTTTTACAGGTTGTGTTCAGTGTCAGATCCAATGAAAAACTGCCAGAGACAAGGGGGTGAAAAAGAAGCGCTACGCTGCATTAAAATCAGACAGAAACAAAGGTGTGGTTTTGTGTCAGGCGACTGCTGCAAGTTTTACTCAAGGAAAAGGGTCTCAGCAGTCTTGCAGCAGTCTCGGTGATGTAGTGGCAAACAAAAAGGTGCACGGACTATGACCTTCAGTTGGTGGCTCTGACAAGACAAATAACAACCAAAAGTCCAATATAAACAAAACTCAACATTAATTCCTTAAAAGCAAAGCACACCACAAGGCATTTTTCAACCTCAGGATCTGGATCAGGATTTCGATCACACTGATGGACGTATTGCTGTTACTAGGCAACCACTTACTTGCCTGATCTCTTGTTTGCCGATGTTATTGATAACTGTCTCTGATATCCATCAGCACCAGCTACTTATATCTGGTTAAATCATACAAGGATCTTTCTGTGCACCACACTGATGACTGTAAGGCCCGGCTCGACATTTACAGCTGTCATTCAAAGCAAAGTGTATGTACTATTTTGTCAACCCTACAGGAAACCCCAACAAAATATTGCAAGTAAGATATTACTGGTGGCTCTATAGTATATAGGAGTTGCCCTCATGTTCTTCAAAATGTGTTGGCACAATGAAGCTCATTGAAGAAGTTGATATCCTTAAAATTGTAACTTGCTGAAACCACCACAACTTAGGAGGAGGTGTAGGAGTTGTAGGAGCAAATGCATCATTAATAACAGCACATTACTAGCACCGAATGGTGATTAGTGTATCATCCCGTAAATGTAGCCTCAATTTTATATCCTGACGAATAACCTAGAAGTTTTAATCAACTAAATCTCTTAACCAAGTATAGAAACAAATGATGAGCTAATCATGTAAACACTGCAAAAACTGCATTACTGTGCCATAATACCAATTATAGAGGCATGTTTATCTTGTATTTTTTTAACAGTATAATCAAATAGGTATGATAAAACTAAAATGTCTTTTCAACCACCTGGTAACAAGACTTGATTTCTGCTTTGTATAGACCTTTATGAGTGTTTGTCCATCCAGATTTATAAGCCTTTTGTTCCTGGAGGCGGCTGTGGCTCAGGAGGTAGAGCGGGTTGTCCTTGGGCAAGACGTTGTACCCTAAGTTGCTCCCAATGGATGCCAGCACCTTGAATGGCTGCTCCGTCCCTATCGCTGTGAGAATGAAGGGTGAATGAGATCTGTAAAAGATTGTAAAAAGCGCTATATAAGTGAAGTCCATTTACCATTTATTGTTTATAGCTTCATTGGCTATTACCTTTGCACTAATCTATGAGCTTAGTGTGCATATGTGCATGTGTATGTGTGTAAAGTAAAACCATCTTAACAGAGAGGTCAGACAACCCAAAGCCATCTTTACGCTTGACCCCTTCTGTATCATAACATACGTGGATTCAATTGTACTCGCATGCAGTGAGATACCAAGACATATGTATAATATATATATATATATATATATATATATATATATATATATAGACATCACAATGTGTCCTCGCATGCATGCATATGGATAAGCATGCCTCATGAGCAGAGAGAAACCTACAGCACCAGAGAGAACTGCCTGTCACTCAACTCTTTCCTTGCCACTACTATTTATATTGCAAACCAAACATATATATCTCAGACAGATGTTTATATGTAATATTGTTATATATACTGTACAACTTCTGTAATTCTGCCCGCTCTAGAGCTCTAACTGCTGGAAACCACCATCACATTTTGCATGATGTAGTAGGTAATTGAATTTGATGCATCAAGGTCAGCACTTTTGCTGCCTTCAAATTAAAATTGTGATACTGTATTTTGTGTATTTATAAATGGAAGACAAGTGTGTCATGTTAGGAACATGAAAAGAAGAGACAACAAGTGACAAGAGTAACTTCCATGGGCTCTGACATTTCAAAATCACAGCAACCCCTGAAGCTTTCATTAAAATTTCCACTTTTAAAGTTGTGAATGCCTCATCAGTGGGTCATTCAAATGGAGTCTTGTAAATACAGTAAACATCACCCCACTTGAAAGCACCATTGCTGATTAGATCTCTAGCTGCACCCTTCTGCACCTGTGAAGTCCTATCATGAGCTGTGGTGCACCTGCTGTTTTGTCCAAAGATTTCTTGGAAAACAGAACTGATTCAGATTCAGACTCTTCTGAGCAGGATTAAGGTAACCCTCCAGGGAATTGTAAGTCGAGGTAATGTCCCCTAGAGTGACCTGTGTGTGTGTGTGTGTGTGTGTGTGTGTGTGTGTGTGTGTGTATGTGTGTGTGACCTGAGCTAGCTGGCGGAGGGCCAAAGTGTAGCCAAAACTCCTCCCCCTAAGGCTAAACATTTCTTCTGCTCTGATTAACACATTAGCATGTCCCAACAAATAGTCAGGGACATTAGCATGGAAGCTAACAAAAAGGGCATCGACCAGGGCATTTGGTAACATTTCATGCTAGTTCATTGTTAATCAATGCTATGCTAAATAGAGGTAAGTGGCTGATAATGTGCTTTTAAAGAGAGCGGGGTTAGAGGGTAGAGGATACTGTCAGACAGAAAATGAGAGAAAGTAAAACAGGGTTTCGATTAGAATATGACTTTTGGGGAGTGTCCGAAAAGAGGAGGAGGGCCACTCAGCTAATTTACTTACTATACACATTGTTTAATACAACACAGCCGTATTGTATGCCCACACACGAGCAGCGTTTGAATGTCTTTTTAAACAATTACGTTTTCAATTCATTTTCATTTCAACTCATTTTCTCATAATCAGAGTGCACTGATTCTAATCTGCTAATTTGCTATGTCTTTTTCTGAAAAGTCTTTGCCAGTAACACTGATAAAGTTTTTCTACTTGGAGTTTTTTCAAGAGAGAGAGAGAAAAAAAAAAAACTTCTAAAGACGAGAGAGCGAGGAGAGATAGAAACAATGGTGTCACTGCTCCTTTAATGCTGACACAGTTTAAGGCCTTCGTGATGAAAAGGGGATTAATGTTGATACTTTTAATCCGTCATGCCGATGTGTTGGGTTGCTATGCCCTCGAGCAAGGCACATGCCCCGGATTAATCACGTGTGATCCTCGCAGACAGTCAAAGACTCTCTCTCTCTCTTTTCTTTTTTCCTGTGCATACAGTTAAGAGTGTGTGCTGGGAGAAATAGCGTACAGGTAGTAGTAGATGACACGCGCATACACACACACAGTTAGACTTATGCACAAGCACGCATTTGTTCCACCTTTGTACTTTGATTTAAAGGTTCATGGAAGATTTATCCTCCTACAGTTTCTCTGTCTCTCTCGCTCTCTCACACACACACACACACACACACATAGACACACACTCGTTCAACCTTTGAAACCTGTACTTATAAGTTCAAGGGAGATTAATTCTCCTACTTTTTTCTGTCACGCACCAGTGCTTCTTTTCAACTTTCTTCTCTCGTTCTCTGTCGCCTCTCTAAGTCTCTTAACACGCAAGTACCCACATAGATAATTATATGTACATCCAGTAAAAAAAAGGAAGGTACACACATATAGAAATACAGATTATATATTGTAGGGACGCAGGATACAAGTTCGTATGACACCCACTCCTATACTTGTCTGTCTCTCCCTCTCTTTCTGTCTTGTTCACATTCTGTATTTGTCACCCTCTGTCTGACTCCTGTCTCCCTCTTTTCTCTCTCTCCCTCTCAACCTCTTATTATTGCTGCCTCTTGCTCTCTCACTACAACCAAGTCCCTGTTTCTCTCCTTCACCAACTCTTCTTGGCTCTCTCTCATCTCTCTCTCTCTCTCCTCCGCTCTTTCTTACACACACATACAGATTTGCAAAGAGCTCTCTGTTCCTTCTCCTGATTTTCTCTTCTTCCCTCTCGCTCCCGCTTCCCCCGCACTCCGCTCGCCTCACTCTCGCTTCTCTCTCGCTGTCTTCCTGCCTGCCCTCATTTTTCATCGGTAACTAATAGTGCTGGACTCACCGCTTAGGCTCAGCAGAAGTGTGTGTGTGTGTGTGTCACATTTGTTTCTTGTTTTTTTTTCATAATGAATAATGCTTTTACGGTCGCTAAGCTTCATACTGGCATGTCAGTTAAAATGTCATTCTTAAGTACTCCACACACAAGTGTTGGGGGAAATGTACAGGGGTTTTCAGACTGCAACCATAGGGAAACCCAAGAAGGCTCCATGTGGAATCTCTTAGGAGTTCCTTAAAGGGGCAGTCCACAGATTTTACACATTTACACATAAAGGTCACGTTACTCGTCACGAGGAGTACTTCTCGGCCTGTGAAAACAGTTGTATGATGCCTTTTGTTGCTCTGGAGCAGCTTTGTCAACTCAAAAAAGAACCCTGATGATGTGTCAAATTTATATTAATTTAATTTATAACAGAAAGCCTACATTACAAACACAGGGTGTGAAGTTTGAAAGATGTGGGCATTTACCAGTCAGAGAGGGTCCAAGAAAGACAGTATCGTCTTGCATTATGGGAAATGTAGGATCTAGCATTTTTGGAGTTTGGCCCATACTACGGACGAAAAGTCAAGATATTCTTTTTTTTAAAATCTGTCCTCCACAAATCCCTCAATTCATGGAGAACTTTATGTAAGAAATACAAGTGTTCAGTATATGTACAAACAACTCTTTATTATTCTTCTAAGTGAACTGACTATGCTGAATCACCAGTGACACTGACCGAATCAGCAGCTTTTGGCAGTGGAGCTGCGCTTACTGGTGACTGATAGCACCGTTGTTGGCTCAGTTGTGATACACCGTATGTTGGTCCAGCTTAGTCCAGCTTGGAACAGCTACAGTCTGAACATACTACTGAACTGAGGACAGTCAGAATCATAGCTGAACGCCGTGGCCAGATGAACGGTGATGCGTTTATTACTGTCGTACGTACTGAAGTGCATTTGAATGGTGATGCGACTGCTTAGCTTAGGAAAAATAAAGAATGAACTACATAGTAAGTGACTTCAAATCTTTGAACTGAACTGAACAAAGTGATTTGAATCAGCAAAGTGATTTGTGATCTGCATAAATGTGCATAAAAAGCTGGTATGAAAGTTGGTGAAAAAGATGCTTGCTCAGTCAACAATCCCTGAATAAACAAAGTTTAAAAAGAAAAAACTCTGCTGCTGCTGTTGACTCCTACTAATTCTTCAGATGTCAGGAGGAAGTGAGGTATTGATGGACAACAGATCTGCTACCAACATGCACTTTCTCTCAGTCTTTGTGTGTGTGTGGCATTGATCTAAGGAAGCAGCTCCTATAAATTCAATCAGTCCTATCCATTCTCCGGCTGTTGACTTTTAGCTGCCCGGCTCCCACCTTGAGAAGCATGGCTACTTTTATGGAGATAGGCCATTCATTTTCTTCTCTCTTTCTCTCTCTCTCTGTATTCCTCTCCATCCCTCTTTTTCATTGACTTTTCATTTTCTGTCTGCATCTGTGTGTCTGTGATTTGTAATTTTCCTTTCTGTTTTTCTCTGTCTGAAGCGCCGTCATTGGAGCACTCCACCATGTGGTAGCTTGCAATTCCAAAACTGCCACAATGTCTCTCCCTTCTCCTTCAAAACTCAATGACAACAAGAGACACCAATGGCAATTACTATACTGCATTTAAAAATGGCAAGCTTTGAAGAGAGCCTCTGTGAGGAAGTGTACACAACACAAAGGCATCTGTATAAAAAGTTAGTGAGGGATTAAAAAGACAGCCAGATGGCTAATACTGTATCCTGGGGAAGGAAATTGCATATTTTGCAATTACAAGGATAAATATTCTTTAATATAATCAAATTGTCTTGTATTGAGGAAAAAAATCTGCCAATGGGGTAAGCCAATTTTGCTTGGCTAGAATTCTTAAAACTAGCAAAACAGTCTAGCCACTGAAAGACCATAATGGGCCTTAAAACTAGACAAAATGCCAAATTTAAGCAAATTGTGCTTGGGAAATGTGCTTAAATTTAGTGCTATTGTCTTGAAATAAGGCTATATATCCTAGAATTTACTGTGAAAAAATAGTATATTGTGCTTAAAATAAGTAGCCAACCAGTGGATTCAAACCAGGAACCCTCTCTTTCTGTGAGGCAACAGTGCTAACCACTGCACCACCATGCTGCCTCAAGTAGACAGACATTAATCTCACATTTCTTTTCACTTCTTTATCGTTGACTCAGTATATCCAGAGGCTGCACAGAACAAAGGATTCAAAAACAACATAAAGACCATTGGTGGTCAAGGTGAAAATGAAAATGTAAATGTAAGATCTATGGCAAAATAACAAATGTAACAGTGCTTTAAACCTTCTTATAATAAACACAGTTCGTACAGCTTTACTGTAAAAGTCAAGCACTTTTCAAGCACTTTCAAGGTACCTAAACAAAAAATGTCCAGACTCTCAAAGCCTTTCTCATCACATCTAAATTGTGCCTATAAATACCAGGAGACAACAAACAAATACGGCGACGGGATCGTTTCATTTCAAACATTAAAAGATTTTAGGTTTACATGAGTGATTGTAGATGAAACACCAAATGGTGAATGTTGAAAATTAAGCATTTTTCAAGGAGTATATTCAAATTCAAGCATGTTCCTAACCTTGAAAACATAATTGTGAAAATTAAGCATTTTCCACACTTTCAAGACTTTGTATGAACCCTGTTAATTTCGGGGGAGTTAATTCTGGTAATTCTAGTTTCAAGCATTAAGTTACTCAGAACCAGTAATAAATTCTCAATAGTATCTTATTAAGTACTTGAAGACTAAAAGGCTTGAAACAAGTGAAATGCTCTAACATAAAAACTGCCTGGTAGATTAATATCTCGTCAGACAAAAAACAAGCATATATTGCCTTGATTTAAGATATTTCATCTTACTTAGATTTCGCTTTTTGCAGTGTACAAAAAGCTTGGAAAACAACAGTGCCATCTACAGTATCAGAATACTATAACAAGACTTATAGCACAATGAAAATGTATAGTCAACAACGTGCACAACCCTTAGCCTCCATGTTGGTCAGACGCAGCACACACTCGCACTTGTGGCACTAGTCACATGACAATCAATCTTCAGCATTTTTATATATGAAAACATTTCTTTTGGATGAATTGCAGAACTCAGTAGTTATAATGAGAAATCAACACTGCATGAAAATAGTCCCACTTCCAACAGTATTGGTGGGTCAAGTGCATGGTAGTGTAAATGTAATTTTCAGAAAGTTTGACTGATTATATTATATTGTTAGGGCAGTTCATCTGTATGCAGCTACTGGCCTGGGTTTAACCTTTAACCATTGTCCAGGGAAACTTGGCTGAGCACACGGGCTCTTCTGAGCAATACCCTGCATAATATTTACACACTCACATGTGAGCTGCTTGTGCTGAGAGTTGGGTTATGGTGGATGACGGGATATAAGACAATTTTGTTTTTGACAATTTCAGACAATTTTATATTATTTTAGTTGCCCTTTCCCATGTAATTTCTGAAAGCACTCCACCTTAATCCAGAGGTTGTTGGCTTCAGCAGAGACGGAGCAGGACTGCCCATTTTCACGCCTGTGTGCATTTGGCCAAATGCTTTGGAAAGCAGGGTTTACTGTTAGCTTGTCGGTTTCAAAAAGTTAGATGTCCTTGACCATCGATTTGTCTTTGAATATAGATTTCTGCTGCTCGTCATTGTGTTCCTGTGACCCGTGGGTTTGTTGCCTGCCTGCAAACCATAATTCCTTCTGGATAACAATAAAGTTGGAGTTGAAGCCATTATCTGGCCGTTTGAAAGAGGTTTTCACTGCTTTCAGGCTGTCCAGCATGTAAGGTCCTTGCAAGAACAAGGTGAGAGCTGCGCCTACCTTGTGGCAGAGCTTATGGCAGTGCTTTAGTCCAGGTATCTGAAGGCTGGAGGATGAATATGGCAAACTCATGAATGTTTGGGGGCTGAGGGATATACAGTGGGAGAAGATGATCTGGCTGTTAGTAGTTAAATGCCATTTGTGCCAGTCTGCCTGGAAGCATTAAGGAGTTTTGGTATTCACAGCTGCTGTTTTTGCCATCTGTTATGTGTGTGAGCTGCTAAAATTGCAAGTCTGACTTAGTCTTCTTCTGTAAGATGTCTCATCTAAGAGTATCAAAAGTCCAAACCTCCTTTCTGTCACTGTCTCCTCTCTCTCTCTGTCTCTCACTGTCTCCTCCATAAAGTGACCTGTCTGCCTGCCACTCTAATCGACAGTAAGTGTTCTAATGCCAGAGGTGTCAATACACACAAAGTGTCCTAGCATTTACTTGCCAATTGACTCCAAGATCACCGTGTGGGAGTGTGCGTGCCTGTGTATTTGTGTGTGTGTGTGTGTGTGTGTGTGTGTGTGTGTGTGAAAGCCGAACTCTGCCCTATACAGGACAAACGATGTTGGCAGGAGCTGTCATTTGAGATGCATTAATGCAAACACACAAACATGCACAAGCGATGGGGCATTCAGAGTTTTTACATCACCCTTTTGCCTTGAATTCTTTGTGCATTTTGTTACCTCCCCCTTTTTCTTTCCCCTTGTACCCCCTACACCTTTCTCTTTTTTATTCCTTTCTGTTTCCACTCTCTTCTCCTCCCTCTCATTCTCTTTCTCTCTGACCCTGATAGTTTGATTGACAGGGTCACTGGTGTGAGCAGAGGAATTGAACCTGCAGGCTTGTTTCACACTGTGGCCAGACCACTTACCATCTGACATAGGGAGCTTCCAGCACGGTGGGAGCTTGGCATGTGGCCCCCAAAACGGTCTCAAAGATGCACACAGACACACACACGAAGAGTAACATGTACTGCATGCTTGCACACAAATGCATGTACAGTATAAACCCACAACTGCACACACACACACACACACACACACACACACACACACACACACAACTATAAGTAACTGTGGAAACTCTCTCAGCTCTTCCACTGCTTTTTTTGTATAGTGACAGACTGAAAATGAACCCAGTGCCCTTGATGGGAAGTGGAGGTACAATAGTGCTTCTTCTTTCTCTCCCTTTCTATCCATCTATCTTCCTGGCTCCTACTGCTCTCCCAACTCATATTCAACCTTTCTCTCCCTCTATCACCATCTTTTTCCCTTTTTCTCCCTGAATTATGCCTTCCTACACACACATGCACGCACACACACACACACACACACACACACAGACACCATCACCCCACCTCCCTCTGAGCTGTCAGGGAGAGGAAGCGGGAGACGAAGAGCTCGGCCTTCTGGGAGTTGGTGTTTTATTTTTTTTTTTTTTAAAGGCCTGAGTGGGCCCTTGGTCTGCATAGTTGACAGGCTAGATTTGATACCTGGCCTGATTCAGTCACTCTCTCAGCTCCGCCCAGCCCCGCATGTTATGGCACAGCTCAAATGCCCCTGTGTATATTATTAGTGGCTAAATATACGCAAGGCACAATCACAAAAGTGGTGGTGCTTTGGACAGAGGAGGCGTTGTGTGTACATGTGAAGGGGAAGGCATCAGACTTTGTCAGTTGGAAAATATATTTCTAAAGGCCTCTGTTAGGTTTCACCATATGTGAGAGGTTTATCAGTATATCATTAACACCTACTGAAGGTGTTCTGCATCAGTCCTTATGGGGCTCCTCTGTCATTGCAGTCTGACAAACACTTCATTCCTGTTAACTGTCTTCCTATTTCCCTCATTTGCATCTTTTCCTCTCAAAGTTCCTCCTACTTAAGATGAGAGGAGGACATGCATTATGATAATGTCAAAAAAATTATTTAAGTTTATTAACATAAATGAAAGTAAAAGCGAGTGAAAATTCCTTATTGAAACCAAGGACTATTTTAAGGTGAACATTTCTGAAGAGAGACTAAATGCACATGACCTAAGCCATTTATAATGAGCCTCTGAAAAATGGCACAACAGTATGTAGTTCACACCACTTATGTGGAGGACACACAACTAAAAAGTAGCTCCTGTAGTTGTAATACTAGTAGAAACTGAAAATATGAGTTGAGATTGGTGAATAGACGGATACTGTACATTTGCCATCAAGTTCAAGAAAATTTCCTGTTGTAAATGTTACTTATTTAGGCCCTACGTATTTTATTTTATTATGAACATACTGTATATAATTGTTTTTTTTAGCAAAAATCGTTTCAACTTTGCAATAGGCCTTTTTCACAGCAGACATCTTGACTTGTCATAATAGGAAAAGCACAGGTGTTACTAATGACATGAATGATGTCTCTGTTCCAGTAAGTCATCACTGTGTGACTGCGAGGCAGCATGCGCAATACCAGGACCCTAAAACTGAAGCATCTGAATGAAATTCAGCCATCATTAATTTTATCATTTACACCTGTGCTTTTTTCCTACTGTGACATATCAAAATGTCTCCTGTGAAGGACTATAACAAAAGGTTTACAGGAATTACAGGAGGTCACCAAACTCCATGGATACAAAGTGCCATTACACCGGTTGTCGCTCAATAAGGAACAGGGCAAGACAAATTGTTTCTGGTGGGATTGACCTCTCATATTGTTTACATGATATAAGAAAAGAAGGAAGGATGCTACTTGGCCGCAGTGGGTGCAAGGACATTGATAGAGGGGGATTACAATAAAGTGTTTGATTAGAAGCTGTGTAATACACAACTTGTAGAATGCTGTTGTTACCCCGCTAGCCGCTTACTAACCTGCTTTTTTGCTATAGCATGTGAGGTAATTTTGCTAGGCTAATTCCGCTCTCACCACAGCATAATGAGAATCATAATAATGTAAGTTATACCACCCTAACAGGTACCACCAAACTAAATGGAAGTTCAGAGAGATGTCAATCAATCACAGTCTGTGCACGCCCACACTGTCCTCAGAAGAGGTGGAAAGGAGAACACAGGCATATACAGGCTAAAAACAGATATTGTTTCATTTTAACCAGCTTAACTATTTTAGCTAACCTTTTCAAACTGGTGAAAACTAAGTGTCCACTTTTTGCTATAGTGTTTCATAAACCAATTCATGATGGATCAGCATAACCTTCACACAATTTGCATCTACGACATGTAATCTTTGTTTTAGAGTTAAACCTGACATGACATGTCACCGAACCTTGACCTTCAGTAAAGATTTAATTATCAATTGATGGGGAAGGAAATAGTATAATGGATATTTTAAAACACAAACAACACAGATACAAGTAAGAACTGTGTTACAAAGTTTATACAAGATAAGAGACGTTTTGGAGTTGTTTTTTTTTTACATTTATTTTACATGTTTAATCCTTGTTTTTTGAGGTATCGTGTGTTGCCCTGTAAACCCAATTTCAGGGGGCATTTAGGAGCTCTTGTGGGGCTCTACTTTCCCTTGAGCATCTCTTAATTTGCCACTTTAGACTCTCCTTTTACCCTTCCTCTCGACTCCCTATCCTTGCATCTCCTTAACATATTTTAATAGTAGAGTCTAATAGCAGGAGGTTGGCCTTTTATCTCCGCTCTTCGCTTGCCCTCTCTTCTTCTCTCTCTTCTCCTCTAAACCAGTGTTTTTCACTCTATTTGTTGTGATAAATGACTGTTAGATGTGATTTCCCCAGGATCATATCTCTCTCAGGGCCACACACCATAATTAGACGCCATGATTAATAATTCATTCTTTCTCTTTTTTCTCTTTCGCGGTCTCTGTCAGAGTGTGTATGTGTGAATGTGAGTTTGTGTGTGTGGGCATGCAGAAATCCATCATACAGTATAAAATCCATCATACAGTATAAAGCCAGCGATTGAGTCATTTTCCATTCTGAAGTCAAAACAATAAAAAGTTATGATAAAAACAATGAAAATGAGTTCACCGTAGAGACAAAGAGCGTGACACAAAGAAGAAACATTTAAAGCAATGAAAACACAAAGGAGTTCCCCCAAAGACACACACACACCAGTTTGTGTGTGAGTGTGGGTCTTGTTCATCATCCCACAGACAGATAATTGGTTAACTTTCCACACCAAAGAAGTATCAGAAACACTACATGATACACACATACACACACGTACAGATAGAGCATCATCCTTCCATTTCCTTCGACACACGTGCAATACTGCACCGAATGTGACTGGAAGATTTTGTTTTTTATTCCATTTTGATGAAAATTTAGAGCATATGTTCTATTTTTTTCATCTCTCTCCCTCTTTTTTGTTTGTGTTGAGGTTGTAGATATGTGTGTGTGGTTGGTGGGTGTGTCTTCTTTTATGTGCATATATGTATGTGTTTTTGTCAGTGTTAAAGGTTTTATTATGTGGCTTTTGGGTCAGCTTTTCCTCTGTTTTGCTAGTAAGGTGTTTCATTAACCGACATCAAAAATCTATCAGAAATAACACCGGCTGAGGGGAAAAGGTCTTCACAGAGAATCTCGTGTTGTTTTGCAAAAGAAAATGTGCCATGTATTGACTATAGAAAAGATGAAACAGAAAGAAAAATGTGTTTCAGCCAAAGTTGTTATTTTTAAGTTAAGTTAGTTGCTAGAGACTTACAGTAATAACCATCATGTTAAATTTATGAAATTGTCTTGATTCTCTGCACATACAGTACAGAACAAGTACTGAAATTCTAACTGAACAGACTTAAAAGGTATTTATTTTAACGCTTTATGTTAAGGTCCTTGTAATAAGCATTAGTTAATAGGTAATAAGGCCCTATGAGTCCTTATAAGATGCTTATTAACATTATCATGTGTTAATAAGACTATAAGTGTTAATAATAGCATCATAAACACATTTAAGAACATTAATAAAAGCCTTATGAGTTTCTTATAATTGAAAAGTAAACTTAATTTTTTGTTGCTTTATTAAGTTTAAAAAACTTTAGTATTCATTTATTAGCAGTTAACTATTCTTTTTGCAGCTACCAGATCTAAATCAAGAACAATGCCTTATTAAGGTTAATAAATCCTTTATTATGATAATTATTACCCTTTGTTAAGAGCTGTTCTTACACTACCATGCGTCTTTGAATATCATTTCTCATTATTGTGTCTCGTTACTGTGTTTTGAGGGGCCTTTAGTACTTGGTTTACACTTTTTCCTTCTTATGTACTGTGTGTTACATGTATTTTATATTGAGAGATCTGATTATGTCTTCAACAAAAATTTACTTTCAGGTACAATGACTGATGAATTGGCCTTGATTTGGATTTGTGTGTCTCTTTGGATCATTCATGATAAACCCAGTGTTGCAATGTATTTGAACAGTGTATAATTGTCACTTAGATATATCATGTAGTACAAGTGGACAAAGTATGAAGGGGTGAAAGGTCAATGAAAGCAAGTTGGGACAAAATTAAGTTGTTAATGCAAGTGTTCACTGGTGTAAATAGCGGTTATGTCACTACAAATCATTAGCCACCAATGGCTCCAGATTTAACTTTAGAAACATCAAGATACATCAAAATAAATTTAAAGAAACATTGCCTGACTTTATAGTAGCACCCACAAATCCCCAATCTTTGTTGCTGTGCAGCTCGCTTTTGATGTTTTACAAACTCAGTTCTCTTCTGTTGTCGGACATCGTAATAAAATCAGAGTGTAAGTTTTAATGTAAGCACCACACTTTGGCAAAGTCACTTATTGATTTCTGTCATTTCTCACTGCTGCTCACTTTCTGTCATGCCCTCCTGTGTCTACTCACCTTTGTATCCCTTGTTACCAGCCCAGCCTTCCCTTTTGGGGACAGTGACCTTGTGGGTGTGACGTAGTTTTTGTGAAATGTGTGTGAGGCTGAATGTCAACGCAGCCACCAAAAAGTACATGCTACAGGTAGCAAGTTATAATAGTCAAAAGCTGGACAAAAGTGTCCAGATAAGCTCAGGTTACAGAATAATATAGTGTGAGAAGACTGTGTATTGTGTTCGCTGCTTCAGAGGAAATAAAGTTCCGCCACCTCAACGTCTCGCTACTATCCTTCACGAGCAGAGTGGTCCGGACTGCTAAGGCTAGTTACCAGCTACGAGCCAGGCTAAATTAGTCTAAAGAAACCAGCGTGCTCTCAACTACAGTTCAGGGATGAAAAGCTGGAAAAGGTAACACCCTTCACCTGTATCTTACTGTCTTTTTTTCTGTGCCTACCTTTTCTTCTTCTATCCATCTACCCGCACCTCTCTGCAACTGAGAATGTTGGGAATAGTCAGCGAGTTTCTGCTATAGGATTCAAGCAAGAGTGCTGCAGGCCAGTCAGTGCACCACAACAAGCAAAGTACATCCTACTTTAGTTCCTTACTCCTCTGTTTTGTTGTGATGTTTCATTATTAAAGAACAAAAAGTCTTTACTGCTCTTTTCATTACTCAAAATTTCACACACTATTATTTGGTAATCACAGCAATGCCAGCATATTCCTTTCTTCATCCTCTTTTTTGTTTGTGTCTTTATTATTCTGTTTGTTGAGTTTACTGATCTGAGAGTTTTTTTCCCTCTTCCATTCTTCTTTCTTTCTTCTTTGTTATACTTCCCTCTCCCCGCCCTTCCAATTTATTTTTCTTTCTTTTTTGCTTACTTTTTTCAACACTGTTACATCAGCTAGACTAACTGATCTCTTTACATCGCCCCCCTGCATATAAAATAAATTAGATTCTTTATTTCCATGCATAGATTGGTATAGATTTCTTTTCCAGAGTGCAGGGAATATAATAAGTAAATATAACTGGTCATTAAACAGTGGGAAGGCCTCTGGTGGGAAGTTTGTAGTCATACCCATGTTTCATTTGGTACCATTACAAACAAACAAGAAAAAAACAAAAAGACTTTATGAGGGCTATTTTGCATATGCCACAGTTAATGTTCACTGTGGGAGTTGAGTCCTATTCAAGCAAAAAGCCACAAGACGCAGATTACTTAAAACCCTCTTGGCTCTTCTACCTCATTGTAAATCACAGTGTGGAGTGGATTACTGCTTTTTATAAAACACACCACTGTGCTTAAATGTCTAAATTTTCATTTTGTTTCCACGGTAAGTAGCAGGTACATGGTGTGCAACTTCGTCAACTGAGCCAGCAGGAATCCCCCTATAATAGTTTTAGTTTTAAGCGTCAGTAATTAAATGTTACCATAATGATGGTGTTTTTGTTTAACAACTCTCCCATCACATGCACATCGAACAAAACGGCAAAACCCAGACAATGTTCCAACGTGCTGTTTTTTTTAGCTGAGCATGACCTCTGACCTCCCCAGATGGGGGTAAATGAAAAGAAAAAGGTATCAAATCAAACCGTAATACACTCAAATAGAAATACCATGATGATACTCCCAAGGTGCAATGGTCTGAATCCTTTCTCACCTTGCTACAAATAGCCACGCATTATTTTTTTTTTTCCCCAAGAGAACTGGTCATTGCTCAAATAAATTAAAGAAAGAAATCTCATTTTTGTACCGGCAGGCCCAAGTAGCCCATATCTCAAAAGGCGTGTCTTCGTCTCCCCGGACAAATATCATAAAAGCACAGAAATATCAGAGAAGACGGAGAAAAGCAGAGATGGATGTGATATCTAGTGCTGCATTAAATCAATACCCGATTACAGCCACTGAGGAAAGGTGAGAGTGTGTGTCTGTCTGTGTGTGTGAGAGCAAGAAAGAGCGAGACAGGTTATCAAGTTGGGATGGAGGTTGGGGTGACAGCATCAAATGTTACATCTGTGGCTGCACTTGTGCAGGTTTTTGATTTTAAGATGTGGGTGTGGGAGTGTTTGGGGTGTTGTTATTGGTTGCTGTCACTCCGCTTTTGTACCAGATTTTTTTTTTTTCACGTAGCCACCACGGGTCGATACTGTGTGACTTTGTGTGTCTACGTGTGTGTGTGTGTCAGATTGGCAAAGGGGGATTTAAGCGCGATAGGAACCAATAAAGTGTAAATCAGAGAAGACAAGGTGTACAGCCAGGTGATTTCTATCTGCTAAGGTTTGGGGTTTTTTTTTGTGCCAGCTTTGTATTTACTCCTGGAGGAAGAAAACCTTGACTCTGACCCTAACACCAAACATTTCAGTGAAAAGTTTGTCTTGTAATCATAACAAAAAAGTTATCTGGTGAGCTCCAAAATCCATTTTGTGTGAACCTTGTAGTCTATTTTCAACTATTTTAGAGGGACCAGGACCTATTTTTCCTCTTTTTCCAGTAACATTCCACACCTTATATGTTTAATAACACAAATCAAGAAACCTCCCAGCCTTTTCTCTGCCTTTTTAAAAGGTTGTCTTGCTTTTTAAGCAGTATACCAGTCCTAGCTCTTACATGGTAGGCTGATGATTACATGTAATGAAGGAAGAGTACTGGAATTATCAGCTCGAAAAGAAAAGGTGATTATCAGTAGATGGAAAGTTTTAGTACATAATGGTGCCTGGAGGGAAAAGCAAAGTGTTTTTGTGGTCCAGTAATTCTCCAGTATTTTGTTCTCTATCACGTCTCTGTTTCCCTTTTTGATTTTTGTTTTCGCCTGCAGAGGGTGACACATTTCAGGTTCCTTTATCTTATTGCACTTTTTTTTGTTTTTAGTCTTTACATTTGAATGTGCCATAAACTTAACTCACCAGTGCCTTACCGCATAAGTAATTAGTTAGACGAGGAGCAATTTAGAGGCAAAATCCTGGAAAGAGTTTAAGATAAAGTCGCTTGCTTTTAGGAAAGGGGGTCATATGAGGCAACTGAGTGGGAGGAGATGTGTCGGACTTAATGAGATCTTCAGAGATATGTGGAAATGAACGCCGGGAATTCACTTGTTAACGGCGCATCATCTGTATCTCATCATGATGATAATTCACATCTTGTTATTTTGCAGCAATTAGACAAACCAGAACAGTCCTAATGGCGTGTAATGCAGAGAACCTTGCTAAGTGTAAAATCTCTCCCTACTTTTCGTTCTTTTGTTCACTCGTATGTCTCCCATACTCTTTGTCCTGTTTATTTTTTTCTGTCTGTCTGTATTTCTGTGTCTCACTTGCTGTGCCTCTCTCTTCCTCTCTCGATTTTATCTCTTCCTCTCGGTCTTCCCGTTTGTCACCTGATATCTCTTTCATTCTCCTCTCCTCTCATCTCCTCTTAGACTCGCCAACTCTCTTTTGTTTTTTTTTTCTTTCTTTCAGAGGCTTTCATGTATTTGACAGTTTAAAATGAAACCAAGAGCAAAGTAGGGGTACACATTGTAAATAATGCATTATTGCAGTTAGTCTTCTAGTGGCAAATTAAAAGGTGAGTAAAGTATGAAATATATTTGGTAATTAAAAACCACTGCAACCACTATGATCATAAAACAGTAAATTTTGCTTTTTTTCCTTTATTACATTATTGGGTATGTAATAAAGGAAAAAAAGCAAAATTTACTGTTTGTTTTATTATGTTTTATTAAAAAGGTGGGTAAACCAAAAATAGGCCATTACAATGAGTTTATGCCTCTAACCTCTACTGCATCTCTGTTTACTTAACATTTTCATTTGCATTAAATATAAATTTTATGTTCTCTGTCACCAACTAATATGACCATAATAATTAATCGTATATCCAGTCTATAAGTGATGGGAATTATGGCTCTTTGAAGGGAGCTGGATCTCATTGCTCCGTTCCTTTCAAAGAGACGTTTTTATTTATTTATTTATTTTTTACTTTGAATTTAACCTCTGTATGAAAGGTATTATGTAAATAAAGTTGCTTTGCCTTGAATTCAATTCATGCAACAATTAATATTAGAAAACTTTTTATTGGCACTGTAGCATTCCAGTCGAAAAAAATGCAAGCCTGGACTGATGGTCTAATGCTGTTTATTCAGTTTTTTGCAGTTGTAGACCAACGTAAGAGCTAAAGAGCAGAAATTCAACAAACAGAAGGCAAAACAATCATTAAACTCTGTTAGTGCCAGTAAGTTAGCAAGTAAAATACATAAATTAACTCAAAGTTATTAGACACAAATAAATGCAATTAGCATACATTGTTGCCACTCTCAACTGGAGCTAAACTCCTGTTATAGCCTACTCTCCCCGTTCATCCTTCGTGCTGCGTTACCGTTTCTGCACTGTTTACTCCTTTTTTACTGCAGTTTCCGATCCTTACATGCATACAGTGTCCTTTCAAAATAAACTTCTTTCACAGGAAACAACAAGATAAGAGCAATATAACAAACAAATTACAACTGCAAACTAAACACGTGAACCACACTGTGCATTGGGGTCATTTACAGATGAAGAAAAAACAAGTGTAATGAACTTTTGTGCAAAACAGATTTTTGTGCAAATCATCCAAATGCTGCCACGTTTTCGAGTTTGGCTCATTTCTTTTTTCCAAACACGTCTACCTCTTGTCACTGAAGGGGAGTGGATTTAGGGCAGGCAGTGAAATTTGAGCAGTGCGCACAACGATACAAAGAACGGCTCTCACATACGACTCAGTTCCCTTCGTTCGTATGAAAGAGCTGTTGAAAAGACTCGGATCGTTCGTGAACGTAACATCACTACAGTCTATGTGAGCACTGTGTCTGGGACTGACACACAGATCACAGACCAGTCACAACCCATTCAAATGTATAGTGATGAATCGTCTTAGTCTGTGTCATGGCTTTTGGTGTTGAATGTTGTGAAAATCCACACGTTTGAGATGATGTCAACATTTCACAACTTTTTTCAACAGCTTTCTGTTTTACTCAAAGTAAGGCCCCAAGTCTGAAGCCTCACTTGACAAGTTGGTTTGCTGTCAACATTTTATCCAAGAATTTCAGTGAGCCACATCACATTCGAGTTCAAGATGCAAGTAATTAATTAATGTCGGCACCATCTTGAAGCTCTTCAGGCTTGGCTAAATGTTACCCTTGCCCATCTTCCCTAACGCTTTCTGCTGTGTGCCGCCAAAAAAACAAAGCATTAAATCTATAAAAAAAATACTCTGAAAAACTAAAAAAGACGAAACATGACGCTTGGGAGACCATCTAAGTATGCATTCACATACACACACTCGTGTCCCTTTGCTGAGCCTCTCTTAAAAGCATTTGCATGTTGCATACTGGTGTAGATCCGGGTGGGGGGTCTGTGTTTGTCCCCCCGTGTGTACGTGATGGAAAGACAGTGTGTCGCTGTTGTTAAAATAAGAGGAAAGGAGAGAGTGCGTGAGTAGTTTTTTTTAAAAAGGGTGAATAATAAAAGTAGACTGTGTGTGCAGCATTATGTGTGCTTGTCTGTCTGTGTATGTTAGACAGAGAAAGAGAGGAGACTATTTGGTTGTCGAGGTAGGGGGGAGGTATGAACAAGAAAGAGATGGCGTAGGTATGTGTGTGTGTGTTTATAGCTGCCCGATAGGGGGTCTGTGCATGTCGGAGCAGGGCCTATGTGCAATCAGACAACTGCTACGCCAGTGAATTGCCCATTACTTACCACCCTAGCTGTTTCTCTGTGTGTGAGGAGGAGACAGAGCAAAAGTTAGATTGTGTGCATGTGTAACCCCTGTAGCCTGCTTAGCGGTCTTCAGTGGTCTCCACCTAGTGGGGTTGTGACCGGCTGTAAGGCCTGTGTTTACAGCAGCACGACCTCACCTCTCCTCCCTGAGCAGCAATACAACTGAATATATATATGGTCTTCAATTAGCACCTAGAGTGCTGCAGCCAGTACCATAACCCCCAAAGGTTGACCTCCCCAGTAACCTTAATAAAATACAATCCCCTACCTTCTTGGACTCTTTTTATACACTCTGTTATATTTCTAAAAGGAGTTATATCAGGTCAGTAGACCTACACACTACTTCAACATATATCCAATACAAATGAAATATTCCTTTCACCAAAAGAAAACCCCTCCATTTGGTTTGGCCCCGTGATGTCAGCTATGACATCACCAACACCATAAAAATCAGGAACTGCTGGGCGGCCCCCTCCCAAACAATAAACCTGCATGAGTCTGAATCAAAGGAACAAACAACGGTGAGTGTGAACAAAGGAACAAACAATTAAACAATGTTCAAACCTGCAACATAATAAAGATAACTGAAACTAACCTGTGGCTGTGTGTTTGCTTTAATTTACTCATGTGCTTAGATTTAAACTGTAACCTACTGCTAACACAAACAAACCCGGGATAGTAAGTGCTGCAATGATACAATAGCAATGGTAAATTATAGCAAAATGAACACCTGTAGAAACTAATGTATGTAATGTGCAAAATGAACATGGACGGGACAAGTGGTGAGTAAAGGAGGTCTCACCCACTTTGTCACACCGGCCTACCACACTGGTGTCATCAAAATTAGGGAGTGAAGGAAGAGATGTTTTCCTCATCCGGAATGAGGGATGATGAGGTTCAACAGTGACTTTGTCAAGGAGAGAATCCAAGGTCCAAGGCACTAGCCTGTATAACAACACAACTTTCAATAACCTACGGCCATAGTGAATTATCACATCATCAAAATTCTCAATATGCAACTTTAACATGATAGCAATTTTAGGAATTAAGTTGTTTTTAAACTGCACAGCATCTTCTTGTATGAAATGTTTTTTTAATCTTCTAACATCAATCATGAATTATGATTTTTAATAATTTTTACCATATATTAATAAATATATTTATTCAAGACCACAATCTTACCCTAACCTTAAGTTAGTGCTGCGAGTTGCCTAAACATATCCATAAAAATGCTTTGGCTGGAGTGGATATTGTGGGGAAAACAAATTAAATACGTCGACAGTGAATGTTTTACACCTTTGGCAGTGAATAGTTGCAGTTATGTAAACATTTCCTTTTTTTCCCTTGATTAAAAAAACAAAACAAAACTTCATCTGGGCAGCATTAAGCTTCCTAGAAAAACATATTGGCTAATGCAAATTAGTTGTACATGAACATCATTTTAGGAGACAGGGTTGGATTGTGCTAAGTCAGTGTTTTGTAAACTGTTGGGTTGTTTAATATATACTTTTGTAGCCAATTTCATATGCTGTATTTGTGCTGTGGTAAGTTGTGTAATGCTGCTACGTCGCCTGCGCACCTGAGGGCATAGGCAGGTAATCACAGTAGTCTACATAGGGGAGTCTTCGGTGAACAGCGGGAGGGAATTAGGAACTGAGGAAGCCACACAGTTTTTCAACCGTGTGTGCGTCTGTGCTGGTTTTTTGGTTTTGCCGTACTGTTCATGTTTTTTGTTTTTCTTATATGTACGAGCTCATTTTTACATTTTTCATTCAGTGCACCTGTTTTTTTTTTTTTGGTTTTTTTTGTAGATATTCCATATGCATATTCCATGGCAGACCTCATTTTCTGCACCATCACACGTTGGAAATTACTTCATTACTTCCCTCAAGTGGCTTTTTTTGTTGTTCGCCACTACATATACTGTAACTTGATTGCAGGTAAAGGTTTAACAGAGTACAAAAACAATACAGTACAATATTAATAATAGAGTCTAATAGAAGACAAAGAGTACAAATGTAAATGGTAGATGGACTTCACTTATATAGTGCTTTTCAACCTTAACGGTTCCCAAAGCGCTTTACAGATTGGTCTCATTCACCCATTCACACACACATTCACACACCGATGGTGACGGAGCTGCCATGCAAGGTGCTGGCCTCCCTCGGGAACAACTTAGAGTTTAGTGTCTTGCCCAAGGACACTTCGACATGTGAACAGGAGGAGCCGGGGATCGAACCGACAACCCTGGGATTAATGGACGACTCTCTACTTCCTCTGCCCCCTAGTGGAGTAGAGGTATAAAGTTGCACAAAATACTTCAATCAGAACTGTACTTTCTACTTAAGTAATTGTACTTTGTTACTTTCTGATCCTGAAACCAGGAGAGAGAGTGAATAAGATCACTGTGTCAGTGTCGGTGTGTCTCTCTTTAGCTGCTCAGTACTATCGATTTGTCCTCTTACATCCTCTTAACTCTCACCTTGAGGGCGTGCGTTGGCGTGTCACGTGCACACCTTTTAATGAATAGTAGAGGAGTGTGGTGTATGCAAATGTGTTTAAACGTAACACACTTCAAACTAGAGCTTGGTGATACGCAATCTGCGTGTCTTAGCGTGTGTGTGCGATATGTATGTTGGTTTATGTGTGTGTGTGTGTGTGTGTGTGTGTGTGTATGAGTCTCTGCATGTCTCCTTTGTTTCTGCAAACTCATCCCCCCAGAGTCCCCTCTGTCCTCTCATGAGTGTATTCTCGACAGCTTGGACACACACACACACACACCCCTCTCTTACACACACAGATTCACTTGTCTTCTGTGTGCTTTACAGTCAGTGTCAACAAAAAAGTGTAAAGTCGAAAATAGAGAGTTTTCTGTCATAAAAATAGTTTGTTTAGTCATTTACATTCATGTTGGTTTGGCTCAAACATAATTTCCATCAGTTGTTTTGTTGCACTGAACGTGTGTGTGTATGCTGTGTGCGCGTATGTATGTATAAATGTGTAATTTATAGCTCCAGCCAATTTGGTCTCTGTTTATGAAAGCCGTAACTATGTGTGTGTTATCACATTGTGCGTTTGTGTCTCGGTGTAGCATTAGTGTGTATGTTTCTGTGTGTGAGAATGAATTAGATAGTAATTAGAATGTGTGTTATGAGAGAGGTAAAAGAAAGAGACAGCATGAGCTTGTCCTTTTTTTTTATCTGTGTGTGTTTGTCTATTTTTGTCTATTATCTGATACATTCTCAGTTTCTTCTATATTTTTTATTTAGTGTGTGTGTATTTGAGTTACTCAGTGGGGGTCACAGCTGGAATAGAAACATCAGCAGGGTTGGACGTACATTTAAAGTGTTTATGTATGTGAAAATACATTTTTATTTGCATATGCGTCAATGTGAGTTTACGTGCCAAAGGTTGTGTGTGAAAGCATCTGCATGTTTATGTGTTTGTGGATTCAGTTTAGTCAGGAGATGGACAAAATCAACAGTGACTCCATGTTCACTCATTTTTTTTTACCATAAAAGCTGGAAAAAAGACAAATGTTTAAATATATTTAATTAAATCTGGCAATGACACAATTATGTAATTAACTTACTGAATTAATGAATGACCATAATCAATTCAGTGACATTCATCATGTTCGACTCTTATTATTGAAGTGTCTTATGTGCCACATATTGCCCCACCCATTCTTGAGAAACTCTTTGCAACCTTTAAACTTGATTGACAAGAGGCGACATGGTTGCTTTTTTAAAAATAATTTCAACTAATGGCTCTTTCATTCATTGATTAAATCATTTGATTGTGCACGTTTTGGTATGGTATATAACAGCACATTTAAAGTATTTGCATTTGATGTGATTAAAGTTGCTCCTTTAGCTGAGGTTACCTGGCATTGATGACACATAACTGTTCTGTTTTTTCATGTAAACAAGATCAGTCATTAAGTATTTAATACTTTGCTCTCTTATAATGTGCTTAGCTTCAATGGCTTGTCCTTCTAGAGAGTTTAAAATAGCATTACAATTTCCTTCTCACTCTCTCTATCATATTTTTTCTATTTCCCTTGATGTTATAAGGTTTGTTAACTATAAAGAAGGTGTTGGTTTACTGAATACCAAATGTGTGACCTCAGTGAGCTGAAAGAGGGATACCTGTACTGGAAACTGTTGAAGAGTGGATGACCTTCTGAACAGTAACCGATGGCAACCGCGATCTGACAGCTGGTCAGTGGAGGCTAAACCAGGTTAAAAAGACTCAGCGGGTGTGTGTGTTGGATGAATGGATGGTTGTGTGTGTGCAACCAAGTACGCATTGAGGTGTTGAAATTAAGTGTGAATGGCTGATGAACTGCCAGGTTGGGGTGAGATACACACACAGAAAGGCACACAATGATATGCGCTCTTGCACACACACACTCACAGTTCGCAGTTGTCTTAAGCCAAACTGACAGGGGTTGTCTGCGACGGTGCGTTGCATCTCTGCGTCCAGCTGTCACACACACATTCGCTTGCTCTCTCTCTCTCTCTCTCTCTCACACACACACACACACACACAGTGAAGGTGAAGGTGGGTGATGGCTGTGACAATGTTGTCGGCCTGTGGTTCCGCCTGGCGTCGTCTTGCCTTTACTTCTGTCTTTCTCTGTCTCCCTGTTGCAGCTAACATATCTCTGACAGCTGTGTGTGTATATGTGTGCATCTGTGTGTGTGTGTGTGTGTGTGTGTGTGTGAGTGAGAGAGAGAGAGAGAGAGATCTATCTATCTATCTTACAGTATCTTTTACCTCTGTTTTGTGGTTTTCTCATATCAGATATTTCTCCACAAAACCCCCTGTATCTCTCTCTGTGTAACGCACACACACACCTGCTGTCAGCCACTGGCTGTGCGGGTGCTGAGGGGGAAATGCTGTAAGTGACAACTTCCTCTGAGCAAAAAGAGAAAAAATTTCCCTTCGCCTTTTTTCTTGTCCTCCTCCCTTTTCCATCCTTTCTTTCCTGCCTTATATTCTCCCAGGGGATGTTTCCTCTCTTCTTGCCAGCGGTGCATGTCTGTTGGTGTATGTGTGTGTGTTTGTTCTCTATTGTCCTTTGAATTTCCCCTGAGACCACCACTTTCCTACAGTACACTTTGATAAGACAACCTGTCCTCCCTGCACTTGCTACATGGTGTGAGTGTGTGTGTGTGTGTGTGTGTGTGTGTGTGTGTGTGTTTATGGATCGTATGTGTGTTTTTTGCAACTTTGAGGGTGACTTAAAGGGAGATATTTTCCTTTAGCTACTACCTGCTTCTCCTTAGGAGGACAAACCAGCAAGGGGTTTGTATTACAGGGGAGCCACATGGAGCTGAACTCCTCTGAAAACAATAAAGGTTTTGGGGAAAAGTGGAATTCTCATTGAATATCATAATCAACCACCATGCTCATATTTATTTTAAATGTAATTTATACTCACTGATGAATATTGCAACACTTAAAATCAAACTCCAAAGGGGAACACATGAGCCAAATCTTTGAGAGAGAGAAAGTAAATCTAATCAGTTTCAGATCAGATGCTCTGGTAATAATCTGGTGTGTGTATGTGGCATATATTGGGTGCGGCAATGAGCCTAGTTAACTGTGAGACTTCATCACTCAAGCAATGATGTGAGCATATGTGTGTGTATGTGTGTGTTTAAGAAACAGTTCAAATACTATGTGTCTCTTATTAAAGCTGTGACAGAGAGATGAACGGGTCCTTGACTGTGTATCCACTTCTACGTCAAGGCCGTTGGAGGTGTCTCAGGGCGTGTGTGTGGCAGTCATTTGTTACATGGGTAGAAAGAAAAGGAGACCTGGCACTTTGACCCAGGGGGCAGCACAAGGACACACACATACACACTCTATGAGACATTCCTACGGAGACTGTGAGACTAAAGGATAGGTTTCTCTTTATACAGTATGTGCATACATTTGTGTCATGTTATTTTTTAGTTTTCAGTGTTTAACTGTCTCTTAGTGAGTCTTAGCCTTCTTTTAAAGATGTCACTGTGTGTGTAGCTAAATGCTAATGTCATCGTGTTAACATGCTCACAATGACAATGCTAATATGCTGATGTTTAGCAGGTAATGTTTTCCATTTTCATCATCTGGTTTAGTGTGTTAGCATGCTAATAATTGCTTTATTAGCAATAAACACCGAGTGACAAATTAAACATTTCACAATTTATAGATTTACAATTTATTCTGTTGATAAGAATGTCTGTACCAAATTTTATGCCAATCCATCCAGTAGTTGTTTTCAATTTTCAATCAAACCCACAAATGTCAACCCAGTGGTGGCGTTAGAGGAAAAGTTAGATCACCAGAGTCAGTAGGTTTCACCCTCTGGGGACAATGAATGTCTGTACAAACTTGCATGGCAATCCATCCAATATTTGTGAGATATTTCTGTCTGGGTCAAAGTGGCAGACTGACCGACTGACCAACATTGCCTTCCATTGAGCCATAAAATCCAGAAAAACTGATGGATAAATGGAAAGACAGACATAAGAGACAGTAAAACAGAAAGGTGAATAAGAACGAGGGAAGAACAAGGGAAGAACAGAATCAGTGAGGCTGCAAACAAGATTTTATCTCTGTTGACCCAGCCTGGAAACTAAATCATTTAATTGATGCCTAAATAGATAAACAGAGAAAAAAAAAGCCAATCATCTCTCCTAATCAGCTCTGAGACTCCAGAGGGGCCAAACCGGTTACACACGAGCTTAAGAAGTGAGTCCAGTCTCGTCTCGTAAGACACTCTCTGCTGCCAGAAGTGTATCTTTTTATCTGGGTTTGTAGGCTAAGCCAGACCAGCCTCCATAGGCAGAGAAACTTTCACTATCAAAAAGATGTGTATCTGCCTGTCTGTCTAACTGTGTATCAAGCTATCTATATCAATTATCTAGCAGCACAGGTGAGTCAGGAATAAAAGTTCACCTTCAGATGTTCTTACTCTTTGAAGGGCTCAAAGAGTTGTTTTGTAATGGATTGTTGTAATTTATGTTTTGTGGTGTAACCACTTTTGTTCGCCCTGGCCTATGTAGTTTTGCCTCAGACAGGATTTTCTAAACATGCCCAGAAGGCTTTTCTACAACCCCCAAACATGGGTTTAAGACTGTTGTGTTTAAATTGTAAGTAAGGAAGTGGGCACATATGTATAGCTTTCCTGCCAATTAGAAATTTATTGTCTATGATTGTGACTGGACTTATATACATGTGTTGTGGATGCATTGCATTCGCATCTAATTAGCCTATTGTCTGTTGAACAATTGGTAATGATGTCTCTTGAATATCGGGCACAATGATGAGAGAAAAAAACATTTGGTCTTTGATTCTAATTGATTCCCTCCAAAAATAGACCACATCTAGTGACGTTTGTTCTTGTCAGGAGATTTAAGAAAATATGAACTGAAGAGTGATTCCACCTTCTCAACCTTGATGGCAACTATTAGAACTAGGTATTATAAAAATAGAATTAAGGATTCATTTATTGAATAATAAATTAATTCATTTATTCTGCAACTACAAATTAATTGAGCTTTTTTTTTTGTTTGAAATCAAAGGCAAAGACCCATCCATATGAAGGATTCTCGTTGATATCAGAGCGTCTTTCTCATGCAAATTCACCCAAGGCCTTTCTACACCACAATGAGAAAAGTGGAATTACGTAATGGCTAGCTTTTCCAGGGTCTTACTCCAAGGGACTGACACCAAAATCTGTTTTAAGGCCTACATCTACAGATAGATGCCTACACCAGGTAGGTAAGTAGACAGATAAAGTATGTGGACGATTTTGCAAAACCCCAGAATACATTCAATGATGTGGTTAAGGTTTGGGAAAGATCATGGTTATGGCAAATGAACTATGATTAGAGTATGGTTAGGTTTAGGCAACTACAGCACTTGGTTAAGTATAGAGAAAGATTATGATTACAGGCGACCAATAATTTCAGGTCTTTAACAGGACGTGAATTCCGATCTACTGCATGAAAGTCAGACTTGCTACATGCCCATGCACCACCCCGATCTCCCCACTCTTACTTCCCGCTCAGGTCCACAACATACGTTGTTGGGATTTAGAAGGTGTGTGCACCAACTCATCTGCTAGCCTCTGCTATGGTTACCCATAACGCCCTCCTCCGTGTAGAGCCGCAGAGATATTTACGTGTATCTTCAGAGAAGTATAATTGTTCTGTTCACAAATACTCAAGTCTCCATCAATAGTTCCATACACACAATTGCTAAACTGTCCAATTACACAAAATTAAATTACATAAAGTAGGTATTGGAGGAGTTGTTTCTGTTTCAGTTAATTTTTTCTCGCTTGCATGTTTGGTCTCTCTCATTCACCCACTCATGTACATTCTCTTTCTCATGCTCTCTTCTTCTATGATTTCTTTTCTAGATTAGTCCATTAGTTGATATCCTAAATGCCAATTTCCAATACCAATTCTAACCTTATAAGATTAAACCCTGGTTGGTTGTGAAGTCACATCAGACGACACATGTTGACCCACATATACCGACACTGTAAACCTGCATCACTGTGTCAGTAACAGGGATAATAGCTGAAGGTCAGCATTGCCTGAAGGAAAACACACTCAGAGATGGTCAGAAACTGTGAACTTCTGCAATGGTTTTGTTTGGGTGATTTTGAGTGTTGGCGAACAATGTTCTGGTGTGTATGTGTGTGTGAGTGTGTGTACGCGTATGCACTAGAGAACAGTGTAATATTGTTTTGGAGCCTTGTGGTTGGGACGGAGCTAACACCTGAATGAACCTGTCACCGCAGACACATTGCTTTTTCAGCTCCAGCGATTACACTGCACCCAAACACACTCAACATTTTCTGGGTGGTTCTTTGTACATGTGTGTGTGTGTGTGTGTGTGTGTGTGTGATTGTGAGAGAGAGAGAGAGAGAGAGAGAGAGAGAGAGAGAGAGTGTGTTGCTTGTGCATTGCCTGTGTGCATGTGTCTGTGAGTGTGAGAGACAGGAACAGAGAGTGAGAGTGACAGAGCATTGTGTCTCAGTGTGTATGTGTCTAAACCTCTGCTGTATTTTAGGTTTCTCCCTGGAAAATATGAAATAGGGCTACTGCTACTGTGTCCTTCGAGGTTAAACAACAAGTCGCATTGATGGATACACACACATAGGGCATGGCGGACCTCAACAAAAAAATCCCAAATTCTCATAAATCCAAGTGGGAAAAAAAGTGTCTATTTCTTTTTGCTTCTCTGTAGTATCACATATAAACTACTGTACTCTTGTGTGTCCTTCAGCAAGACACCCACTATCACACTTTATCTTACAGAGGACTGTCATTGTACAGGGCAGCTCCCAGGCCTGAATGCAAGTGAGTGTTACCATCTTCCAAAAAATTGACATAAAACAAAGACAAACATAGGGCAAAGAATTGCAATAAGTTAGGTGAAGATTTGCTTTTTTCATTTACATTGAGCACTACATTGAGCAGGGATGTGACTTGACAGGTGAGGGCTGACAAAGAAAGAGAGTGATGCTTGTTGTAGAAATAAAATCTAGGTAGACATCATCAACTATAGTTTTCGACTTGTAAATATGTTTACGTCAACATCCAAGCCGTAATTACAACTCTGAAACGCAGAATAAACAAATATGTATGCCTGATGTCAGCCAAAGTCTGTCATTCAAGGTAATTAAACCAAAATGTATTGGATATGATGTCATATTGTCAATGCACAGAATTTTTTTAACCTTCACACGACCAAGTTATCCCATGACGTGAAGGTTCACAAGTCGTAAACATGGGAATGTTTCCCATCCCTCCCACTGGATGTAAACACGGCATAAATAATTACCAGACTTAATTGAGACGAGCGCCTACAGTGTGATGTTGTAAAGTTCTTCTTCCCAAAACCCAAAACTTTGTTGGACCTGTCAGGCTTGGATCAAGTTCGAGTCATTTTGTTGTGTATACCTTCAGGCTTTGGTTGAGTTTGGGTTGGGGGTTTTTTTCAGATGTTATCAATTAAGGAATCTCTCTTTCTCTCTGTGGATCTCCTTCTCTTTCACTCCTGCCACTGCTCACTGACAGCCACTAATGGATGAAATAAAGCAAGGACTTGCTAAAGGGGAGCCAAAGGTAGGCCTGTGCATTTTAGGAACATTATGACCTTGTATGATTGCGCCTGTACAAAGCTCTGTTCTGAATTATGATTGCTTAAACATGATGTACTGCTGGGAAAAACATTGTGGGTTTACCAGCCACTTTCATCTGGATAATATTGGGAAAGGCTTGACATGGACTTAGAGAAAAGGCAGATGATTTGCTAAGATAATGGTAGGTTGAGGGTTAAGTAAAATTGTGGTCATTCCAAGATCTTTTTTTAAGATAAACTTCCATGTGACCAAAGCAAGAAAACAAAAGCAAAGCAACCTTTCTGTCTAAAGAGGGGATAAATATAATATGATGTCAGGTTGGGTTTGGTAAGAGACAGAGAGAGGCAGACAGATGGGTAGAGACTGATGAAAGAAAAGCAAGCATGATGGAGGGATCTGGAAGAGGTCAAGGGGAGCTGACACCCATCAGTTTTCTCTCCTTAATCTATCTGTGTAACACATCGCTCACCCCATCTCCCTAGACACACACACACACACACACACACACAGACACACACACAGACACGCCAGATATCACAGACCCTCAGCAATTGGCTTTGTCATGACCTTTAACCCCTATATATCTGTGTGTGTGTGTGTGTGTGTGCATGTCTGTACGACAGGGCTATAAACGTTTACAGCTGCTTACCTTCTTTCTTTCTAATTCATGTTCCACTAGCCACTGGATGTGTGTGTGTGTGTTTGGGTGAGTGGGTGTTAGAGAGAGTGTGTCAGTGACATACAGTCAGAGAGATTTTTCTTAGTTGCTAAACTGTATCTAAATTATTTTCAGAGCACCTTAGTTGTCGCTGTGAAACAGTCGACTGTGTGTGTTGAATGTTTATCTCCAAAATCCCACCCAGGAGACCTTATGTGTTGCACTTACTGTGAACTGCAAGTGGGTATATTTCACTGCTATCTTGGCCGTGGAAAATGTACTGTCACATTTCAGATAATGTTTTTATTTAAGAACTGCTGTGGCGTACAGCACCACAAACACAACATTGTGTTGCAGTATGTGTTCATTTTATTTTAATTTGACTTTTTAGCCATTCATTCATTCTGAATTTGACCACAATCCTCACTTCTGGGGCTTGACCTAACCCTAAATATGACATAGTTGGCTCAGGTCTAGAAGAAGGAGATGCAAAGAATTTCTGTAGGGATAAATTATACAACTGGATGTGATTCACACGAGCGGCAGATAGAATTAGGATGTCTGACAGGCAGAGAGGCAAAGCAGGAAATGACAGTCTATAAAGTTGTGAGGGCATGATGTGCAGCAGAAATCCAAGTTGTCAAAACGAAAGACAAATGTCTGTATGTAGGAATCAGAATAGAGAGGTAGAACTAACGAAAAGATGTCTTTTTTCCCTAAAAGTTGCAGTAGTTTTCCAGGTAGAAAGTTTGAATCTGAAAGTTGTTATCTGGAGATTTTACAAACAGATTCTTATGATAATGAGTGATAGATCTTTATAATGATTTTAACATTGATAATGTCTCTTGGAATCAATGACACACAGTGGCTTTAGAGGTGCTGGTAGGTGGATTTCCTACCTTTTGACGGAGTCATGCTAGCTATTTCCCCCTGTTTTCAGTCTTTATGCTAAGCTAAGCTAACTATCTCCTTTTATTACTGAAAAGTAGATATGGGCCTGCATCCAGAATGTCTTGAGCAATGCTACTGCTCTGTGTTGATGTCCAACACATTAGCATTGTAAACATAACAATATTTACACACTGGCCAACAGAGGAAGAGAGAGACACATAAACACTTGCACAGGCTTTTTGGAAAAGGCATAAAGCAGAATGCCTTCTATCCATTAAGCTGTAAAATGTGCCATTATTTTTGGATGGGATGATTTGACTCCCCATTTCTCTCCTACACCCTCAAACGCAAACACACACACACACACACACACACACACACAGTATGTACACATCGATAGTGTGATTTCAGCTTTCACACCTTCTTTGCAGTCCTCAAGGCAGAAGCACTCATCATTAGCACTTCCATCACCAAGATCCTCACCATCATCCTCTTCATCTTCCTGGTCATTATTATCTTCATAATCACATTTTCAGAAGTACCAGTAGATGCCTAGTGTGGAAGTAATGTACAGATTTTTTTTCACTTCCAGAGACTGCAAATGGCTCAAGGGCAGAAAGGCACTTACAGTCTGTTTCAGAATGTTTTGAAAGTGGTTTACACTAAAGTTACAGGCTGGCCACCATTTTGAAATGGTGGAAACAAACTTTTATCTCTATAATCTTTCTCCATTCATGTGTTATGCTCTTTCACTAAATTTTCATGTCACGTAGAAAGGATTTTATTGTTTCACTGGTTACTCAAATACTCTGGACTTGCATTACATTATGTTTTTAGGCTGACAAAAAAAGAAAAATAATGACCTTACCATTGGGCTTCTTTCTCTTGTATTAAAGGTAATCTACTATTATCTGTGACAGAGTATTATTCTGTCATGTGTAAGTGGACATAAAAGTTGTGTTGACCCCAATGAGACCTGAAAGTGGTATTCTTTGGTCATCACGGCCAATGCTGCTGCGTTTTTGCACACTGCACCTCCCAAGCGTTATTTGTCAGTCTTAAAATGTGGCCAGTTTTCTGGTGAAGTTTGATTTTTACACGGGACACTTTTTACATTGTCTGGCTAGTCAGGGTGGTCATCAGTGCTCGTACTACTTAACACATTATTGTTTGATTTGATTATGGATTTGCATCACTTGTATTTGTTTTCTTTTGTGCAATACTTTTGAGTGCTGGGTATTTTTACAGTTGCTTTAGTTTTTTGTCCACAATAGTAGTATAGTTTAGGTTATTTAAGAAATATAATATTTAATTACATTTTTAAGTAATAAAGGATAATGTGTGTTCTAAAGCAAGGTGTTTTAGTATCATTTTTAATTGTCAAAGGCAACTACAAACAGCTGTTGCTGCTGCACATCATTTCCTGTATGTCAGAGGATGTTTTTGCAGGAAAGACCTAAAAATCGTTGGGTTTTTAAAACAGAAAATGCGAAAGATTTCACTACCCGGAAAAAATTAAATTTTTCCCCCTTCCCTTGTCTCTGTAGATTAGAAAGTCCATCATATGAGGTGATGCAGCTGGACTTTGAGGTGGATAACGTGATCAACCTGGTGCCAACCCAGACTCTGCACTGGAACGTCGAGTACCCAGCTGGAATGCAGACAAGTTCCAGGCAAACAGAGAAAGTCTCGCACCTCTACATCAGCAACGCCGACATACAGGGAATCGTACCGCTGGCTGAGGTAAGGGATGACTTGATAGATGAGCACAGATACAGATATCTGTGAGCATACATATTGACATACCTGGCAGCACACATTTCATATGCTGGAATAGACTCCATTTTTCCCTCCATTTCCCTCCTCCTCCTAACCTTCTTGCTGACACCCGCAGCCCATAGCCCATCCCCTTCCTCCAGGTTGATCAAAGCTGTAAAGGTCAGCTTGTTTACCCCCTCCTGTTGCTACAAGCCTCCTGGTCACACACACACACAGCAGGTTTCACTCTCACAGGTTTCAAAATGACAAGTAGCCTCACAAATATGGACACACAACCACGCCGGCACAGCACCTATAGACATGAATGCAATCTCACATACTGAGACCCTGCAAATGCATATACACAGACTCACATTTGCATTTGCATTCATCCACTAAAATTAACAGACACACCTTTTTACCTTCATGCACGAATGCTTCCCCTGTGCATGCGTCATGCTGGCAGGTGTCATTCCTGGTGAGACTCAAACACGTTGCCTCTTCAGGTCTTAAAAGGCTGCTTTCCATATAGACCCGAAACTCAGTATTTGAGTCTAGACTTCAGTGTAACTTTGAGAAGCACTGACAGTTTGCCAAAAATTGTTTAGTGCAGAACAAAATGAGTAAAAACTGAAATTCAGTTATTATTTGCATACTTGTCAGATGGAAGGAAATAATGTGATGTAAATCAAATTAACTCAATAATGCAACTTATCTGAGAAAGTGATGGCTATGTGCTTTACAAGGCATACTCTGCTGATATTATACCCATAACATTAAGCCCTGAGAATGAAGACCAACAAACAATGGGCAAATCCTAAATCAAAGCATCTAATGTTGTAAAAGTGATGCAATACACTTATTGATTATTTATCATTACCTTCCTTTCCTTGGAAATCACTTCCACAGGCAGTTTCAATTGTATAGATTTAAAACTATAAAAATCTTGAAAGGGAAGTGTAGTGAAAATAGCTACAGCATATAAAAATAAACAGCTATTTAGTAAAATGAAATAAAACTTAACTTTTATAGAATGCAAATGTCTATGCATTCTGTGCTGTATATGTTGCTGCATGCAGGAAAAAAAACTTGTGTGGACATAAAAATTATGACTTTGGACTTGTACTTACATTTTATTAGACAGGGTCAGGTGAAGGAAAACGATTGCTTAAAAGGTCTGCTTAAATCTGTAACATTTCTTTTAATCAGATAAAATACCACCATTACTTCATACGTTCACAGATCAAAACAGACACATCCCAAAACAGACATTGCTGCTCTGCCTAAAGCAACCAAGGACCTCAGGCTAAAAAGTGAGGAGGAGGATGCTTTTCAAAATACTCCCAGTTCCATTACCACTGAGGTAGAGCTAATCTGGCCTGATAGCCCTCCTTCAAACAGCAAAGCCCTAGTGAGAAAACCCAATTTTGTTCAGGGCTTTTGCAACCCCTGTCTCTTTCACACACTGGAAAAAGCAAGCTTGAAACCATAATTTCAAATAGCAGTGCTGTTGGGATTTTGCTAGCTTTTTTTTTGTAAGGGGGCAGTGTGAATGGAGCTCAGGGATGAGTAATGCTACATCTCATTCCCCTGTATCCTTTAAAACAGAAGTATTATTTTTCAGTGAAAAGGCGCATGGATATTAGTTGAATGCTTAAGGTATGGGATCACTAATTTACAATTTAGCTTTTGATTTATTAATTTAAAATCTGTCTGTTTGTGTCTTCAGTTATTACATTAACAATACATGATAAACAATACCGTTAGTGAGATCCCTCAACTTGACAGAAATAGCAGCCTTGAAATACTTATTTTGTCTTTTGTATAATTATATTATCTAAAGCTTAACACAATTTTTTGTTTGTTTTTGTTCCATCTAAAACTAGAATCAATTATCCTCTTCTGTGGATTTGTTATACAGATAGGTGGTCAAGTGAAGGAAAAAACAACAAGTAGAAGTGGTTTAATAAAGTGTTGGGCCACCACAGGCCTCCATAACAGCTTCAGTGCTTCTTATCGTAGATTCTGTGAATCTCTGGAACTCTACTAGAGGGATGAACACCATTATTCCCAAAGATATTCCCTCATTTGGTGTTTTGATGATGGTGGTCAAGAGTACTGTCTGACATGTCACAAATCTCCCATCGGTGTTAAGGAGGGTTGAGATCTGGTCACTTGAAGGCCCTAGCATGATTCACGATTTGTAGTGACTCCTACTGCCCTTTATGGAAGCAACTGCATTTGTCATGTTTTCTCCACTCTTTATCAAGGCTTTTCGTTTTTATTTTACGATTTATATTTCTGTTTACATCCATGGATTTTACCTACATGTTCTGCCACAAATATATTCATTGTCATTGCTAGTATGGCAGCTGTGCTGTACTCTAATCAGTACCAGACCGACTGTATCATAACTGTTGCCATAAAAACCGTAACTATGAGTTGTCATCTGCATCAGTAGTTCCTCAATCAGGATCCAAAGACACAGATTAGGTTCACCGGCAGCATTTTTCCCACTCCACAAAATGCTTCTCTCCAGTACTGCACAGAAGTCTTGAGGAGGTGGTTGGAGTCGATGATGGACATACAAACATAGGACTTTGACATCAGAGGCAGGAGTTTGTGTCCTTTGTTCTGTGTGGTTAGGTAAAAAGTAAAAACGTCCTGTCTCGTGTTATCAACCAAGTGCTTTGAATTGCCTAGACATAATGTTGTTGCTAATCATGCTTAGGTGCCACAAGTCGATATTGTAGGGAAAATAAAATGAAGTCTTTCTTATTGAACGTGATACATTCATTAAAAGCATTCCCTTATAAAATTATATCCAATGTAACTCATTCTTTCTAAATATAAACATAATTTCTAAGACAGTTGTTTTATCTTGTTCACTACAAGTTATTGCCATAGAAGTGATTATTCTAATCAGAAGTGTCTCTCTCTCTACAGTTACCTCCCAACATTCAAGACGGATAAAAAATGTGACATCTATAGTCTGACTACATGTATTCTGTTACTCCTAAAGCGCACACACACACACACACAAACACAAACAAATACATGTCTTTCTATACACACACCTACACACCCAGTTTCACTTTCTCTCACTCCATCTCTTTTTGCCCCTCTCCTTTGGGTAAAAGCATCAAAATGACAGCTATTACAAGTCATTTGGGCCTCCTGATTTGTTTACCAGAACTGCTGACCAGGTGTTGATTGTTGGTTGGTTGTTTAAGGCGTCTGTCACTGAGAGGGGTCTCTATGATAGGTCACTGAGATGAAAGCTCCAGTGTGTCTTGGTCTTCGGAGGACGGAAGGAAGGAGAAGGAATTCAATTATGAGCTAGAATCTTCAAAGGGTGCTGAGCGTAAAAGCTTTCACAAAGTCTTGCATCGTCCTGCCTAAACAATTCCACATCTGAGGATTGGAACAAAAGTGCAATATCACAAGTACAAGCACATGTAACGAAATGTGGGATCTTTACAGCTGTTACATATTTAAGCGGCCTAAACACTAAGCCTCACACATAATTGCATCAGGAGCACTCAGCACTGGCTTTTAAACATGATTTCTCTGTCTGATCTGTTTGGGTGATTTAACTCCACCTCAGCCATCATCTACCATCTCCCAAATCAAAAGTCAGCTTATCAACAGTACTGATGTGGTAATGCAGTGGGTTCTCTCTTTACAAGGCAACAATGAAAACCAGAACACTGCCTGTCATTACTGAGTCCTCGGCGACATTTTCCTCCTAATTCCGCATATCCATTAAGGTTCTGGTCTCTTGGCTGAGCGGGAAAAGAAAGAGGCCCTCTTCAGGAAACGAGGGATTATTAGGAGTAATTTGTCTCCTGCGGGGGCTGAAAAATTGGTTTCATCTTTTAGAGAGGAGAAAAGAGGTGAGGAGAGTGGAAAGAGTTTGGGAGCGAGGGAGTGGGGAGACAAAAAAAGAGCCTGATAGAAACCTAACAGAAAGAGACAGATAGAAGTGAGATTTGGGGAGAAATTAGATTAAAACTATTCCATTAATTATCTGCTGTATGTGCATTGTCCTTGCTACCTCTCATTTGAAGTCAATACCATGATTAAGCAGTTAGCAATAGTCAATTCACTGACACCTTGTCATATAATGTTCCCATCTGGTGTGTGATTTTTGCAAATAGTCCAACAAAACTGACAGGAAAGAAACACAGAACAATATTAGCTGTGTAATCTCCAGCAGTTTTTAACCCTGAACCAGCAAAATGAAAAGTCATTGCATTGTACCGGATTTCCTATGCTGTGTCATTCCTGTCACTTCCTTCTCAAACAAACCATCTATCACCTGATTCACAGAGCCTTTGCTGAATTGCAGCAAAGTGGGGATTTTGAATTTATTGCGTAAGGAGAACAGTAGGGTGGAGCAGGGGAAGTGCAAACTGACCAGAGTAATGGAAATGTGAATTCCCCACTCTGACAAGTGGACTTGCAGTCATCCTTTGAATGGCAACCCACAGCGAAAGCCAGTCATTGAACAGAATTTAGTCTGCACCTGCTTTTCAATAATGGTGGCTCGGTCCTCTCAAATTTGATTCAGAGCATTTTTGAGGAAGGAAATAGGCCAATAAGCTTGGTGAAGCTTCATTCATTTTTATAAATGCTAAAAGAGGCTAAAAATACACAACATTCATAGTTTCCAGAGGCAGTTAATCCACCACCATTTGCCTCACACAATGAACAGCTTTGACAATTCCACTGTTGGTTCTAAATGCAATTATTTTTTCCCACCCTAACTATATTCCTATTGGACAGTTTGTGAATTTTAATTTCAGATTGTATTCCCATTGGCTGGGGATATTACACAGTCTGTCTGAAAGAGCCATAGATTATTTCAGCATGTCACTAGATGGGATATAACAAAAACAAATTGTCGATGGCCCAGTTGCATGTGCTTTAAGGTTACGATAATGGACATTTAAAAACCAACTTGGTCACCAAGGAAGCAGATGAATAAATGGCCACAACCCTGAAATAGTTGTAACACTGTACCATCACCTCCAGCTACATCAGGTATATTTAGTCAGTGATCTTTATTTTAAATGGCACAGCCATACATAAAGGCAATGTATTGCTACGGATGACCTTTTGAGGGATGCAGAGAATAAGGCTAAACAAGCCTGTTATCTTATTATCTTTGAAGAAAGAGAAGTTAATGTAGGCTAATCTCAGTTTCATTTCTGTAAAGTGAGTCAAACTAAAAACTACCACTACTGCTTTGGTCCACCAGTTTTAAAAACCTTTTCATTTATATGGTGCGAATAACTGATCATAATAATAATAATAATAATAGTAGTAGTTGTAGTAGTTGTAGTAGTGGTGGTGGTGGTAGTAATAGTATTAAATTAGTATATTTCCACTGTTGTGCAGTGTTCAGTACTTCCTCATGGTGTATCTGGAATGGGCCAGTCTTGACATCTGGTCGTAATAATAATAATAATAATAATAATAATAATAATAGTAATAGTGGTGGTGGTAGTAGTATTAAAGTATTAAGTTAGTATATTTCCAACAGGACTGTTGTGCATATACAGATAATTTTCTGAACACAAGTTTTACGACCAAGCAAATATCAAAGCTAATTTAAATAAAACATGTGAACAGTATGTGCTGTACATGCATAGGGGTACTATCAATGGGTAGTCAATGATCACAGTCAAAGAGTCCATGCTGGATCCGTGCATAAGGCAAAAGGCAGCGAAGGACAGGAGTGTTGAGACTGCCGAAGTTTCAGCACCAAGGACGGTGTCATGGTGTATGCTAAGTGGTAGCATCAGAATCCTAATGGTGTTTATGTTAATGTGGTATTGCTATTTGGTTAGTTCCGTCTATAAGTCTTTGACTTTACCTGGTTTACAAGAGGCCCATATCTGTGATATAACTAATGAGAGAAAACACGAGAGAAAATAATGGACACAAATGGACAGAGAAAGAGGGACAAAACAACCTGTTATGTTAGGCAGGGAGGAAACAGGATGAAAAGGGAGGTCAGAAAGGGACTTCCTACAATTCCCATGCTCTTAGACATATTTTAGCGGCTAGAAAATTGGATCAGTAATAATGTTGTTTTATGTTCCCTACAAGCGCCATTACATACCTCTGTCTGGTATGAGGCTGTATCACAGGGAGGGAGAAAGAGACAGAGACTGAAAAATATTTTCCCCAGCATTATTTGAATACATTAAATTAAGATGTATGTTTCACAGCAGCAATGTTTCTGCTAGACTACTGTGCCAATAACCTAGATAAACATTTTTTGATTGAAGTTTTGATTGACAGAGAAGGATGGATAAAGATGTAGAGAGACAATTTCATGACAACCTGCATGTCACATCTGAACCTTTATTGAAGCACTACCTGTGCCCTATTGTTATAATGCTTTATGTCAGCACCTATATTTGTTGTGTATAGAAGAAGGGAGGAGTGAGTGGGAGAAAAAGTCTACTTCTTTTCTTCTTCCTCTTGTCTGTCCTGTCTTGGAGTTTAATAGTTTTCATAACTCTCCTCTGTTCCTCTCCCTGTCTCTTCCTTCTCTCTTCCCTTTCCGATCAGCTCTTTCTCCATCCTCCTCCACCTCCAGCTTACACCCTTTATTCATTTTTCCCTCTTCTCCTGCTTGTCTCTCTGTCTCCCCCTGCCTCTTCTTCATCCTCCTCTTTCTTCTTCCACAGAGTTTCACCTCTCTCATGAGGCTTTGCTATGTAATTAATTATTAATTGGAACACTTGTTTATCTTTGTTGCTTGAAGATGCCTGTGAGCTTCACTTTTCAATTGGCTGTGTGTGTGTGTGTGTGTAGCAGAGCAGTTATGCTAAGTGGCTCATTAATTTGCCTCTTCTGATTGGTTCTCTCTAAAAGGAAGTCAGTAAGTAGGAAGAGGAAACTGAATAGTCAATAATCTGCTGATGAAAGCAGACACACACACAATCGAGTTTTCAAACTCAATTATAGATTTACCATTTTCACGGTCTGTGTGTTTATTAAAAACAGCCTTTTCTCCCTTTCTCCCCCTACCAGTTTTTTTTATCTTTCTATCTTGAGCTTTTGTTTTCTCAATTCCCCTATTTTCTCTGTGTGTGCGTTTCTCTCAGCAGTGGTCTAAATACCTGCGCTTGTTAATTTACACTGACATTAAGCAAGACACTGTGGAATCAATCTTTCAAACACACTCCCCAGGTTCTCCCTGTTTATTTGAACTCACACACTGCTTGGCATAGTTGCCTGTATACAGAGACATTTTATTTTCAAGGCCATGATCAAATCATGATAGATTCTTTTCGTAGTTTTCATAATATTCATTCAAAGCACACATACTTTTTTTTTTTTAGGAAGGTGTGTGACAAGTCCTGGCATTTTTAGGGGTACTTTTGTCAGATATTATAATTAATTTAACACTGTTATTCTGACTATTAACCTCTAATACTGCTGTTTTATTCACTATTTAATATCTTTCTACTTTCCAAAGAAGCTAGAAAGTCTTCATCCTTGTTTTTCTTTTACCCATACGCGTCTACTTTTCTTCAGTTACAGTTTTTGCTTGTTACCAAGTCAGGTCAAAGCGTTTATTGACATATGCACAGTTAAAAACAAGTTTCCCTGTACAATGAAATTCTTCCTTTGCCCTCCCCTCTGAATGCCGTTTAACAGGGAAACACGAGGTATAAAAAGTGAAAAATATAAAATACAAGAAAATAAATGAAATATCAGGAGAGAAAAAGAAAAGTATCTGAAGAACACTATGTACAATATACATATATACAGCCTTCAACCACCCAATTAATCAACACATATGACATATTCTATATGCGTGTGTGAGTGTGTATGTATGTGGGTCACTGAGAACTTGCGTGTCCTGGGCTCCAGGTTCATTTCCATACCAAGCGACTCTAGCTCACTCCAATCAGTCAACAAGAATAGGAGAAAAAGAAAGGGGGGAGAGAGTGTGGGAGCAAGGGGAGTGGGAGAGATGTTTAAAGCTAGAATAACAAGTTTGGAGGTAAGTTAGAAAATGACAAAACCTATAAGGCTAGAGGAGGGCACTACTCTTACTTTCTAACTAAATGTAAAAAAAGAGACAGTGGATTTGTGCAAAGTCAGTGAAACAAGCAAGATAAAGGCATTTGCTACGGGCGATGTGTATTGAGAGGAAGAAGCATTCGCTCCTCTTTAAATGTTTGCAGTTGCACAAGACATTCGTCTGATATAATACAAATTCCAGTCAGCTTCAAGCAAACCCCTATCTTTTATTGTATATTTAGCATTGCAAAAAGCTTTGTAGCCGTAACAATAATGTCTGAGCATAATGTTTATGAAAACTACATTTCCAACTTGTCAAAGAACTTTGCAAAGGAGACACTGCTGGTGATGATACTGGCAAAAAAACACAATTTCTGTATTTTGTTGTGATAAATGTATGTCTTTCATGTTGTCAGTGCATTGCTACTGCTTATTTTGCAAGTCAAGTGAGCAAGCTTGTGATTTTTAATTTCACTATAATTGCATCAATTATGAGTACTCCCTAAAAAATGTACTATTGTATTAGTTTTTCACTCTCAATAATGTGATATCACCAAATACAGTGTAGGTAGATGTATGCTGGTTTAGTCCAACCAAATACTACCGTTGCTTTCATTTTTAGAGAGAGAGGAGAAACTAAAAAGTGGAATCACCCAGCGTAGTTTGTGGTTGGAATTAAAACCCACTTGACACCCATTGAAATTTAGAGATAAACTGAGTCAAAATGAGAAATGGAGGGAGAGAAAAAGCTCTCATTTTCTGACAAGATTTGTTGATTAGACTTTTGGTTTTTTTTTGATGAACTAAATCAGAAACTGAGAACGGACTCCTTCATGCTCAGTCACATTTAATCCCGCCTGGGAGCTGCTTAGTCCAACCACAATATTCTCATGGGCCGCTAAAGCGGCTGTACTGGGGCAGTTGGAGTATGAGTGCTGTGCTCAAGTGTACATCAGCAGCAATCTAAAAGGGAGAGGAGAGGCTCGCCACCAGGTTGACAGCTTGGAGTTAAAACTTTTATTTAAAAGTTTAAGATTTCAGCCAACTGCTGCTGCACAAATGAATAAACTTATGAAAGCAAGAAGGTGTGTTCATCACGAGACAGAAACCTGCCAAGAAAACGCAGAGAGGAGAGAGGGAGAAGGATACAGATAGCAAGGTAGACAGAAAATATCATTCTATACATTTAGCACACAGAAACTCTCCTTCACATGAAATTAATGAGGAGACAGAAAAATTGACCAGTTTGAAAGAGGCAGGATGAGGGGGTGGGAAAAGATGAGAGGGATAAGCGGGGGAGAGGTTAAATTGATAGACGTAGGCAGGAAAGGGAACATACAGAAAAAAAGAGGGAGGGTTTGACTAATTGATAGAAGTGAAAAGGGGAGACAGACGGATGGAGAAATAAAGAGAGGGCAAAGAAAGAGTGAGCACGAGAGGGAGGAAATTAGACAAGCTAAAATGGCAGAAGTGGGCTCAGAGGGGAGAGAGAGTGAGAGTGCTATGGAGAGAGAAAGAGGAGGGCCCAGCGGAGATGCAGAGCACCATGTAATAGTCCCTTGGAAGTCCTGGGCAGCACAGAGGAAGAGAGGAAAGAGTGAGAGACATAAGGGAAGAGAAATAGAGAGAGAGGAGGCGAGAGCAGGGCAGCTCTAATGCAATTAGGGGTCTGGAAATTGAAAGTACAATTCTCCCTGGGATCTTTGCAAGACTGGTGTGTGTGGGGGGTTGGATGGGCTGTTAGCTTTCATATCTACCAAATGTCTTCATCCCTCCTCCCTCCTGCTCTATCTCTTCATCTCCCCCTCTCTCAATTTGACTTCTAAAAACTACTCTCTCCTTTTACAGCACCCCTCCCTCCATTTCATTTCTCTGTCTTCCCCTCCTCTCGCTCGCTCTCCTTCCCTCCCTGACTCCATCCATCCCTCCCCTCCCCTCCATCGCTTTCTGCATTTTTGCGTTTCATAAATTTGTGAAGAGGAAAGCAAAATGTCAGCTGCTTTTTACATTTACATTTTGTATTTCAGACATTTAGCTGATGCTCTTATCCATTTCGACTTGCCCTAAGTGCCACAGTAGTACAAATTACATTTTTTAGACGGCCAAAAGCCAAGTAATGTATGCAGGCATGAGAGTCGTCACAATAATACAACATAATAAAAGACAATACTCTTTAATTAATTCATTTTGAAATCACATCACATGGCATCAGTTAGCAGCAGTGCTTTTGCAGTGGGATACGATCCAATTATAACTGTGATGTGATCTGTTCATCCCAATAAGTTGATTAAACCATTCTGAAATACAAAGTCTGTTTATTTTATGTAGTTATATTTGAACATAGTCTTATTAGTGCAAACTTAGAGGAACATAAAGAAAATTAAAATAAATTGTATAAAAAACATAAATAAAAGTAAGTTATGGGAAATTTGTGAAATAGCTTTAAGCTAAATGAAAAACATCAAACGTTCTATTTAAATTTTTCTCATGAATTTTGCATGTAAACTTACTTTATAGTCATAAATTTGTGTTTCATGTCTTGAAATGCACGTATGTTAAATGCAATTATGTCAACATGGTAACAGATTGAGTAAACAATTGCATTTGTGTTTTAGAAAACACAATCAAGCATCTGAAATTATTGCCATGTGCTACATGTTGATCTTATTATCAAAAGTCAAAACTCCACAAATACACATTCTTATACCCAATCGTGAAGCAAAAGCTCATATACACACAGAAATACAAGTATACATGTACATTAAAATACATACATACATATACATAGCCACACTGTTGGTGTTCAGACACCCAATGTCATGCCACCTATATCTTCCCTGATAATTGGTGTTTCAGGAAAGGCTTAAACCCACACCAGTCTGTCTGGCTAATTACCTGCTCTAATTAGCTGTGTGCATAATTACCACTGGCAAATCTAAACACTGTCCCTGAGAAGACTTATCCTTTTGGCCCCATTAGCACCTGTGTACATAGCGTATATAGGCGTGTTTGTGGTGTGAACACAAGCGCTGCGTGTGCATGTGAGGGAGAGTTTGTCCATAGATTCAACCTTTGCATTCCATGCTGGCAGTGGGACAGGAAGGAAGTAGGTTAGGCGTGTGCTAATTGCCCCAGCAACAGGGTGATTGACTCCCAGATACCCCCATAGGCTCGTTAGCATCTCATTAGCAGCTGCAATTAGTGTCGTGACAAATAGGCAGGTGGGACAGCAAGGGGACAGCAAGACATTGGCCTCAGAGGTCAAGAGGTTTAGGATACACTTGACTATCGCTCTCTCTCTCTCTCTCTCTCTCTCTCTCTCTCTCTCTCTCTCTCTCTCTCTCTCTCTCTCTCTCTCTCTCTTTTAACTGATGTTCATACCCTGGTTGGCCAAAAATTAGCGTAGGAGTTGGCCTTTCTTTCTTTGACTGCTGTGGCATACATAAACACAATAAAATATATGCAAAGAAAAAATTAGAAATGAAAAGAAATGCATGGGGCAAAAGAGTAACAACAAAGAAAGGCAACAAAAGTTTATTGAAGCAGCAGTAAAAGTTGTTTGACTGTACTTTGTAAACAGTTTAGTGAATATATTAAGTATACAGGCTATGGTTCTGATCTGTTCATTTGTCACTATTTGTTTGCTTATGAATCAAACATATCAAGCAGTTTAAGCTTAATTTCATTTACCTTAATGCCCAACATCAAAAGTGATAAAATGAATAGAGTTGTATTTTCTGTTGTCCATAGATTTAGATTTGTTTTCCATTCTGGCAGTGGGACAGGAAAGAAGTAGGTTAGACATGTGTGTATAGGTAAGACAGTGAAATAAAAAAAGGCATTTTTTAAGTTCTAATTCTATAACCCTGTTAATTATTTCTTGATATATTCCAAATATACAGTATGTCAACAATTTCTAAGTATTTTTGTCAAAATGCCTCTCTTTTTATTAAATTAAACCAATTAAATGTGGTTTGATCATCCTCCTGTGTAGTTTTCTACGACTTCATATCTCACTACAGCTCCATATCACTGTTCGCTAAGCCACACCCACTTTTGATCAGTCCAACCAAATCTAAAAGATGTGGTTTAAATCTGTCTCATAACTATATCCCACACACATATTCTGTTTCACTCCTGAAATACGTCACTTTACAGAAGCTAAAGTCGCCTTAACTGCCATTTCACTGTGACTTAAAGGCACAAAAATGGATAGCAATGGTTGTTTTTAAGCAAGAACAGTCACTGCATCAGCACTTCTTCAATACAGTAGCTATGAGAAAGGTTATCTAAGCATAAATGCTCTCTTTAAACAATATCCTGCCTCACATTCACACAACCACACACTTCACACTTCGGAGGTACCTGATACAATCAGAGTCTCACACTCTTGTCCACCCACCAGCTGGATGTTTATTGCCTTGAAGTTATCAATTGGACATGTTTCATCACACAGTGTGTGGTTGAATTAGTCACACAAGGATCAACAGTACCTTCAAAAACGCCCTCCCATCCACGCCTGCTCTCAGCTCTCATCAGTGCTGTACTCCTACACATATTATGCCGTGCCTAGTTCATGCAATTATGCCCAATAAACACTGAAATAACTACCAAGGTTTATAAGTGTTGGCAGCTGCAGTCAAATGTTGTGTGGGCGTGGAATATATGTCTACACACGACACAATGATAATAATAATATGAAAAATAAATAAGCTGTTGACTACTTGATATATGCAATGTGAAAACACAGCCAACAAATCACTAGAAGACAGATTACCAGCCAACCATCCATGCTTATTTGTTTCTGTAATGGCTGTTGTTGGACAATTAATAGTTACAGCATTACTCCTCGTAAAAACACAAATTGTCTTTTTTACATTTCTCTTTTTGTACTGAGGTAGGTGTTGGTAGCTGTATAACTTTGTTCAGAGCCAGGCTAGCTGTTTCCCCCTGCCAGTCTTTACAGCAAGCTAAGCTAATCACTTATCTAACTCTCTGCAAGAAAGGACCATTCCTTTAACTTTTTTAAGTCAGTAGACAGTAGCAGTAGATATGTTGATGAACTTGCAACATGGGAATTAAGCATCGCCTATTGTCAGATTAAGCTGTAAAGATAGTGTCAAAATTCATTCGTTCAATAACTTCCATAACAGCGACTTTAATAATAAGAGTTCATTTTTACACCAAGGTCCCAGCTTTAAATATGTACGCAGGTATTCACAAAACTGTTTCCTTTCTTCCTAGACTTTTTGTGTAGCCTCACTGTTGAAATCATTCATGCACAGATTTTATTAGACACATTCTCAAAGATACTCTACAAGTGCTTTTTTCTCTATATATTTGCAAATTATCTGAAAAAAATCAGTTTGCTTTTTTAAACATTTCCAAATGTGACTGTGATTTTTTACATTCATGGATTTTTTTTTTGCACACTATTAAAAGGGTGATATACAAATACAAACTGTGATGTTATTTCTGAATTTAATTTCAAGTTTAACATTTTATTTGTCCCTTTTTTGATTCCATACAAAATATCGTATTCATTAGCCTTTACATTACCTTACACTGCATACTAGGCAGCTGTAAGGTGTGAATGTGTGATGAAAGCATACAACAACAATTAATCATTTTGCCAAGGAAATCTGAGAAAAAATCATCCACACCATTGTACTAATAATCCTTCGATTCCATATGGACAAAACATGGGTTATAAAAGTCCCAGTGAAAGAGTGGAAAATTGGCTGGTTCTCAGTTAGTAATGATTAGTCTGAAGTCTTATAGATCACAAGAAACATTTCAGCGTTTGGCCAAAAGCCTGATGTAATTACTCTGTCTAACAAATAGATTTGATGCTATCACACACACACAAACACATACACACACGCATGAAAAATGGCATAGGCACACACTCAAAACATGCACACACCCACACACAACTGTATTGCAGCCAAATAAATGAGCCGACACTCCTCAGGCCTAATAGTCTGGCTGTAATTAACATTGTCATAGTGATAATAGCCATTTATCCCTGACATATCACACACACACAGACACAGACACACACACGGTCCAAAACCCCTATCTTGTCTAGGCAGCTCGCCCAGCTGTCACCTCCCTCATCTGTTTCTCTCCCTCCCACCTCTCCTCCTTTTCCTCCTCTTCAGTATTTAGACCTCATGATCCCTCTTTTCCTGTTTTCACATTTCCCTTTTACTTCACTTTACTTCACTCCCCCTCTTTCTCCCACCCTCCGCAGTATTTGTACAGTCTTCTTTTTTCTCTCTTCGCTCCATCATCTCTCATCCTTTCTCTCACTTTCTTTTCAATATTCAAACCACATTCTTTTCACCATCTTTCGCTTTCTTTCTTCAACCTTTCCCTTACTCAGTCTGTGTTTTCTGTCTCACATTGCAACTTGGTTTCTTTTTAAGATGCTGTATTCACACTGCAGCAGAATATAGTCAGCAGGAAACCGGATATTTGTTGTTTTCAATTAGAGAATGACATTAGACACCGGTTCTGGTAGAAGTGTTGCCCTAAGATGCTTGCAGATGCAGTTTGTTGAGACTAAAGAAAGTTTTCCCCCACTTTTGATTTTTTACCACAACAACAACAACCTTGTCTAGTTTTGGTAGACAAGGTGTTGATCCAAAAGAAAGTTCAACAAGCTGGCCAGGTAGGTTAAAAGGCTCCTTACTGGTAGATCCTAAAGGCTACAGGCAGGGCAGGTTTGAATCAGGTAAACAAACAGAACCAGCAGATGGCAGGACATCCACAGCAGGTAATCAACAGGATAACAGTTTTCAGACGGGCAACAAGTGAACAGGTAATATGTACAGCCTATAGAATGTATATGAAGATGAACGACATGACAGCTCCCCAAAAGTGAAGCCAAAACATCTCAATCACCCTCTGGTGGCTGGCTGTCCCCTCCATGTTGGCGGATGGGACATGGGCCAACTGAAAAGTCAAAGTACACGTCAAATAAAATGTTCCCAAAGATGGTTTCTATCAGTTTAGGTAGTTCTTATCACGCTGACGTATGTTCAAGTGTTCATTTTTCTGAGAAGTTTTAATTAGTTATTTGATGCTATAAAAAGGGGGTGTGACGTCATGATTGACAACTGTGAGTGTGCTGTGATTTGTTCAGGCGGGTGTATGGGCGAGAACTCGATACTGCAGGTCCACGGCGGATCACTACTGCAGAGACTCTGGCTCCACATGACTTCACCAGCGCAAGATGGCAGCGCCCGTGTCCGGGATATTTTGGCTTCATTTGTGTACAGTGGGAGGAAGTAGAGACGTGTGGTCATCTTTATATACAGTCTATGATACAGGCACACAAAGGCAGGCGTTCTGGTAGAGAGTAATTTATATTTTACCTTTACTGAAGTTGATTGAGACTGTGAGATGTGAATCTAGAAAAACTACTGAAAACTCAGCAGCCCCGGTCGGATCCTCTTCTCATGTCAACAACAGTGCACTTAGCTCACATTGGTTTCAGTTCATTTAGGTTAATAAAGAGACACAGACAGAAACTAGACCAAAATATTTCCGGGATGAGGGTTGTTAGCAGTCACTGTCCATCACGGCCTCAACAAAAAGTCACTCTTTGCATTCTCTCACTCTGATGTGTCCGTATCTCTGCTCTCCTCGCTTGGCGTTTGCCCTCAGAACAGCTTATACTACGTAAGACCCGCCTTCTTGAGGTTGGCATCCAATCAAAACACAAATGATAACCTGCGACCATGCCAGTGTCCTGTTTGTAGTCTAGGAGAAAAAGATCCCATGACAAATTTGGCCTCAGCTAGGCTATTCCAAATCCTTTTTAATCATTTCAAATGAGTACAGGGCTGCTGTGTGACTCCATCAAACAATGACATGTGTGTGATGAAGTCAAACAAGAAAATGAAACACAATTTTCATTGTTTGATTGCAAAAACAATTAATCTCTTGTTTACCAGTTACCATGGCAACAATTTGTGTTTGGCGTTGTAGCTGACTGACATCCAACCATACCAACTGGTATCAGTGGCTTTTTTGGAGAGGGGTGTCTAAAATGTGCTGCATCAGACTCACAATACACTTTTTCATGCTTCTACGTGCACACGGTTTGTTTTTTCTTTTCTTTTTTTCTTTCTACATCTACGCATTCAAACACAAGCACATACCGGTATGTATACATGTGCAGGCTCTGTCTGTGCTCATAGACGTAAGAAATTGATGTGATATTGATGATACAACAGTTTGCACATTAGAAAGCCGGTCTCTAATTATTTTAGTAAACAGTATTGACTTTTGTGGCACCGGGCAGCCGCTCTGCTGAATCACAATATCTGTTGAAGTCGAGGTTCATTTACTTCAACACGACTAAATGCAGAAAAACAACCTATTTCCAGGACTTCTCTCCAAGACTTTCTCCAAGAAGAGAGAGGGAGGCATATTAGGAAAGGAACAGAACCGTGTGTAAAGTAAAACGATTCATAGTAGGCATTACTGCATGCCACTTGACAACAGTCAGCAACATAAGTAACAGCATAAAGTGTTTTTCCCCCCACAAGAACTTGAAGAAAAAAACATATTTATTATGTATATATTTTAATAGAAATGCCAGATTCACATCACTGGCAATATCTAATTTAATGATGCTTAAGCCAAAGGTTGGGTGGTTGGACCTCAGGATTTATGAGAATGTAACTGGTTTGGACATGAAAAATAACACTTTTAAATTCAGCAGTGGCCTAACAGCTACATCTCTCTTTTCTAAACTTCTTCTAAACTCTTTCCATTCTCTAAATCACTCGCCTCTGGCTAGTGAGAAAGCTTCATTTCCTGCTGTCTTTTTGTACCAAGAATACTTCAGTTAGGAGAGATGATAATGAAGATCACAAAGTAATGTTTTCTCCGTTTAACTGTTTAGATCTAAAACAGTTACTCAGCTGTGTAGGGGAACAGGGCTGTATAGTAAATCGTGATGTGCCACCTGCTCTTCACAAAAGGTTAACTTACAGTTCGACTTATCTAGCACCAAAAAGTTTTTCTTCTGGTCCATGATAAAAGTCATCAAGAGTGATGCCTGTTGTTCACACCTAATAATATTATGCATGCTATATGACCTGCTGTAAATTGCTCCTTTTAAGCCCAGTTCAGACTAAAGATTCGCAATGAGACGAGTTGAAACTTGCAACTACTTGCAATGTGCTGGTCTGCAACACTCTGAAACTGTTTACACTAATGCAACTAGACAAGACGGTGTATCGCTTCCATAGCAACGACTCTCTGTACTTCGGTTCTAACTTCTAACCAGATTTTCAGGCTTTTTTTTTGGATGAGGATAGTGATAGCGAGTTACTTGCTACAGTTGCATTTGTGGTATTGATGAAACGTTGAAAACGTTAAAAAACAAGAGGGTCGAGATGACTTCTTTTACCAAATAGTTTTAGTTGCCTTACCTTAACCATCACTTTACCAGATCAGAAATCACTCGTATGAGTTACAATCTATTATCGTCATTTTGTAAGAAATAGAAGCTCCTCTGGGCAAATTTAATTTGTGGCGTAATTTTTTTCCCATTCTTGTATTTTGTGTAGAGACTGCCCATTACAGTAACAACTCTAATTCAATTATAACAATGAAATCAAAATAGCATTAGTCGTGGCAACAAAAAAGATAACTGGAACCGTAACAAGTTGTTTGAAATTGATCATTTTTTGAATGATATTACATTCTTCTGTCGGACCAGAGGGTTTATTAGTTGACTTTGTCAAAACAGTTGCATGGGAACTATCGCTGTCCAAGTGTACTGTGTGTGTGTGTGTGTGTGTGTGTGTGTGTGTGTGTGTGTGTGTGTGTGTGTGTGTGTGTGTGCTTCGGCTTCTTACAAGTCAGCATGTGCAGTACATTAAGGCACCTCTATCTAAAATACTGTCCAGAGCTACACAATACATACAGGCATACGTGCAAACAAGCACACACACACGCAAACAAACAGAGAAAGCGCGATACACTTGATGTGTTTAATGGGTCTGTAGTAAATTGCAGCTAAGTGCCTTCAACCAATTTTCCTTTCACAGCTGAGCCCTGACACACACGTGTAAGCGAGCACACAAAGAAAACAATTGGTACAGGTGCCAACAGAGTGAGAAAAAATAGCTTTAAAGAGAAAATAAAAGATAAAAAATGTTCAATAAGGTCAAGGACCATCTGTATTAATATACTGTGTATGTTTTGTACTACAAAGTCAAAAATATATATCTTTCCATACTAAAAATCTGCCATTAGCCTGGTACTTCTTATGTGCTTTCATGTGCTAAGTATGCTTTTAGTGAGACAGCCATTATACTGTATGCTCTAAGTGTAGTCTAAATGTATGTAATAGCTGCTTTTGCTTCATTAGCACCAGCAATGATCAGTTTAACATTTTTTTTTAATGTTATCAGATATTTCTGTTGTCTGCAGTGGTTTACCATTGCATATGTTCGAATATATATGCAGTTTGCATATGTTGCTAGATTGAAAAAACACCTTTAAAAAGTACATTAACCAAGTTTATGTCAATGCAGCAAGATAACCCGACTTGAAACAGCCTCAGTTAATGTGTTAACTCAGCTGTAAAAATGGAATTGGAGCAATAACATGCTGAACATCTGATTTGCACACCTTCACTGACTTTATTGCTTTATTAATGCCATGTATAATGCAATAAACAACGTACATTCATGCATGACCTGTAATTTCTTTTTTTAGCCTTCTGCTGCAGCCTCTCAGCACAGATGTAGATGCACGTTACGTTGTCACACACACAAACACACATTCAAGGGTTCTTTATGTTTAATTCTGTTGTTTTTACTCTCTTTTATAATCTTCTCGCTTTTGCCTGAAATCAGAGACTCGTAGATACGTAACAAAACAAGAATTTCAGGTCGAAGGTAACAAACAGGTGAGGAGGAGCAGGGACAAGAAGCATGGAAAATATAAAATTGCCAAAGCAGTAGATAGTAAGATGAAGATTCCAAAGAAAACCAGTGTAATGAGAAGATCATGCAGCATTGTGGCCACATTCCTCTAAATTCTTCTCACGCTGTGTTTCTTTATGTATGTCTTACACAGAGAGCAATTCTCTAATATCATTCTGCCCTGCTCTCTCATATACTACTCAGATGAGCACACTATTTAGCATTTCACTGCTTTGCCCCTGGTCAAACACTCAATAAACCATGCAATTACATTCCCCTCCCTCAAACTGTTACTTAACCTGTAGCCCATTCATGTAGCTCTACTTGTCAAGACATAAGGGAAGGTTTCTCTCCTCTCCCTCATCCTCAAACTCTTTTGAGTCTCTCACAGCGTCTGTCCTGCAGTCTCCTTCTATACCAGTCTTTTATATGTCTTTCTCTTTCTTATTTGATGTATTCTTCCCTCTCTCACTTTTTGTATTATAGCAACGGTTTTAGTCGGTTAAGAGATCAACAACATTTCACATTTAACACAGGAAATGGACAGTCAGCGTCAATGTTCACAATGCCAATTAGCTGCTGAGACTTCAGTGTCCTTCCTGGACTAATGCAATGCTTCCTCCACTGCGGGTGTGTATGCATGTGTACATACACAGAGAAATGCAAATATTGATTACATAATGACACAAGGGCGAGGCCTGGATGTTACTTGGGGGTATTTGTTAGCTTCCTGATTAAAAAAAAAAAAAGCCACTTACTCCATTAACAATTTGCTCAATTAGCAAATTGGTAGTGCCTGTGTGTGTGTGTGTGTGTGTGTGTGTGTGTGTGTGTGTGTGTGTGTGTGTGTGTGTGTGTGTGTCAGCATGCCAATGACAGGCGTGAAATGTAGCCAAAGGGACAGAAACTGATTAATTGATCGCTTATAATTGAACGCAGGGTCCCCTACATGTGGGTATACAAGACACACCTACACATCGTGTAATTGGGTTGAAACAAGTGCATGTCAAAACAAACTATGTGGTTTATTTTCTACTAACTTTACAGACAGATATAGACTCCAGCTTCCTTTGACTCATTTGAACTCTTTAACAACCTTCAAAATAAAAGAAATAGAAGTCAATTTACTGTACAGCACAAACTTTACCACCCTGTAAAAAGGGCTATAGAGCATGATTTTCTTTTTTTCTCTATTTTAATTCATTACATGGAGTAGCAGAAGAAGCAGGAGACTTTTGTGCCCACTGCCCAAGGCCACAGTGTTTGCGTTGTCACTGTGGTGAAAAGGTCGCAATAAGAGCAAAAGGAGACTCAGAGTCGTATATGTTCCAAGCAATTTCCCCCAAATGAGAAACTTGACAATTTAAGGAATGAACAGAAAAGTAGATAGGGTAGATACGTATGTGTGTGTGCGTGTGTGTGTTAATGTCTCTGTGCATTTACTGGAATCACAGTCATAGATTAGATGGCAGCACTTTTATTTTGACTGGAAGAGATTCCTGTGTTTGTGTTTGTGTGTGTGTGTGTGTACAAGAAAGAGGGAGCGAGAGACAGAGAAAAAAAGTGATAGACAGACAGACAGAGAAGGAGGGAGAGACAGAACGAGAACTGCTTACATACTCTTATTGTAAGTCACAGTTGGAATTGAATTTGTACAGAAGAGCAAAAAGCTCCAGTTTTTTCACTGTGTCAACTCTTTTACAACACTGTGTGTGTGTGTGCGTGCGTGCGTGCGTGCGTGCGTGCGTGCGTGCGTGCGTGCGTGCGTGTGTGCGTGTGTTCCCGTGAAGGGTGGTCTCGCTCTAGTTGCTTCACTTTAAATCGCACACACCTTACAGGGCCCACACACACATACGTACATGCATGGATAAGCTTCATTGAAGAGAGAGAGGCTGTTTCCTAGACTTCATTTCTCTCTGCAACATGCACACACAAACGCATTTGTCAGTGCACTCTGGATGCACATCTGCACACACACACAAACACACACACACACACACACACATTTATTCTCTCTTTTTTTCTCCCTCTTTCTTCCCACATCTCTCTGACTCACTCATGCACACACAGACACACACACACACACACACACACACACACATGCACAGGTGTATGCAGGAACCTACATGAACTCACACAAAAACAGCTTCATTCATACATAGAAGTACTTGACACACAAGACCTCACCACAAGACTCACACCTCCTCTGAGCTTATCTCGGTGCAGTATGGAGCAGCTTTTGAAGGCAGTAGGGAGCCAGTTGTTGACGAGCCACTTAATAATTCCCTTGGACAAGCATGAAATTCTTTCCTTTTCTCTCTCTTTCTGTCTCCTCCGCTCTTGCTCTAATATTCCTCTTCCTGCTGTTTTATCTGTTTTTTTTTCACTTTCCCTATTTTTCTAATTTTTGATCTGCTTTGTCTTTTTTTCACACTACTCCCTCCTCTGTCTCTGTCTCTTCTCTGTTTCTCTTTTTTTTTTTCTGCTCTCTGTGATTCACCTTTGTATTCGCTAGTAAACTCAAGTCGTTATTGACATGAAGGTTAATACGACACTTTTAATGATAATCTGCTCGTTGAATAAAATATAATTACCAAATAAAGTTATGTTTTGGTTTAAGTTCTCTCCTCTTTGTGGGCTTGCACTGACACTTTGATGCCTTCTGCATGACAATCAGTTAAATTATGATTAAACATGATTATAATTCAATTACGTTTCCAACAGCCATTTCAGTCAAAGTACCAGATACTGTACAACAACACCTCTGCCTGTAGACCCTCAATTCAGATAAAGAAAACTCCACACACGGACACACGAAGTAAAACAATTTATTGGCCACTTTGTTGCCAGTTAAAATTAACTTAAGCCTTTAGTTCAAGGGGGAAAAAATCTGATGTAAGGGGATATCCAATAACAGGGATATCCAATAACCCTAATTTTTAAATTTCTTTACAAAAAAAAATGTTTCCCACCCCTTGTTGTTGTCATTTCTTTTGGCCTGTGGTGCAGAAAGCGAAGATGTAAACATGATGTTATCTGTGGCCCTGCTATGAGTTCCAAGTAACTACTGCCCTGGGATACACACACACACACACATACAGTTTAACATATATGCTACATACTAACACAAACACATAGACAAATATACGCACGTTATCTCTTGTCCTCTTTCTCCTCTTCCACTTTGATTTTTATCCCTCCATCTGCTCTCCTCCCCTCAAGGCGGAAGAAGAATCTTCTCGTTAATTTGTTGTTTTTTTTCTCTGCACATCTACTGTCTTTGTGCCCTTCATCTTCCTCTCCCGCGCTCCCTCTTTCATCTTTTTTCATGCTTTTAATCCTGTTTGTCCCCACTTCTCCTCCTCATCCTCCTCCTCCTCCTCCTCCTCCTCCTCCTCACCCTCACCTGTTTCTCACCTTCAACCTGCATAACTGTCTACTGTCACGTTATATATCTACAGTATCTATTTCTGATTTCAGGCAAGACTGAGCAGAGTGTAAGAAGGAGAGAGGAAAAACTAAGAGAATTACAGATTAAGAAAGTGTCTTTTGTGTGTGTGTGTGTGTGTGTGTGTGTGTGTGTGTGTGTGTGTGTGTGTGTGTGTGTGTGTGTAGGTGTGTGTGTGTGTGTGAGAGAGAGAGAGAGAGATGGAGGGGGAGATCTCTCATTAAGTAAAGGTCACATAGCGGTGTGTGGCAGAGAAGGATAGGACATTAGGCAACTTGTCACCAGTCACATGCACTTAAACTCTTGAGTGTGTGTGCGTTAAGTGTGAGTGTGTGTGCATCACGCCTTGTTAAGTGTATTTGTGTTATTTGTGAGTGTGCACATGTCTGCAAGTGTGTATCTCTGCCCTGATGTGCTATTTATACTTGCACTGTATTTGCATAGTCTTGCTTGCTTGTTTGTGTGTATGTGTGTTTGCTCTTAGTCTGAACCTTTTAAACAGAAAAAGACTGAAGGAGTGAAGAACACATATAAACTCTTGTACACCCAAGGTGCACAACATTCTGGATTAAAACCATTTCATTGCAAACTGTGTCTGGAGACACACAGTAAAATATGTACAATACAGTACTTTATTTCTTATTAATTTTCTCTGTTGGCATCCTGAATGCTCAGCTGAATTCCACTAAAGTCAAATAGCAGACACACACAAACACACTTCTCATCCAGAAACAGTGGGCCCAGCGAAATACCCTGTAATCAGGCTTGTGTGTGTGTGTTGGCGGTGATAAATGCCCCCTTGGAAACTCAATGCCAAATAATCAAGATTGACACTGGCACACAGCGCTCTGAGGTGTGTATGTGTGCTGGTTTGTTTGTGCTATTTTTGTTGGAAGGATCTAATCAAATGTAATCATGCTGATTACATTAATCGTGAGGTTTATAATCACCTCTTCTTTTTTTTTTCTTCCTCTCTTCCTTTAAAACTCCCCTGGTCTCTGTTTATTTCTGTCTCTCCTCCTGCATCTCTTTCACCATCTTCGGTCATGTCTTCCTTCTCATGCACTTTGGGTAGAGATATGCTAAAGCTCACATAGCAGCACATGAGAAATAGAAACAACAAAAAGCGTACTGTGTCTCAAATATTAAGTGTAAATAAGAATGCTGTAAAAACAAAAAATTAAAAATTAAAAAACATAAATATTAAGAAATTATTTTTACAAAATTAAAACATTTTTGAAATTCAAGCGTAACTACACCCTCAAATTCAGCTAGAACCCTCTCTCCCAGCAAGTTTAAAAAATGCAACAAGTGAGGGAACAACAACTGCAGGTGACGTGGCCTCGTGGCTACATAGTGTGTGGGTCAGGAGATACGGGGGAGACTGACTGACACTGATTAGAGTCTTTTTCAACTGGTCGACTCTATGTCAGCATTGGCCTTACAAGGTTCAGGGCTGATTTAAAACAGTAGATGGCGTGTTGGGACATTTTCAACCCATGAAATGCCGATTTGTATTTATTTGGTAAGAAATGTCAATATTAAAATCATCATTGATGTGTTTCGTCAGAGTCATATCATTTAGTTTACAGCTCAAAAAACACGTTTAAGTGTGCAGTACCTCTTGAAACTTGTAAAAACAAAACAGTAATAACGTGTCACATGACATCTCTTATTTGAAATGTTATATCTGAATATATAATGCTGCTTTCATTCCTGCATAAAGCAACCACCAGCTGTTTCAGGCTTTAAAATTATATAGTATAGTATGTGCTATGAGTCGATATATATATATATATATATATATATATATATATATATATAGTAGTATATAGTAACTTTGTGTACTGTAAAATTGTGTTTATAATGCTTTCCCTTTCTTTCTCTCTGTAGGACACAGAGGTGGTGAACACAGCCATTCTTACAGGTCGGCGCGTCGCAGTGCCCATCAAACTGGTTACCGTGGAAACCGACGGGCAGGTGAGGGAGGTGGACGACTCAGTCACCTGCAGCTCGACAGACGTGGATGTGGTCAAGGTACGTGTTCAAAGTACACACACACACAGAAATACGTATACAGCAATTGTAAATTAATTATGTACTCATTTCTACACACACACACACACACACACAGCTGCAAATGATCTCATTCACACATGCATATTCTGACACATATGTACACAGTTGTATGATATAAAACTGGACACACATGCACATTGTCAAACCAAGACAACTCATTTGGATACATCACACAGTTTGAGATGATTTCTATTGGTCTGTATTGCTGCCTGCAGTGCATTTTGGGGGAAGACGGTAAAGTTGTAATTGGTAAACCAGTTGATATTTTGCTTTGTGATTGAACATGTGCCAAAGTGAAAAATGGGCTCAGGCAATTCACAAAATGTGTTAGGTCCTGGTCTGCCAGGTATGTAAAATATGGATTGAGAAATCATTTCTCAAGAGCTTGAGAAACAGAAACAACGTTTAAAGAACAGGGAGGAAATCACAATAATATGAGGAGGTAAACTGGGGGTATTTTACACAGCAAGGAATCCATCTTGAATCATCATTGTAATTTAAAATCTTGGAGGATCTGTGTTGTTCTCTAATTCACTTTGTGCAACCGAGCATAATGAGACACTTATCACAGTGTGCGGGTTTTTTTTTAAATCTCACTTTCTGTTTTACTGAACGTCATATGAAAATGGCTCAGAATTGTTGATATGTGGGGAACTTTGCGGTGATTTGGCCATAGAAAAGCAACATGTTTGTTTCTTTTGTTTGAGCTGAAAGAGGGAACAAATGTTATTTACATTTGGTGTAATGTGTTTTAGTAAAGTAAAGCAGAATTAATAAAATATACCATGAAAACATTCTAGCTAAACAGATGTGGCCATTAGAGAAACTCTGTGGTTTACTGTGCGATTACTGAACTACAGCTACATCTAAGCCTCATGTTCGAGGAAAAAAAAGGTTTGGTAAAGGTCTTTTCCATAAAAAGTGGTCTGGTAGCAGAGGCCTTAAAAATATGTATGACGGCCTTCATGTTTAAAAGAGCCCTGTGGAGTTTTCTTGTAAACAAAGTTTCTGTTTACATTCAGTGTTACTCACCAAGACACATTATGTATATCCTTGAGGCCTAACAAATATGTATATACACCTGCATGGTTAACAATACTTACAATACTTACTTACAATACTTTCTATCAGTATATCTATCAATAACCACAAAAACATCTGTGCTCTGGTGTATTTCAAACTTGTTGGTTATAACTTTGTCTAGTTTATGCTGTAAAAATTATCACAATTTTTTGGAGACATCCTAGAGACACACTGGAACACTGGGTACTGGATACAGTTCTCTCTTAAAATCATAAGGCAAGTAAAACTTTTCCTTGTCACAAATTTATATAATTTTCTTAATGAAACCAAGGTTAAAGGTGCTGTGTGCACGAAACCCCAATTTTTTTAAACTTTGATGCATGTCATCACTATCTTGCTCTTTTTTTTTTTTACTGTAATCATTCCTTACTTTTTCACTTAATCCCCTCCACAAGGAGGTCAGAGGTCAGGGTCAGCTAGTGCAGCCGCCATGGTATTGGCAGGGATCCAGTGTCTTTCTGAAGGAGAACAGTGACACATGAGTTTGAACCTGGTGGAAGGACAGTCTCAAGTGTTAAGCCACTCTTCCACCAAAACTAACAAACAGGATTACTGTACTAATGAATAAAACAGAAATACCTTCAAAAAAACAAATACCTTTACAGAAACAAGCCAATGCCAGGGACTGAAGATTGATTCCTCTTGTGTTACGTTCCCTGTGCCCTCAGGGCTAAAATGAAACACACCCTTGCTGTGACAGATTCAATATGAAGCCAATTTCCTGGTACAAGCCGACAGGAGTAGTGCTGTTTAAGTACGATCAATAACAACATAGAGAAAATGGACGGAACTCATTCAGATAGATGTAATGTTAGCGCTCTGTGTGTGTGTGTGTGTGTATGTGTGTGTGTGTGTGAATTAATAGGTGTGTGTGTATAGAAGGAAAAGGATTTTTATGTGTGTGTGTGGGGGGGGGGGTTTGTGTGACCTTGTGAGCATACAAGGAAAGGAAAGTGATTGTGTTTAAGTGAGGAAAGACCGCATCCAGATCTTTATGACTGTATGGAGACAGCATAATGTGTAGATAATTAGCATGAACTATTCCAGAACTTAAGCTCAATGTTAAAACAACAGGCAGTCTAAAGCTGCATTTAGAGAAACCGCAAAGCAAAGTTTTGCCTCAATAAATTCTCCTGGAGTATTTTTGAGGTCTGTGCTTTCTAGTTACAAATAACCAATGTTTCAACAGTACAGCAGAATTTTGACACTGTGACTGACTGTGTGTGTGTGTCTTTGTAGTATGCCTTTGTATGATTGTGTTACAGCTCAGAGTCTAAAACTCACCAGGATCTCCAGTTGTTTCTATTACTTTACTTCAGACTCTTTCCCAATACATTTCACAAAGTGAAGTCATAGCTCCTTGGGATTTGTGCGTCAGTTCGTACCACCTTGATCAAACACCATACCTTCCCACTGATTTTGTATGCAGCCTCTAAAATCCACCACACATTCAGTGTGAATGCACCTTAAAGAACAGCTACTGTAATCAGTGGTTGAACTACACCAGTACTTCTTTATTTCCCCTGCAAACCAGGGAGTTCAGGTGCAGGTGTGGACACATACAATACAAGAATTCATAGGGAACTGCTGAAGTGAACCTGAACCCAGGGTTTCAGGTTGAAGAAAAGATCCCACAAATTTACTTACACAATATATAACTGATACATACACTGTACATTTTGGGTAAAGCAAGGCAGTAAACGACAGAATTTGTAAAATACTACTGAGGCCTTTCTCACTAAGAAAATAAATGTGCTTCGAATGGCAGCATCCATCAAATGAAGACAAATTTCCTTGCCAAATCTCTGCTGCTGATATTATAATTATGATGTACAGGAAGTGTCATGTGGGGAAAGCAAAATCATCCAATCTAGATACATTTTAGGACAGCACACTGATACTATGACAGGCATGGATATAACACAGCACAGAGGAGACACTATAAACTCACCGCTGTATATGGATAGGCTGTTTAGCAACCTTAAGCCCTCCTTTGTGCTGATTGTGTTGGTTTGTGTGTCAAAGGGAGTGTGTGTGCGATGATTGAGTGTTTGCAAACTGTTGTTGTTTGTTGACATCCGATCTAACAGATATTCCCTCTCTTGCATTTCCACACACACACACACACACACACACACACACACACAGAGAGAGAGAGAGAGAGGGAGAGAGAGAGAGCTTTAACATAGACAGTTGTTTGACAATGGCACCCATGGGGTACAGCTTCAGGTAGTTGTAGCTGTCAGTGAGTCACTATGACAGCTGTAAAGTACAATCCTGAGAGCCTACGCAGCACACACAGAGGACTATCATGCCCTGAGCTGAGGCTCTAAGGCAGCACTTCCTCACAGGCTTCATACAAAATCGGCCTCTTTTGTCTCTTTTGGATTGGCAGACAGACCTAAACTACTACAGGTCACTAACTTATAGAATACTAAACAGTTAATTTAGATGTACAGTGCATGATTAAAATCATACTCAGAACTAAAAGTGGAGTTAATGCCTGGCGCCCATTATTTACATTAGACAGTGGCTTTTTCATTGATCCAGTTCATGATAAATACAACTTTGTCATGTGATCATTTTCTGACAATTTGAGTAAGATTGTTCATGTGCAGTGACTCTGGCACACTAGACTTGGACCAACAAGTTCTCCATATTAAACAACAAATGATGTCTTCTTGGAGGACAGTCATTTTGGCAACTGAAGACAGGATATACAAGTTATGTTTATAAAATTGGGGAAATGATAATGCATTTTTCAGTTACATTTGGAGAAACACCTTGTCAAGCATGTTGTCACTCTTAAACTGAAGCCATTAAACATGGCAGCCCCAGAAATGCGACAGTGCATTTGTCTTTCAAGTCATGTCTCAACAGAGCAACGTAGCACTAAAGGAGCATCCACACCAATAATTCATAAGATACTCACCTCTTTAGGAGCTTTTACAATTCTTTTTCCAGGCCCCATTCAATAATAAAAAGCATTAAGCCAGCAGAGAAAATGAATAAATGAATCAAGGGATGACTGCAATTTCCTTCACAATTGTTTTAACTGTCACATTCCACTTTTTTACTGCTTTTTGCTGCTACTAAGTTTGTTGAGCACCTGCTCCACTTTGGCTTCATTCTTGCTGTTGCAAGTTACAAGCAATAGTCTGAGAAAGATTATAGTTCTCATTAGGTTTCACATCACATTCCATTAACCAACCTTTTGTTTAATTACTCATGGTGAATAAACGTTTGCAGGGAGAATTGCACAGTGCTTTTCCCTTCCCTGCTAATGAACGTATGGATGAAATGACACTAGTGTACTGCTGTATAGATTTCACTGATGCAGCTCATGTTGTTCAGTTTAGCCCATTTATCCCTGACAACAACATAAGCAGTAGCGATGTACTACATAGATAATAACTTTCCCCTCTTCTTCAACCCTCTCCCCACCTTCTCTCATTCTCTGTCAGTGTAAACTATCTTGTTAAGGTCCTCTGGGATGCTGTCATTTGTGATGTGTGTATGTGTATGTGCTGCTATTGTTGACACAGCAGTATGTGTAGGTCAGCGGTGTCAAAGCTGGTAGGGGACGAATAGGGGACAAGCACACACATAGACACAAATTAGTACCATTATCCTGACCTCACGCAAGCCTTTCTCTGACAAAGCAAAGGGAATGAGCGGAGGAAAGATAGGATGAGGAGTGGTGAGAAGATGACGGATGGATCAATGAGAGATGAGAGAACTGGAAAGTAAAAAGGACACAAGAATTTAGATGAATGGGAGCAAAGGATAAAGAAAAAGAAACATGAATGGAAAGGGATTTTGAGAAAAGGGATGCTGATGACTTAAAAAAGCATACAAACTTGTCACGGGACAATATCCCAGCGGCTTAACACCTAGATCTCTGACTGGAAACAATTGACCATTGGCTAAGCCAGGGTTTGCCGGTTAGCTAAGCCAGTTTAAGGTAACGTTAACGGCTCTGTCCTGCTCGATTTGGGAAGTTCAGCCAACATTTTCCAAGATAGCGTCACATTTGCCAAACACATCGGTTAGTCCTCATTCTAAAAGCCTTTTCTCTTGTAACATTTAAAGTGAAAACATACTGTTCAAACATATGAACAACTATGTAGGCTAAGCAGCCAAACCAAGGTTATGTTAGAATGAAATAAATGTTAAACATCTGATCTGACATTTTTCTTTAGCATACTTGTAATAGTAGTAAAAAAAACTAGCTTTATACTGCAATACAAGAAAATTATGTTTTTTTAATTTTCATTTCTTCTACATCGATAATCAACTGGTGAGGATGCTGACTTTTTGCCTGGGACATGCAGCTTTAGCCTCATGTTAACTTAATTAGCTAGCTAGCTACAGCTGTTTCAAATCTGCCAGCGACAGTTGTCATTTCAGTCGACCAGAAATGAGAAGAGGGGCGGGCTAGGCTAAGCAAATGGTCAATTCACACTCACTTGAACACACAACATGGAACATACACACACAAACACACACACATTTGTGCATTCATGGCCAATGGTGTACTGTAACTACATAAACCAAAAGCTAATACATGCTTTTGCCCTGTTTCTCCTCCATACTTGAGATAAGCACACTTTCTATTATACTTGTTTCATATTATTGTTCACACACACACACACCCGCACTGACACACACAGAGATCATGTCACAGACACACCCAGGGGATTTGAGCGGTAATTGGTTCATGTGGAGATTACTTTAGTGATGTCGTCAGTAATTGAATTTGACAAAGAGGAAGACAAAAAGGCTCGGAAGTGATAGAGGAGGGTGTGTGTGTGTGTGTCTGAATGCATGTTTGAGGGAGATTTAGGGTGTGTGTTCCTGCATGTGTTAGGACAGATACAAAGCAGATTAAGAATTGATCTGTGCGCCATTTAATGAACCAGTCGCAGAGTTTGACACGCGTCTACGTGATCCCACATGCATGCACACATGCACACACACACACACACACACACACACACACACACATCTCTCTGTCCTTGGAAAGGCACTGTGTGTTTGTACTTACAGTATATTTTTTATCAGGACATTAAGGGATATTTGATGAGAAATTTTAAAAGCGATTCTTTACATTTGAAAGAGAAGTGGTGGGCATTTCACATTCACATTCTCTGTCAGTTAACATTCCTATTTAGATCAAATTACAGCGACATTAGGTTGTCCTAATGCCTCAGTGCTTCAATGTATAATTGATGAACACAAATTAACTGTTGTAGTTCTTGAACTTGTAACCATCTACCGTCAACGCTCCTCCATGTCACGCACTGTGAGCTTGAGTTTGTCATTTTGTGGGTTTCAGTTAGGTTAATGTTTGGGAATGAATGAAGTGTTTTTGTGTGCAGGTGGAACTGTGGTTAAAGGAAGTGCTCCATCATAGTGTGAGGTAAGCAGACATCAGTCAATTGGAAGCTGGTTTCTGAAGGTCATAAAGCTATTCTTGTCGATGGAGGTGGTAGAGCACGTCACATTTAAAACACAGAGAAGGACAATTTTTTGAAGGAGGTGAACCTACATGCTGTCACTGCACTTGAATATAAAAGAGGGGGGAGACGAGAGGTGTGGAGGAGGTGAGGGAGGGAGACGGGTGAGAGGAGAGAGTAGCAGTAAAAGAACACTGAGTCTCCATAGGAGGTACACCATATAACATATGAATGCACACAAAAGTGAAGGTAAAATGATAACACATAAAATCAACAGTGATGGCAAGTGGGATATCCCTAATTATATATAATGGGATATTTCTAATATCCCTCACCATACACACAAACACACGAGTCTCCTGGATAATTTAAAAATCCTAAATGTTTCTGTTATGGCCACCAGTTTAAATTATCACAACTTTGTTTCAGAGAAATCATGTTTTTTGCATCAGTTTGACATGGTGGACAGCTCTAAATACTACAATACCCATGAGGCTTGGCTGCCATTATTATGGAGAAGAAGCCAGTCAGAGGCGTGAGTGAATTCAAAGCGCTCCATCGTTGCAGTCATGAACAAAACACGGCGCCACAGTTGCCGAATTAATTCAAATTTGACCAAGAATCCAAAGGTAAATTAATTTAAACTGCAGATTGTAAAATTCGTTTTCTCAACAGCATAATATATAGCTTCCACTAACAGGATTTTGAGCTCTGTGATTGGATGTTTCTTACCAAAATGCACCTATGGAGTTGCAGTTTACTTCTCACTTTGTGTTTTTATGTACACAGGCTTGTTTGCTCAACACAGTTGTTAATCTTTTGCACTGATTTCAAAAGATTTTCATACCTATACAAGCTGTAGAAGTGCTCCAACTGTGAGTCACCCAACATTAAGAAAATGTATCAAACTTTTACTTCTGGAGCCCAAAATAGTTCCTTCCACTTCACAATTCTCTACCACAGCTGTGGACAAAAAGCTAGTCCCCACAAGGTTAGACATTTATCTAAGGCTTTTTGGTTAAGGTTAGTATCGTGCTTAAGTAAAGGCAAGGTTAAGGGTCGGGGTTAGGCACTTAGCAGTCATGGGTAAGGTTAGAGTAAGCCACCTTGTAATGAATGTGAGTCAATACAATGTCCTCGCAAGTGACAAGGTGTTTGGGTATGTGTGAGTGTACAGTGTAGAAGGCTGATAGTACTGTCACAGAGTGTGGCAACATTAGGACAGAAAAATGACTTGTACAATCTGAAATAGCAAGTATACTGTTCCTTTAATATGACGTGCTGCATAAAACGTAGAGTTAGGCAAAAGAAAACCTTTTAAGAAAACGTATCAGGCTATCATCAGTGCTGATAAGGCTCCTATTTTCCCCTCTTGAACTATATGCATTGAAAGCAATCATTAGTGTCTTAGTCAGCACAGGTGCCATATCAAATTTTGTTGAAGAATAAAAAAAAAGTAGATAAGCAGTTTTTGTGACACCAAATCCCTCTTCTCCCTCTAGGTTTTACAATATTACTATTACTGTAATTTCTTTTGATTTCATTTCCTGTTACTGCCAAGTGTTGCTTGCACTATGACGCACTATTCGTAACGTCAAGATGAGTCTTGAAGCCACTTAAAGCCTTGGAAGCTAATGCAGCTGATCAAAACTCATTTAATCTTAGTCTGGGCAGTTACATCTTTGCATGTTGTTCTAATGCATTGCTAGTATTCCTCTTTTCCTGTCTGTAGCTGCAGCCTTTTTGTGTGTCACAGTGCCAGAATTGACTGTAAGATTGATACAGAGTGCATGTTGTGTGTTATGTATTATATTCTGTACTCTTGCAGTGAATGTGAAGTCTGTCTATTATGTATCCCATTGCGTACTTAATCTTGGTCGCTGTGGGAGTTGTCACTGTGTACATGCATCAAAGTCACAAGGACAATTTCCTGTACATTTATTGCTCTTGGCAAATAAATTGATTCTTAGTGCTTTGCCACGAAGTTAAAGGTTTGGAGCTGCTGCCCGGCTGCTGATTAAAACAGATAAAATAAATTAAAAAATGAATCATATCTTGAGTGTATATACATTATATATACATCTATTTTGGAAGTACACACTCGTCAAATAAGTAAGCATCCTCTTTTGGCAACAGCAAAAATGAAATATTTCTTTTTTATTCACCATCTTTTAATCTGGGAATGGATATGAATAAAGGATAATTACAGTCACCTGGGGTGATTTATTTTATTTTTAATGTTCAAGCTGAAACTCAGCAGTCCTTCTTCTGTAATTCTGTGGGTAGTGCAAGGCACCAACACTGGGGTGACCAAAAACAAAAAACAGTATGCAATCATGGCACTTTTTATAAATCAACTAATCTGGTGAGTCAGGTTCTCCTTTATTAACATATAAACCTTCTCAGAAGTCTGTCTCAACCAAACAACCCCTGATTACTGCAAGACACAATTGTGGAATTTAAACAATACAATGTAAATAATAATTAATCTTAAAATGCAGGTTGTATTGGTTGAAAAGACCAGCGTTTCTACTGCCAAGCACATGAAAAATGCTGGTCAAAATGCTGGTCTGAATCTGGCCTCTGACCTCCCTCTGGATGGGGAAAATAAAAAGAAAAGCATGAATACATTTTTACATTGATGTCAGGACATTTTCAGCTTGAAGGGTTTTATTCCTGAATGCTATACATCCATTTTCCCAGATGTGGGAGGGAAATGCACGGCTACAAGAAGATCAACCTCAATACGTCTTAGTTTAGTTTTAACGTTTAGTTAAAAGTTAAATAATGCAAACCACAAATAAAGTTGAGTTAACTTTAATGAATGGATTGATGAGGGGGATATTAATCATGTGTGATTAAGAAGAAAAGAAGTGACAAAAAGAGGACGAGGCAGAAGAGGAGAGAAACCGGGAGAGGATTCTATTTAGGGGCCATGGGTCATTTGAGAGCCTAGAAAGGAAATGAAAGGTAAAGTGGATTAAAGGCAGAGGTCACACACACACAAACACACACACACACACACACACATACACACACACACATACAGCTAAACTCACACATTTTCCATTTAGCAGTAACAGGCTTAGGAAATAACCAGCGATTTGAAGTACACAACATCAGACCAGACCACCGCAACACCCAAAGACATATATCTGTGGGAGCTGCGACCTTGAGGGGGTCTAAAACGATTTTTAGACCTCCAGTGATTCAGTTCTTACGGCGCAGAAAGAGATTTTGTCATTAAATCAGCAAAGCCCCGAATGTTCCCCAGTGCCTCCCCATAAAATGTTCAACAGATTGCTCAGTAACAAAACTTACCAGGAAGTGAAAAACTACTCCACTCGAGGCTTTATAAAAAGTGAAATGTGTCACTACAGTATACAGTAAGAGTGCAGAAATCTGCCGTCATACATATTTCTTGCATCCATCTTGCATCAGAACTGATTTTACATTAGAATTCCACCAAATTAAATGATTTAGAACTCAGTGGTCTATCTGCAGATGCTGTTAAATTACATTACACTTTGTCTGCATATTGCTTTTTGCCTGCACCAAAAAAGATTGCTGATCCAACTGCCAGGTCACTTCCTACCATAAAAGCAACTCTTCCTTTCCAACTGTGGTATTCATTGTGTCAATTTCATTCCAAAAATTACTCCCAAGAGGAACCTGACATGCCTTGCCTCTTCTCAAAGCTGTGTCGTGTCCCCAGTTTTATCGACTGTATATACAGTGCTAACAACTCTCAGTCAGTACTCAAACAGAGATTTGATCAGGTTTGCTGCTGACACAGCTTTAGTTGGAAGAAAGGGAGCGTAGTCCTATCCTTCAAGAGTTTGTAGTGGGTTAACTGACTAACAAGGTATAGTTATAGATGGTGCTCTCATTCAGGTCCTTGAGGAATATAAGTATATACTGTAAAGCCCAGTTCAGACCAAAGATTCGCTACGAGATGAGTTGAAACTTGCAACTAAAACATTAAAAAACAAGCGGGTCGAGATGACCAGCTGACTTTGCTTCAAGTTGATTGGCTTTTGAAAGAGGTGACGTGCCTTACGTTCTAAAACCAGCCTCTGGCGATTTGACAAGCTGAGTCTCAGGTGATGCCATCAGTCGGCTTGAGTCAAGCTGAGACGGGCCAGATCACACCGCTGCAACTTTCCCCTGTAACGTTCTAAAACGGTTTCGTCTCCTCGCGAGTCTTTGGTCTGAACTGGCCTTAAGGGCTGCATTGACAAATGGAATTGGTCTCAACATCAGATTATATCTATAACAAAAGTCAGCAAATTCTGTGTTTTTTAAGAAAGCTGGTACTTGACTGGCATCGCTCACTTATAGGACTTTTTTAGTTACAAAATGCTTTGCGGTAAAAATAAAGAATAAAGAAAATTCAAAACATAACCGAAAAAATTAAAATTGTTTGAACAATTACAACAAATACCATCGGTTAAGAAAAAGTCCTAAGATAAAAGTGGGTTTTAAGAAGAGATTTAAAAGAGGATACTGACTTTGCCTGCCTGAGATCCTCGGGCATGTCGAGATTTTGGAACCATTAGAAGGGCCCTGCCGGAGGATCTCAAGCAGCTAAGAGGCTCATTGAGAATTATAAGATTTATATGATGCTTTATCAAGAGCATCTTAATATTCTTGGTCCTTTGTTGGCTCTGTAATGCTAATGTTGCCAAAAAAAGAGGGCCACATTTGTACTACCATAACCATCTAGATGAAGGGATATGTGACTATTCCCACACGATTCTGTGCATAAAAGGCAATGATTGTGTTTTTCACTTTCACAAAATTGGAGGAAATGGCCTGCTATCTAGTCAAAAAATAAATTGGTTTGACCATTAACTAATAATGCCTAATAGATAACATTTAAAAAAGTCAAATTGTCACCATAATAACCTGTACTTTAAAAGTGAAGTGAGCTAAAGAAGTTATTTCATGTAATTAGTTGTAAGTAAAAAGAGATGTAAAGTGAGAGTGAGACGAGAGAGGAAGTAAGAGGGGGAAGGTGAATGAGAGAGTGAAATATTAAGGGGGAGGGGGAGACATAAGGGTGTGTGTGTGTGCAGCAGAGGGTGAATTATGGCTGAGGTGTTATGCTGTGCCCCGTGTCACACCCGTCCTCTCACCTCCATAAAATATACTGGCCTCAATCAATAACTAATTAGCTGCTAATTACCATGCTGAAATACACAGCAGCAATCGCACAAACACACAAACATCCACGTATTGATAACTTAAGTAGGGTGGAACCGTGTGTTACACCGCCAAACACTGCTTCTCAACACAAACACACACACTGGCCATAATTCAGGGGAATCACTTGATGAAGGTCAAAAGGTGAAGAAGACAGTTTGACTACCAGAACACAAAAAAACCCTGTTTTGGTCTTCAACTATTCCCCAAACTTTCACCCCGTATCACTCAACCCTCTCCTCCCTTCTCTCTATGAGTCATACTCCCGCTCCCCTGGATATGTGCATACGCGCGTATTAATGTTCAGAATAAATAACTGACAGGTGTAGTATCACATTTTCTGTAGTTAAATCTGAAACTTGAAATTATATGAAAGCAGGATAAACAGTATGATCCGTGCAGTCGAGAGAATTTACAACTGCAACAAACTCGGACTTGGTCAAAATGCAAAACTGAAAAGAAAGAAAAAATAATTAAACATACAGACTTATTTGTGTTATTTTCATATTATTCAACATCAATGATGCATCATGTATCAGATGCTGGAGATGTCCACCTGTCTGTCCTCAGAATCGGCAGCTGTCAGTGCTTCCTCTGCACAGAGCGCTGTGTTTCCACTGTGTTTCACTCTGGCCAGCAGGCGGGGCTGCAGCAACCGCTCTCATGCTCCCCGCTGGCCTCCACCCATTTCTTTTGCTCTCTCTCACCCTGACATTTTGGCAGCTGTTGCCATCCCTCCATTTTGCGGTCCCTCTGGGAGCCATGTTGTTTCCTGGCGGTGCATTAGCGCTCCATCACTGGCACACATGGACAGTTCAGACACCACAGACGGGACTGCTGCTAGCTGTCCTTCAGATGTGTGTGTGCATCGGTCTGTCCTGCCCTGTGCTTGACCTGTCTTTTTAATGATGAAGTGTTATTGGTAAAGGAATTTAGCTCAGTGTCGTCTCACTGTTTATCACAAGCTCCTCTCGGCTGTGGTGCTGTCACTTAGCTTTTAACATCAAATCAGTGTTGAAAGATTACTTTCAATATGTACTGCACTGCAGATTATTAAAAGCACATTCCCCATTGTTATCTGTAACATTTTGTTTGAGATTACTCACTTGGATTATTGATTACTTGGATTACTTTTAGCATATTTTGTTTGTAATCAATATATTGGAAAAGTGGCCAAAAATCAATAATTAAAAGATTCTTAGAGAGAGTTTAGTTTTGACCTCACTTCGTCCCGGCTGAAGTTATTCCGGCATGACTCCAGCAAAAACCAGCCTGTACCAAACTCCAAACATTTGTTTTTAGCCCAGACCTGGCCCGAAGCCCAAAGCCAATGTTTCAACATCAAAACACACACTCTGTCTCAATGTACACACATACCCACGCAGACATGGTGGTACACTGTTCACAGAGAAGTCTGTTGTTTTAAGTTACCTGCCTATCCATCATGAAGAAGTAACAAGTGAGCCAACTGTTAGCTCTCATCAAACATTAGTTAGCCAGCAGTTACATACACCTAGAAAAGAAATTTAAACCTCTCCCCCTGATAAAGCACAACCTAAAACAGAACAATAAACCAATAACCAATTGCTTAATTGATCAAAACTAGCACCCCATTTAGTCTTGATGTGAAAACAAAAATAACTTAAAGGCGGCTAAATTGTCAAACAACAGAAACTCTACAGCCTGAGCAAACCCAACTAGAGCCCGCAGAATACACATGGAAATGTGCAGCCAGAGTGTGTCAAGCCTGTCAAATCTGAATTTTACCACGTAGCTAAACTGACCTTAACATTTACAGATTGGTGGCTATGCAATACAGAGCCAGTGGAACACCGCGCCTTATTCCAAGCCCTATCTGAAAAACTGGAAGTTATATATTTCAACATTTATGTAATGTTAAAACTGTGGTGGTTACTTCAGTTTGGGTAAAACTAGGTAAAAGCCCCAGGGTTGAACTGCTTTTAGATGCTTTAGGTGCTGTTGAGATATTTGATATATTTTCCAACTGAAAAAATGTTAAAAGAAAAAAATACTTGGAATCCATTTAGAAATCTATTGTCTTGGATCTATTTTTAAAAAGGGACTGCGATCTAATTACCCCCAGTTTATATAATAACTTTTTCAGATGAATTCATATCTAGTATTTTAAATACACTGTGCACAAGTGTGTGTGTGTGTGTGTGTGTGTGTGTGTGTGTGTGTGTGTGTGTGTGTGTGTGTTTGCGTTGCTTAGAATCTTCTGTCCCACCAGCTGAGTGAAACACCTGCATACATGCATTTATGCATGTATGCATAAATGCGCATTTATGCGCATTATGTCTCCTTTATGCGCATACACACACACACACACACGCATACACACACGCAAATTAAGTGACACCAAAGTTTAAGTTAACCTGACAGTTGAGAGAGAGAGAGAGATGATGAAAAACAGTGAAAGACCACAAATTAATGTGGCTTTGTCAAAGAGATATAGAGCTAGGAAAAAGGGAGAGACATGCTGAGAGAAAAAGACAGATTGTTTATACGCTGTAGGAAAATGGGACATGAGGCCACACATCATGAAACACAAATCTGATATTTATTTCAAGATGCTACGCGTATGGCTCTTCATCAATAAAACATAAACATATTAATTTAGACTCCATAAAAGACAGAGAAATTCTGCTGGGTTGTGCTCCTTCCTCCTCTCTGTACAGTACAACATCAGTCCATTCATACGTTGCTTGCTTATCCAGTTCAGTTTGAGGTTACAGGAAAAGCAGAGCAGCCCACATGTTGGTTGTCCCCAGCCATGTCCTCCAGCTCCTCCTGGGGGATCCTGAGGCCGTCTAATGCTGGTTGGGATGTATAATCTCTCCAGTGTGTTGTGGGTCTGCCCCGGGGTCTCCTCCCAGTCGGACGTGCCCAGAATAGCTCCCCAGGGAGGCATCCAGGAGGCATCCTGATCAGATGCCTGAACGGTTTGATGCTGTTTCTAGTTCCTAAATTGCCTCGCTCTCCAGCCATTTCATCCTCTGCCCTTCTTTGTCATGTTTACCACGTCTCCTTTTGCGCTCAGCCTATTTAAAAGTTGAGAAGTGAAAACACAGAGGAGGAAAGAAACAGAGAAAGAGCGAGGGAGAGAGACTGTCTAAATCAACTGCAGTATTGCTGCATTTCCCACTGCACCGCTCTCTTGTTAGTAGCCGGCGGTCGGCTTCCACTGCAGGGCTATTAGCATTAGAAAGGCCAGGCTGTTGAACCGCTTTCACAGAGGTCGAGCGTCTGGCCTAACCAGCATTACACCGATGATGTTTACATCCACTTAAGCGTTACTCACTAAATGTTATTATTAAACGATGTAGTGTAAAATTGAGAGGGCAAAAACGGGCACAGTACAAGCAGGTAATCACCACTATGATTAGCTCCATGTTGAACAAATTCTTAATATTATAAAAAATGTAATGCCTGGAGTACATTTTTTTTTTGTACAGCACACAACTTTGTGACATTTATGTCACACGTAATCAGGTTACATTCCAACCAAATGTGCATTAATGTATTTTTTTAAGTATAAGTATAGTGAAGTGATTCAAGGCAGGTTTTATCTTTGTTTAAATGGCATAAAATTGGTAGTTTTGGACCCACTCCTATTAACATGTGAACTGACCCATCTCTGTTTCTTTCCTACAGTAATGTTCCCAGCCAAAACTTGAGCCACCACAGTCAGCATCAAGACAGGTTTCAATTTCAGTACCAGCTTTTTAGACAATGGAACCTATTTTGTATTCCATGGATAACTTATTCATAAAGGAAAAGTTTTTTTTTTGGCTATCAAACTGTACAAAGAATGAGGGAATAGCCTAGTAACTTGTTATGTGAGAAGTATAACAACCTTAGCTAAATGTTGTAATCTTTTATCAGACATTGTAAAGACCATGGAGCTCATCTTTTACACTATATTAACTTACCTAGTGTAATTCTTGTGTATAACTTTAAAGACAGAACATTTGTCAGCACTAATGCAGGATAGAAGAATAAAGAATACACGAATTGTACACGGTGACCGTTGTATCTTTTATTTAAATATGATTTTAATAGCATGTCAGAAATAAGCAAAAAAGACCAACTCTAACAGCAAATACAGACACTTAAGAAAGCACCGCTTTTACACACACACACACACACACACACACACACACACACACACACACCTAGGCCACAATAGGGGCATACAAACAGACATATTGGGGCCAGTGTTGACTTATATCCCTATGCTAATAAGCATACTAATTCACACAGGGCCGGGAACTTTATAGAAAAAAAAAAAAAAAAGACAAGGAAGCACTACCCTCCAACACACACACACAAAGACACACACGCACACAAATAGAAACCCACACCGAGAAAACCTCCTGCCTTTTCCTAAAGCCCTGTAGACCTCCCTGACAAAGACAGGAGAGTCAAAGAGAGAAAGTCTTTGAAGTTAAGAAAGATTTTATAAACTACTTTTTCATTGTCTTATTGGAGAGAGGAGGTAGAGAGGATAGAGGGAAGAGAGTTGAGAGGCAAAAATGATGGAGTTTACTGTAACAAAGAATACGCCCACGGTTTAACCTGCGCTGGGGAAATGTGCATCATATGACCTGGCTGTGAAATTTGACCTGGTGGAGGCCGCCAATTAATCCATTTTACTAATATCGCTAAACAAACATCTCCTATACGTTTCTTCTGATTGCTGTTGTGTTAGGTTTCTATTAAGTGGCAGATACAGTTACAGGGAAATGAAATTCATATTCCCCAAATGCCAGCACAGTACCAGCCCCAGCAGAATATCACCAAGATCAAGAGAAATTAACAACAGAGCATAAATCTATTTGTTTTATCAGTGGTTAAATACCAGAAACACAAATAAGCTACAGTAAGTGATTTAAAAGTTTATTTTTATTATACTGGTTTAACTGTAAGTGTAACATTATCTCATACTTGCCTTTATTTTCTTTTTCCCACCAGTTTACTTTTGTGTGTCATTCTCAAATTAAGCTTTATTGGCATGACGGATCAGAAACGTATATTGCCAAAGCAGTACAGAAAATGATTGACACTGACGGATGATTAGCAATAAATATACAATAATATGAAAATAGCAACAATCACATCAAATACAATATAATAAAGGCATTAAATAACAAATACATTAAATTCAACTTCTGACCATACAGGATAGAAAAGTGTAGAGTCCAGCTGTAATACTTTTACAGATGTAATCACTTGTTTCTCTTTGTTTGTATGTAGTTTCAATTCAGCTTTATTTGCTGTTCTCTTGAAGATATAATTTATATTTTGGACAGCATTACATATACCTTCAGTAGTTGTAGAGTAAGGGTATTCTATAAGCTCTTCTAGTAATAATGTAATCTCTTCATTATTGCTTGCCTCTTGGTATTGCTCAGTGCTGTCTGGGGCCCATCTATGTGTCCTGGGTATGTTGAACAGCTTGCTAGGTTTTGTGTGTGTGTGTGATATTGTTCTGTTTGTGGAAGAGGGTAATTTGGTTGTGGTCTGATAAAGGGGTTTGGGGCTTGACTGTGAATGCACTGAAAGAGAAGGGGTCCATGTCTGTGATCATACAATCTACAGTGCTGTTGCCAAGGGCCGGACAATAAGTGAACCCTCCCGAAGAGTCCCCTCCGTTGACAACGTACAGGCTGAGGCTTCTGCAGGACCTTCCCATTCCTGTTAATCACAGTGTCAGGGTTGTATCTAGGAGGCAGATGTAGGTGATTAGTAGAAGCTCTCTGGGTGATAAAACTGTCTCCTTGACTACTGGTGACTTAAGAATGTGTACCAGTCCGGGCATTAAAATCACCATATATCTCACGTGTATATCCCTGATTCAAGGCAGGGAAATATATCATCAGATGCGGGAATGTAAACAGCACATAGATATATATCCCCCTGTGTAGGGATGAGATCTCTTTTTATTTTCAGCCAAATATATTTTTGTATTATCTTATTTTGAGAATCTGTATTCAGTTGTGTAAGTTTAAATTGTACCATATAATGAGTCCTCCTGAGTCTCTGCCTTGACTATTAGTAGATAATTTCTGGGAGGGGGCAATAACCTCGCTGTAGTTTGGAGGGCAGTGAGTGGGTACATCAGCTCTACACCATGTTTCTGATAGGATTATGATATCATTACTATTTATACTACTTACAAAATCAGAGGTTTTTCTCTTCAGACCAAAGACTGAGGAGTAAAGACCTTGGATATTCTAACAGCTTATTACCAGTGAAAACAGGCTTTCTCTCAGTTTCTCATTCGGGGTTGAGGGGTGAGTGCGGTCAGGGTCTTTCTTCTCTGGTGGTTCTCTCTACTCCTCTGTGTCTGCTGGGTCTATTGCTGAGCTGGATCTGTTCCTGTCTACTTCTGTCTTCAGCTGGTGAAACATCTTCTCAAACAAGTTGAGACTGGCCTGGTTTCCCCGGAGCAGCACCGTTCCTTTGGTTTTATATTAAGTTAGCGTCACCATAGGGTCTTCAGTGTCCAGACTCTCATCCTGACAGATGGCCACTCTGCCACCACGGCCGATTTCTTCTTTGAAGGTGTGCTGGTAGTTATTACAAACAGCATTACTCCACAGCTCTGTGTGGTGTGGAAGATCAGGTTGTTTTTTCTTGTCATTGACGAGGATGTAATCTGCATATAGGCATTCAAGGTATTCAAGGTGTATTATTTTAGATCGGCATAAAAAGGTAAAGTCCTTCTTTCCACAGAAAAGGTCTTAGTTTTCCAAAACAGGAATGGAAGACTTACCAGTCCTTTGTTTTTCAGACTTATTCAACTTGTTAAGAGAGGTCCACTGAGGCAGATCCAAGCTGTCAGTTGGTCTGTTAGCTTTAGCTTGTAGTTTTCCTTCTGACTTTTCTCTTCAACATCTTGAGGTTTAGAGGTGTCCTTTTGCCAGTATCCTCTATGTAACTTTAGGCACCTATTTATCAAATTATTTCTGTGTTTTGTTTCAGTTCTTTCATCAAAAAGTTGATGTATTATTAGGAGTTAATTTTTTGGTGTCGGAATCAGAATCTATCTATCTAGGTTGTTATCTACCTTTTTCTCCCATCTCTGTAGGAATGTTTCCATCCAATAGTCCAATGAATGAAAACAAACTTGTCACATGCCAGTATGTTGCTGTTCATGAAATCTAATGGTTATTGGGCAAGTAATGGTTCTGTAGTCTCAGCTAATAGTAAAAGAATAACGCTTAACACTTACTATAAAGTACCCAAACTCTTCTTACAACCATGATTGGCTCCATGGGAGCAACAACAACCTTGGCAGTGCTAAAAAGTTGTGGTTGACAGATACTTAATGATGGCTAAATGTTGGTCATTACAGGTCATAGCTAATTGGCACGCTTTTCCAGAGTGATTTACAAGTCTGCTCAGTCTTCCAGTCAGAGGTACAGCAATATAATCATAACTTTAAACCTACTGGCATTCCAACTAAGATTCAAACCCCCCCATAAATACACATGCTCATTATTTATTTAACAAATCTGCATTGCATTTCAATTTCAAAGGCACATAACGTTAAAGTTAACGTTAAAAACCTTATCACATTTTGCCAGATCCATCCAACTTTTGCAATTCAAAAAATAAAAATCCCACCCAATAAAATGGAAAGCCATCATTTATCTTACATCAGCTCATATCTCTTTCATTCCTCTCTGTCTTTCTCTTTTCTTTTCCCTTTATCTTTCTCTCTCTTTCTGTATCTTTCATGTAACCTTCTGGCTGGTTTCTCTCCTAACTTTTCATAACTCTTCCCATTCTTTTCATTCCATTACTGTATTTTTTTCTATACTCTCTCTCTCGATTAGACAGCTTTGTTGTGGAGAAAAGCAGAGTGCAAATGGCCATTAGAGAACATTTTACTCCCTCCTTTTCTAAATTCAAAGTGACAGGCCCAGTGATATGCTGCTAACTTCTGTGTGTTTGTGTGTGTGTGCACCTTCCAACCGCCCTCTCCATCAGCTGTCTATTATCTGAGCCAAATCAGAATAATATATGGGGCTACAGGCTGCTAATGGGTGTGTGTGTGTGTGTGTGTGTGTGTGTGTGGGTGTGGGTGTGGGTGTGGGTGTGTGTGTGTGTGTGTGTGTGTGTGTGTGTGTGTGTGTGTGTGTGCGCGCGTGCGTGTGTGCGTGTGCGCGCGTGCATGCAGAAAACAAAACCCCATATCTAAATGACAGCCATATGAAACTCTGTGCAGAGGCGATTGGCCTAGTGTGGGTTTTCTTAAATGACGGACAGGTGGGAGGTCTAATCCCATCAGAGAGTTGGTTAGTCTGTCCCTCAGGGCCCGCCCCTGTCTACCGAGTGGGCCCTGATTGGATGATATGATTCTTAAAGTCAGATGGATTGGATTGCCCAAGGCAGAGAACAAGTGAAATGGGCAGAGAGGGAAGGAGGTAGAGTGTGAAACACACAGAGAGAAAAAGATTGCAAGATGAAATCTGAGAGTGAGAGAGATGGATGGATTGCGTTGCAGGGAGAAAATATACATCTGAGAGAGACTAATAGGGAAAATCCGAGACACTAAGAGATAGACGGAAGACAGAGAGAGAAGTAACTGTAAATTCAGACAGATCACTTAGCTTGAGGGAGATGAATATGGATTTAAATAAATGACTCAGCTTGGGGATATTGCCGGTAAATGGGGGTGAGTGGGTGGTTGAGTTTTGGGACTCCTGAGGTTTTTGATGAAGGGAAAGGGAGTCGAATGGAAGAAGGGTGTAATATGCTAAAAGCTCATTTTATAGTCTGAGTGCTAGTTTGTGCAGCACCACAGACAAAAAAAGCTATCAGAGTTTGGTTTTTTTTTTCTTTGGTGGTTTGTTTTTCATTCTCTGGGTAGGTTTTAGGTTGTGAGAGCTCAACACAATCTAGTGAAATGAGATCTGAAGCACACAGTCATTGTTTAAGTCTTTAATAAGATGCAGCAAAGGTGCAGCATGCTGCAACTCATTAAAAACTTTAACTAGAATCAGGTCACAGGCCATAATTCATGCATGGAAAAGTTTCTAATACCAGAAGACTAGTGGAACATTTATGGTGGCTGGACAACTGAGTGGTCTATTGCATTCAGATGAAACTCCCTTAAGCCAGTGGGGCCAGCCAATGTAGGTTAGCCTAAGCAGATACAATGTAGATATAAAATATAAAGATGGGTCAAGCTGCCGAGTATCTGCTTTTTGCTTGGATGAGAGTAGGAGTTAAAGACAGTTTAAAGGTATAGAGCATTGGGTCAGGGCAAGGGAATGGTGTCTCCTGTCACATGGCTAAATGGATTTATGACAGCACAGCCTGATGCACATTTCACCATGTGTATTGATAATGGCACATGTGAAAACAACATACATTAACAGGTACAGAGAAGCACAATGTAGGTGGTATAAACAGTGTATAGTGGCTTACATTTTACATTTTCCCAATATAGATGCAGTCAAATCAAAATTCAGTAGACGAGTTCTGGGAACTGTGGGAGTGTTTGAAGCCAGAAGTGACAACTCTAAAGTAGGGCTAATAATGCAAGAAACTCCACACTCACTATGGGACCTCATACACTAATTTTCCCTAAGTATACAATATTTGAAATATGTCAATCTTAGCATAAGAACGTAAAGTATTGCTATCATCAGACCCTTTTTGGATAAGGAAAACATGTTGTTCAGCTCAAGTGTGTGGAGCAAGATTTGATGCAACATTATTTCAAGAAATAAAGTCACTTGGGTGGTCTTTTAAAGTAATGACAAATGCCTGGTGGCAACAGTGGTAAAAACAAATTAGTGTAATGTAACACGAGCCGCAGGTGCCTCTCAGCCAACAGGATCATCGCTTTTAAGGTCTGACATTCAGCGAACAAGCAGAGGTTCCTTTGGGGGATGGCGACAAAACAGCAGCAGGTGGTTTGACAAGCACACTGTAAGAAGTGGGATTGTTACAAGGGCTGCATGTTCATACACATCATATCGAGACGTGACCATCAATTAACCTCTGCACAAAAGCCAAGAATAAAACATGTCATTTTCTGTGAAACAAGTCTGAGGTCTGTGGGTCAGAGGTTCCTGCATGCATAATATCCTATTTTAACTGTAGGCAGATCATTATTAGTCAGAGTATGTATTTGCACTAAAATACTATTTCAGAGAATTAAAAAGTGGACTGTTAAAACTGCTGAAAAAGGCATCTGAACATCTTTTGCAACAGTAGCACATTTTTGTAGCTTAAGGTGTTTGTATGCAATCATAAGAAAGGGTTATAGCTTTTGATACTTTGGAAAAGCTGCAAAAAAAAACATTCACCTACTCATTTTACATTTGAAAAAACTGTGCAAGATTTTCGGGGGGGGGGTGAATATAAAACAGTTTTATTCCAGTTACATGTTTTCCCTTGCGAGGCATCTCTGTGCACTTGTTTGTGTGCATGTAGCTGTGTGTGTCCATCTTTGCTTTTAAAGTCATAAAAATGTAAATAGGATTCACCCTACTTTCTTTTTTTACCAAAACATACTTGCTGAATCGCTGCTGAGGAGTTAGGAAAGTTTTCAGCAATAGTCTTTGGAGGTCTGTACAATTGTTGTGGTGTTGTTTGTGGTATTTGATGAAGGTGAAGACAGTTTTTCTGGTCCCTGTGTTTTCAACAAGTCCTAACTGCTGAGATCCCCACTTTTACTTTCTCTCTGCTATATTTTCTCACTGCTTTTCCTATGCTGTTCTTTTACCTCTCTCTGTGTCTCTTCAAATTTGTTCTCGCTTTGCTTTACCTCTCGTTCCAGCTCCTGTTTGTCCTGCTCTCTCCCTCTCTCTGTGTCTTTCTCAGAAACAGAGAGATTAAATCCATTCTTCAGTGTCCTCAAACCTCCAACTCAGCTGTTTACTTGCAAAAACACCAATACAAGTGTTCTAAGTCTTTGTGTGTGTGTGTGTGTGTGTGTGTGTGTTTCTTTTACTGTGTGTCTGCGTGTGCATGTGATAGCAGCCATCCGAAACTGATTCATATTTCTGATCCATATTTCTGATCCATATTTCTTTCTTCTTTCCAATTATTAAAAACATATAATAGTAATAACAGGCCATATAATAATAATAGTTATTTTAAAATAATTATGCACTGAATTGACAGTTTCTGCATTTAGTTTATTCCAACTTTATAACTGTCCTTATTTTCAAATTTTAAGGGTAAAATCATCTTTATTATTTTAGGAGATTCATGAGGTTTAACCCGATGTTATAAAGCTTTCTGAAGTTAAACCCTTCATGTAATATGTAATATTTGTGTCCTGCTGTCTCCAAACTTAATGTGACTGGTCTCTCATTATGTAGAGGTTGTTTCAGACTCCATGGGGACAACCTAATGTTAAAGTTTCTATTTTATTCTGCTCTGATTTTCTTTGGGAACCATTCAAATTTAATCTAAAACCCTCTGTGACAAAAACAGAGCAAACCGTTGATGTACAAAGCCATCCTGAAAAGCTATTTCAATTAAATCAAGGTATTATTGCTTTTCTTTGTATATTTGTGCCAAAATAACTACCAGAAAGGGAGAGATTGCCACGTATTAATGCATTTTCTCTAAAGTAAAAGTTTGACATTTTGTGAGATGTGCATATTTACTTTCTTGCCACGAGTTAGATGAGAAGGTTGAGACCACTCTCTTGGTGTCTCTTAACTATGTCAGTAGTAGTAGTCATTTAGCCTAGCTTAGTAAAATGACAAATTGTCGTTGTTATACTTTAGTTTTTTAACAGATTGAACAAACAAGATATAAAATGTTAATTAGTGAGTTTTAAATGTGCTAGTAAGTGAATTTTGTTATCTTTGGACAGAGCCAGGCTAGCTGTTTCCCCCTGTTTCCAGTCTTTGTGCTAAGCTAAGCTAAGCTAACTGAATGCTGGCTGTAGCCTTATATTTAACAGACACATATGAGAGTGGTTTCAATCTTCTCATCTAACTCTCTGCCAGGAAGCAAATAGGCAGATTTCCACACAGCGACTTCCTGGAGTCTCCGCTGGTTACCTTGCAACCACACAGTGACAAAAACTATTCCTCAAACCATGTATGATAATCTATTTAATCAAGCATGCAGGTGTGACACAGGCAGAAATCACAACCATTCACATTTTTGTCATAATATTTCAGTTGTAATCATAAAACAAGGTTTCATAGATCAAGAGAATTAAGTCATCAATTAAAGGATTTTAAAATATGATAAACCACTCTCAGCCTTTCAGTGCAGCGACAAGTAATCTAAAAAAAACTATTACTTTGAACAATGTAAGTATTGTTATCGAAATATTGATCTAAGATAATTGTTGCCAGTAATCCCGGCATTGCTGTTGTTTGTAGTGCAGTAGAATATGGACTAGAAAAAAGAGTAGAAAGGACTTTTTTCCCTTATACTTTAAGAGAGGTGGTAGTGATGTTAACTGAGGGTGGAGAAAGGTGCGGGAAGTATTCATAAAATATAATTTAAAATTATTTTCTAGAAGACGGGTATTTTGGCAACAACTTGGTGGTCAACACTCCCATTTGTAGTGTTTTGCACTGCACTTACCAGCCCTTGGATTGAGAGCATCAAGCATCAAGTGATGCTTAATGCTCTTTACTTGTCTCATCAGCCGTGGTCAGCAACACGGTAGTTCTGCTGGTAGTTTTGTGGTACTTTTACTTCATTTAGTATTTTCATTTTATGCTACTTTGCACTCCACTACATTTCAGAGGGAAATATTGTACTTTTTACTCCACTACATTTTCTTTCAAAACTATAATTTCTGGTTATTTTTCAGATTCATATTTTTCATACAAAACAAATTATCAGTTTATGAATTATGATGCATTGTTATAGGTTAAATTACCAAAAAGTATATAAAGCAATTAGAATTAGCTCCACCTTGACCATCTACAACATTAAAGTACTGCTTACATGTTAATGCATCAATAATAATCATAATAAAATAATTTAATAACACTGACAGGGACCATGAGTAATTTTAATTCTGATACTTTAAGTACATTTTGTTTCCAATACCAGTACTACTGTACTTTTATGAATACCGGACTTTTACTTGTAATGAAGTATTTTTATAGTGTGGTATTTCTACTTTTACTAAAGTAAAGGGTCTGAATACTTATTCTACCACTGGTACCCAGCTGTGTGTGTGTGTGTGTGTGTGTGTGTGTCTGCTAGTATTCATGCATTAATTCTTTCTGTGTGTGTCGCCATCTCCACATCATCCACATCATGTGACTGGCAGCTCTCGTGAGTCTATTTTGGAACTTTGCTTCACAGCTCTGTGCCATGTGGACACACACACACACACACACACACACACACACACACACACACACACACACACACACACACACAAAGAATACAGCAAAAATAATCTATGAGAAGTTAAAAGAGAATTTAAATGGAAGAAAAAATAAGAATTTAAAATGAGACAGATACAGAAATGAGACTAAACAAAAGGCTGCAAGAAAAATGCAGTAGATATTTCTAAACACTAGACCAACTTTCCGTCTTGACACAAATCAAAAAGCTCTAACCTGTTTACCCTTTAGCAAGGCACTTATACATGCTGTTGTTTTTAAACCTGCAATAACAGATTTTTGATTACTTGGGGTAGCAGAAACAAGCTGTGATCACAACACTGACATATTATCGTTGGCCATAAGTTTTAATGGCTAACTTCTTGGCAAACAGTTGCTTATTTACACATCAAGCAGATACGGAGCAACATTAGTATTAATTTTGAGTCATGTTTCTGTCCACCTGATGAATGTAAGTCCTCCTATCACAGTTTTTGGTCTCCACAAACTCCTGAGCAAAATATCTGGCTCTTAAGCTGCTAAATGCTTCACAATTGTCGGCCTGGTGTTTGGTGCTGGGAAAGTAGCATACAGTACAGTTGGTTTTTAGAGCTTTTTCTGCTGGAAACAGCTGCCTGCTGCGACCAAAACCAACACTATGAAAACATGAACCTAAACATAATGTTGCGGGCCGTAAAACCAAAACAATAAGATGAAAGATGCTAAAATGCTCTGTAGAGCTGAGATGAACTGCAGAATCGGGTGATAATGATCTGTGGGTTCGGCCACTCTAAATGGTCATTTTTTGTGTAATTTGTAATTTAAAAAACACATACAGAGCATGCAGAAATGGAAAAAAAAAGATGGAAAGAAATAATTACTTATTTTCTTATATGCTTACTATTGTATATATGTTCATGAGTCGTATATCATGTAATTATCCTGCATCCATTTTGTATTAGTAATTCAGAGTTCATCCCTCTGTGCAGTAGAATTATATTGTAAACTGAAAAAGTGAAAAGTCTATTTCTTCAAACTCTCCAAATGCTGACAAAATTAACTAAAACTTGATTTTTCTAAAACGTTCCTACGGGCATTCAGCCATAGAGCAGAAGTAATTCAGCAAACCTGTTGTAGAAATGACAAACCTGGACAATGGCTTCAGTGGTAGTTCAAGCAGAACCATTGTGCATTCCCTTGACTTCTGCTGTCTTATACCTTCATTGGAAACTGAACCCTGCCACAGTAACTGAGTGCAGTTTTCACACTGATTTACACCAGGAATATAAAAATGATTTGGAGAAATAGTTTGAGGCACCAACAGTCTAACATCCCTTTGATGTTAACAAGCGGTAAATCAGGTTTCAGAGAGAGAGGAAGATGAAGAGGGAGACTGTGCGACGGGGGAAGGAGGGCGAGGTGGAGACAAAAGAAAAAGAGA